>LR752812.1:0-37339 GCA_902729485.2 Mus minutoides | reverse complement strand
GGCCATCCTCTTCCATATATGCAGCTAGAGACATGAGCGCAGGGGTAACTAGTTAGTTCATGTTATTCTTCCACCCAGAGGGTTGAAGACCCCTTCCGCTCCTTGGGTACTTTCTCTAGCTCCTACCTTGGGAGTCATGTGTTCCAACCAATAGCTGATTATGAGCTTCCACTTCTGTGTTTACCAGGCACTGGTATAGAGGCGAGACAAATTTAACATAAAATGATCTAACTGTCTTAGGCTCACACTATTCCAACTTGCAACTGTTTTATTTGACTCCCCAGTGAGAATACAGCTGAGGAGGGTTGTCGACGTATTAACTATTTAATAATGAATACAGAATTTAAATTCCTCACTGAATATTTCCTGACCTCAATTTTCTCAGTTTCACATGTTAACTTTTGAAAACTATAAGGACAATTATTTTATTTCAAATACTGTAGCAAGTAAAGGCATAAATGATACAAATCTGCTAGTTTTAACCACCTGATTAATTAAAGGATTAATAGGTTATGTAAATTAAAGGTAGTCTGAAAACATTCTTACCTGTAGGAGATACTCCGTCATCTGGAAAAGGTTGTGTACCCTGGGTAGAACCTGTCACATTGGGTAGATGTTTCGTTGGGGCAGTCACAGAATCTGAAAGTGTAAGGCAGATATTTACAATGGATAAAATATTGTAAAAAAATTACTTACTCCACTCTCAAATATTTTAATTTTTCATTATCTAGCAAATCAGTATTGAGAATTTGCTATATGCCAGGCAGTGAGATATGCTGGTGAGTGGGAAAGGTAGTAAAATGTTTATACATGCTATATTTGCATATGTGCATGTAAATTGAAGCTAAGATGTATTGTTTTATTTATACTTTACATTCATTCTATTTTTTCAACCACCACTAATGTGCTTTATAAATAGTCCTACTGAAAAAAATTTTAAAAATAATTTTATTATATTTATATAGGGTTTTTGCCTGCATTCATGTTTGTATACCATGTGCACCAGGCAGCCCCCAGAAACCAGATGGGGCATAGGATCTCCTGCAACTGGAATTGAAGCAGAGTGAGAGTAATGTAAGTGGAGGTAGCTATAGTCCATGATGTGGGTGCTGGTAATCAAATCTAGATCCTCTGGAAGAACAGAATATCCCAAACACTGAACTATCTCTCCTGCCCCTGAAGGATTTAAAAAAAAAAAAAAAACAATTACAAGCATAAAGGGGATTTATTGACTTTAGGAAAATGTAAATTAAATGTAGCTGGTTAATTTTTGATTCTGGATGATTTTCGTGACTTTTTTAGACACAATGTTACTGCTTAGGAAAATCACTAGATTAACAAAAATAATCATAGTATTCTTACTCCACATCTAGAATGCTTCTGGCCTCTTCAAATGACATCGCAGTTTGGTACCATGTCACACTCCCAACTTTATGTCTTGGTGTTGATTAGCATGTTTATGTTTTCTCATGAACTGCACATTCTATCCAAAAGGCAGATGTTTAAGTTCCAAGCACAGTAAACTCATGAAGATTTCTTGGTCACTGTGCTGTTTCCTGACATTTTCTCATTTTCAAGTTTCCTCATATAAACCTTTTTTTTTTAAATTGTGGAATTCTAGGGGACCCTTGAAATACGTTCCTTTCCCTTAATGTTAGTGCTAGCAAGGATCTTGCCACTATGTTTCCTAAGTCATGCCCCTCTTGTGAAACAATGGGTTTGTTCCTCTCTGTATTTGCAGATATTGATAAATAGAAATAATGTAATGTATACAAAAGTGGCATAAAGATCAACCTTACGTGCCTGCCTGATTGCTCTTAGATAATAATTATAGTCTTCTAATACAGTAAGCTGAGAAGATAAAGCACAGAGCCGCAAGATAAATGCCTACATGGTTTTCTCTGTGGAAAGCTTTTACAGAGCCCGTAAGCCAATGCCTACACTCAAATACCACCCATGCCTTATGCTTATAAATAAAGTATTTTTGGATATAGTCATATTACTTTGATTATATCCTGTACATTACAGCCTTTGTGCTGTAGCTCTTAGTTGATAATTATGATAAAAATAATATTATTGATAAAAAGTAAATAATATACTCTCTCACCCACTACAGATGAAGAGCTAATTCCTAGAATTAAAGGTATTGATCGTGTTCAGGCCCAGATTTCTATAGTGGAAGACATTCCTATTTCACTGATGGACATCTTTGTTTAGAACAGAATTCTTCTGTATATAATACACAAAGATCTTTGGAAGCTGAGAGGGCTAGCCTCTTAGTTCATTTTGGAGATTCTTATTACATACTGACTTTTATTATATATGGCGAAGAGCT
The DNA here is from genome assembly GCA_902729485.2 of Mus minutoides. NCBI lineage: Eukaryota > Metazoa > Chordata > Mammalia > Rodentia > Muridae > Mus > Mus minutoides. The sequence goes on along the minus strand of LR752812.1, from coordinate 35,004 downwards.
CTTTGCCCCACGTCTAGATCCCACATAGATTTCAACACGAAATCCAGCTCAGAAAGTGTTTGTCTGGTTTCAAACTGGACTGAAAAGTAGAGACACTGCCTTGGTCAAAACAAAAGGCAGGGATGTTAAAAAGACATGGTTCCAGCCTAACAGGGAGAAGTGATTTCTCCCAACGCTTGGGTGTAGAATCTGCAGTTGTCTCATGCACATTTGCCATCACTGCATGGGCTGCAGTGTTGGAAGGGTTGGGCTTTTGGTGATAAGCAACTCCATCCTTTCTGAATTCTCTACTGTCTGAAGTCACTCTGCTGTAGGCTCGGGAGCTCTCAGAAACCACACAGGCACAGCAGCAGCCAGGAGTGTGGCCCACAAGAGTAGCTGAGTCAGTTTTGAGTCTTTCTGTGATCAAGTATCAGTGTGCCAGACCTTATCTGCTCTACCTATGAAATGAACTAAATCCTAAGGCATGTTGGATCCTTTCTTCCCAAAATGTAACCTACAGACAAGTGGGAGAGGTTTCTCACAGGGTCTTGTTAGAAATGTGGACCTCAGTTCCTGACTTACTGAATTAGAATCTACGTTTTAGCGAGCTTCCTGCGTGATGTGCATGCATATTAAATTCTCAGTTTTTGTTTTTAAGAATCCTTGGAGCAGTCACAAATATGAAGTCTGTCTCACTCAAGAAATCACGAGGCAAGAAGTATTTGTCTAAAATCTTCCATTTTAAAGCTCAGTATCCCTCTTCACTCAGCTATAGGGATATTCTTTTGGCTTTCGACTTTCTCCATATCCCAAAATAATATATGAACATAATTATGCATCAAGGACACATACATCACAGACATAGAGGCACACACATACACACACACACACACACACACACACACACACACATGCACTTGCTATTCAATTGCCAACCTTCAGGTCTCTCACAAATGGCTTGACCTCAACAGTTATAACTGGTATTGAACCCTTATCAACTTTCCAAAGAGATCTTTTAATCAACTTTTAGATTGACAGCAAAAAACAAAAAACAACAAAAAAAAACTTCTCCTCTTTCTCAAAGAAGCACACACTTGAGGGATGTTCCGGTAAGGGGAGCACCTCATAAGGGGAGCACCTCAGAGGACCAGTACCTCTCAGTCTTCGGTGTTATGATCTTTGTCCTAGACCAGAGGACAAAACCTATACCAAGGAGAAAACTTCCCCCATTTCCCCACAAAGTATCTTTTCTTTTCTGGAAAAGTCTCAATTTCCCTCTTGTGGCCTGAAAAGGGTAGGTTTTCTTCTGTTTTCATTCCAGAATCTTGTCAGTGATAAAAGCTTGATGTGGTTTTAATGAGAAAAGTCCCCTAGAGGCTCACATATGTGAACACCTGGTACCCCACTGAAGGGTGCTATTAGGATAAGGTTCTTAGAACTCTTGGAAGGTGGAGCCATCAAAACGTCCATCACCTTAGGGAGAGGTTGAGGATTCACCTTAACTCGCTCTACTCACTGTGCTTTCTGCTTCTCCCTGACCCTCCCATCCCCTCTGCTTTCTATGTGTAGCCTTGGTGTGACCAGTCAGCTTCCCATTCCTGCCAGCATGCCATGCCTTGCCCACTACTGATGGTATCTGCCCATCTAAAACTTAAAACCCAAACTCTTCCTTTCCTAAGATGCTTTTGGGCATGACGTTTTATCATAGTAACGACAAGGTGACTGATACACTTGGCAAAGCATTCATTTATGTGACAGGCATCAGGGGATGTACTCCAGAGTTCAGAAAGCAGACTGCAGCCCTCCTTATGTGTTGTCTTCTAGGAAAGAGCTGTAATAACTCTTTAGAGAGCTAGGTAATAGGGGAGTAAGGCCGTTTTCATATAAACCCATCATAATTCTGAAGGAGTGCCTAGGAATTCACAGTGATTTTTTTTTCATGTTTAAGTATATACCCACAGCCAGAGTCACAGTGGATACTGGCTTTGATTCAGCATGGAATAGAGCCTGCTTGTGAGTAGTGGAAAAGGATTTGTGGTAAGATATGTAGCCCTTCATCTACAGATCCAGTAACCAACTATTGTATCTGTAAGGACTCTGCCTGGGCCCTATGCAAACTGTCCTGTATAAAAAGATTTCCTGTATAAATTAGTATGGTTTTATGAGTATGTTATAGACAACATTTATGAAGATATAACAGTTAAAGAGTGTAATACAGTTAAACAGTTAAAGAGGTAATAGCTACAGAGCTATAATATTGATTTACAAATCTGTTTGGTTTTGTCCAAGTACTCCTAAATATGCACATTTGATGGCCAACATTAAAGGCATTCTGAAACAAGCAGAGCGGTTGTCACAGCATTTGCTGAGACATTTGTCATATTTTATATAATAAAATCTCAAGTATTTTATGTGACTCGGGGTAGTAAATCTTCTGGTTATTCAAATCTTGTAATAACTGGAGTGGCTGAATATATCAATTTTTCTAGTCATAAAAGTCTCCATGTAGATAGATACTGTGCTTCAAACCAGGGTAATAAGTTTTCACGGCATGCAAGCATTGCCCATATCTAAACAGGGAAATTATGCATGCTGTGATTACTTAAATATTTCCATTGTTTATGTTTATTTATTTATTTATTTATTTGAGTGTTTGTTTGTTTGTTTATGTGTGTGTGCCTGAGTGCATATGTCATAGCACACATGTGAGGATCAGAAGACTACTTTCCAGAGTCTGTTCTGTTCTTCCACCAGGTGGGTGGAGTCTGAGAATGGTATTCATAGTCAGTCATGACAGCAAGTCCCTTTACCTCCTGAGTCATTGACCAGCCCTAAATATTTTTATGACTTGGGAATTTTAAGATAGCTTAAATTTCAATTAATCACATGTGTTATTTTTAATTTTCATTGGATGATAAATGAACCAGAATGCTTGTCGATTAAACGATATGATTAGGCTGGCTGCGGCGCCTCATGGCTCTCATTCTAACACTTGGAAGGCAGAAGCAAGCAGATTGACAAGGAATTAGAGACCAGTTTATGCTAGATACAGAGTTCCAGGCTAGTGTAGGCAACAAACTGAAAAGCCTGTCTGTAAAAAAAAAAAAACCAAAAAGAAAATAAAAATGAATTATGATCATAATAAAAAAACCACTGTTAGGAATTGTACAGAAAAAGAAATCATCTGGTTTTTATTTGAAGAAATCATTTTTTTAGATTCTACATAGGAATTGTTTAATAATTTGAAATTTAGTAATTTGGGGGTTATATGGAGAGCTTTCTGGTGGTGTACTGGTGTGGGAACACAAAAATTCTATCCTTTCCAAATTAGTCATGTTCTGAGTTGGTGGTTTTCTTGGTTAACCGTTATTGACTTTATTGAACAGACAACTCACGGAAGGAAACTGTGACGGGTTGTGATGTAGTATTCCACATTTCATTTCTGGGGCCTGGAGACAGAGCCATACACCAAGCTGTCATGTTGTTGAATTGGGATGGCCCACTGTGCATCCTTTTTAAAACTGACTTCAGTTCCTGAAATCCGCCACTGCAATGCTTCTGTTCATTCGTAATGTATATTCCTGCAAAAGACAAACGAAACATGATTAGTCACCGACATTTTCTGCATCAGCCAGACAATGATGCCAAGACACTGAAACATAAAATTAGCTTTTACTTTGTTTTAGGATGAGGACCTCCCATTGTTGCCCACACTGGCCTTTAACTCATGGCTAAAGCCATCCTCCCCACCCCATCCTAGTAGAGAGCCCACAGACTTATGTTGCAACACACAACTAATTTAGAGTAATGGAGACTCTCATACAGTTAGCCTTTAGCTTCTGGGAAGCTAGGCCCACTTCCAACAAAGCTGGAATTAACCTGAGCTAATTATTCCAGCTCGTAGGTGGCATTGATCCATATTCAGGCTGTAATACACATTGATTCGTAATCAGGCAGAAATATACATTTATTATATGCTTTTCTTATGACTACGGATCCAAGGGCTTGGGGAAAAATTATTCCAACTCATTAGTGTCATTAGTAATGGCGAGATTGGTGATTTGTACTTGAATTAGTTTGACTTCTTAGAGGGCACTTTTGTAGATTCTGGTCATATAGTAAGAATATACCATATATATATATATATATATATATATATATATATATATATATATATATATATATATATACACACACACACAATGTAAAAGCTCACATCCTGGATATGAGCTTCCCACTTCCATGCCGGTCTGTGGATAATGGCTTCCTAGTTTGAGAAAGCTTGTGTGGTTGTGGTCCTTGTAGAGTGAATGCAGAGTAGGTTGTGTAGATTGGCTCTCCTCCTTCTCACCCAAATGTAATGGATGATGTGTGTTCTAACTCTGGTACCATATCATACTCTTTTCCTGAAATAAGCATTTTCAGTTTTGGTCCCCTGATCCTTCTCTAGTATCTTATAATAATAATGGTTAGGATAACTTCCAAATTGCATGTATTGTAGCATAAATTACTATAAAAATTATCTGTCCCCACAGGATAGATCATTCTGAACTCTAACAGAATCTTTACAGTAAATGAATAAAGCTCCCTTTTTTTTTTTTTTTTTTTTTGAGACTGGGTCTGGTGTATCCCTGCCTGGCCTCAAACTCATTATGTAGCCTAGCATGACCTTGAACTCTTGATTCTCCCTGCCCCTACCTCCCAAATGCTAGGATTGTAGGCCTATGCCAACATGCCCGGTTCACGTGGAAGGCTTTTGCTACTAATTTTGAAGTAACTATTTAGAAAACTATTAGCTAAATGCAGTTGTATGCTGGTGGAATTGTAATCACACCATCTGGCCTCTTATTGGAGAAAGTAATAGGCATATCCTCTCTGGGTGCTTTATTTATACAGTGTTTACTTAACAGGAAAAAAACACTTACCATAATCTTTAACATGTAATTTCAGGAGTGTGTTGTGTTATCTTTGGAGTAAACTGCTTTTAGAGTAAACTCTTTAACCAGGAAGTCATTCATCAAGGGGATCAATAAAATCATTCAGCAGCAGAAGCTGTTAATTTTAGAAATTAAAAAGAATAACTGAGCAAGAACTTTGTGACTCAGTTGTTCATTGTGTTAAAAGAATGAGTCAGCAGAAGGCCTGTTGTCTAGGCACTGATGCCTGATATTATGCTGCCATGGTTACCACCTATGAGAAATACTATGTGAAACTGTCTCAGGGACGTAATCCTTTCCAGTAAATTTGTTACTTGTAAACTAACTCCTTTATATCCATCCCTACTGCCACATCTTTAGGTCCTACCCCAGATATTTGCAAGAAACTGGAAATTATTATCACTTGATTGCAGTGGTGCCAAGAAAATTGAAGATGATGTATCAAAACAATAAGAAAACATCAGAGCAAATAGAGATGCTACAAAGGCAGAGATATTATTAGTAATGATATGCTTATTTGAATGGTTCTGTCCTCACACGGGATATTTGCTTTTACTGACACAAAATAGAGTGTGTTGTCTGAAGAAATCAACTTTTATTTTGAAACACCTCTTTTATTCTGAAATTATTGCCTTCTACCCCCTTGGAGGAACAAGATGCTGTGTCAGAAAGTAAAGCCTAGTAGGTAAGATGATGTGTTTCTTGGAACAACAATTATTTTCACATGCCAAGATCAGTCTGGGCACTGAAGTCTTTAACCCTTGGTAATGCCAAACCCATTCCTGTTGGCTTTGTTGCTTTACCTTCTTCATTGCCTTGAAGAAATCTTCCATCTATTAACCAGGTGATGTTTGCTTTGGGGAATACATTCTTCAGTAGGCAGGTAAATACTATCTACAATAGACAGAAAAGTGATGGTTTGCAAATTCGGAAGAAATTCATGCTCACTGTGTCTCCAGTTACATAAGACAAGTTAGCTAGAAATGATTCTGTTTACCTTTACCTGAGCACAGGACACACAAGGGCTAGTGCCTTTATAAGCCTTAGCATTTTTTTTTTTTTCGGCTAGAATCCTTGGTCAATTTAGGAATGTAAGGCTATTCTAGTGTTAGATAAGGTTTATGGGTTCTGAAACACAGAACTGTTACTAAGTTAGTACTAAATGGGAACCAAGGCATAGAAGGAAGGAGCTACAGCAGGCACCGAGCAGAGAGGAATGCTGCCAGGCTAAGAGTAAAAGGGGACTGAGCCGTTATTTTCATTTCTAAAATAGCATAAAATACCATCTGTAATAATGGTCATATAAACAATTTTAAGTCAGTATACCATTTTGGAGTTTAAAAGTCTTCATAATCCTTTTTGCCTCTGGTCCTGATTCCCTAGGGCAGAGCATTCATGCTTCCCGTTCATAGGTGACAAATAGCAAAAAATCAATTAATCCAATTAATCATGTGGATTAATTAATGGTCTTTCAGCCCAGCAGATTTCTTGGTAAAACACTTTGGTTTGAAATAAGCAACACATGGAAAGATGTGTCGCATAGTGGTTTGTCAAAGAATGTCTCCCAGTCATTTGTTTGAGTGTTTGGTTCACAATTGGTGAACTGTTTAAGAAGGATTAGGGGTTTCATGTGGTCTGTGAAATTTATCTTGGGTATTTGGAGCTTTTCTTCTAATATCCAATTAGTGAGTGTATACCATGTGTGTTTGTTTGTGATTGAGTCACCTCACTCAGGATATTTTCTAGTTCCCTTCATTTGCCTAAGAATTTCATGAATTCATTGTTTTCAATAGCTGAGTAGTACTCCATTATGTAAATATACCACAGTTTCTCTATCCATCCCTCTGTTGAAGGACATCTGGGTTCTTTCCAGTTTCTGGACATTATAAATAAGGCTGCTATGAACATAGTGGAGCATGTGTTCTTGTTACATATTGGAGCATCTTCTGGGTATATGCCCAGGATTGGTATAGCTGGGTCCTCAGGTAGTACTATGTCCAATAAACTGATTTCCAGAGTGGTTGTATCAGCTTGCAATCCTACCAGCAATGGAGAAGTGTTCTCTTTCTCCAAATCCTCACCAGCAATTGCTGTCACCTTAGAGACTCTACCAGAGCCTTGCAAATACAGAGATGGATGCTCGCAGCTAACCATTGGACTGAGTGTAAGGTCCCCAATAGAGTGGTTAGAGAAAGGACTGAAGGAGTTGAAGGGGTTGCAACCCCATAGGAAGAACAATATTAACCAACCAGACCCCCCAGAGCTCCCAGGGACTAAGCTATCAACCAAGGAGTACACATGGCTCCAGCTACATATGTAGCAGAGTATCGTCTTGTCAGACATCAGTGGGAGGAGAGGTCCTTGGTCCTATGAAGGCTTGACAGATGCCCTAATGTAGGGGAATGGAGGGTGGGGAGGTGGGAGAGGGTGGGTTGGTGGGTGGAGGAACACCCTCATAGGAGCAGGAGGAGGAAGGATGTGATAGAGTGTTTCCAGGAGGGAGAGAAACTGGAAATGGGGATAACATTTGAAATGTAAACAAAGAAAATAAATGTAAATGAAATTTAAATTAAAAACTAAACAGCTCCCCTGCTTTCTTTTATAAGTTTCCTTGGTCATGGTATCTCTTCATAGCCAAAGAAAAGTAATTAAGACAGGTACTATGCTATTAAAAGAGAAATAGATGCAAGACTAGATCTCATTTTCAACACCTTTCATTCTTTGGAGCATGCAGCTTTTACTGCATACATGATCAACATACCCAATAATGTTTCTTAGTTCTCATGATTTTGTCTTATGCTCTATAAAATTATAATCCCATTTCTAATTATCTATTTTCTTGCTACCAATGTGTGAAATTTGCATATGCTGCTGAGACCGTTGATTTCATGGAGAAGTTTGTGCCAACTATCAGAAGTAGTTGAATCTATTGACACTTGAAATGATTCAGATTTTAAATATTTGTTGTTTTTTTTCCCCCCCTGTGATAAAACATTGAACGAAACCCAGCTTTGTGGAGGAATAGGCTTAAATCATCTTACACGTTGCAGTCCATCTTAGAGAGTAGTCAGGGCAGAGGGGTCAAGGCAGGAACTACCCCCCACATGCTGTCTTTCAATATTTGATGGGTTTTAGTCTAAAATTCCTCTCACTTCTAAAATTGAAATGTAAAAGTGCATAAGAATTCAGTTTTAGGTGAAGTGTTTTAGGGAATATCACGCACAAATGGTCTTGCTCGGGAAATGGTGTCCTCTTTATGAAAGACCATTTAAAATAACTGGTTAATGCTTATCTCTGTTTAGCTTACAAATAAATGAGCTTCAGACTATAGTTTATTAATTTGTCTTTGGTAATTACCGGGGGGTTACCCCTAATCTACTTTTGTAATGGCTGTATTTCCCTAGCTGTGGACCCAACATACTGGCTGTTTGAATCTTTCTGGGTTATTTCTCCTTCAGTAGTCTGGTGTCCTGGGGTGGGGGACACGGGCATGTGTTGCTGGTCCATCATGTCTAAGGGACACATCCTATTCTTCCCATGTTCTCCTCCTCTGTGCTACCCCCTCTCTCTTCTTTCTTCTTCTCCTTCTTGCAACCTCTAGCCCAGTCACTCAAGTTCTGCTTTTCTCTATTCTTCCCAATAATTGGCTATAATAACCATTACTTAAACAATAAATAGTTTTAGATTGGGGAGCAACATTTGCATAGTATCACTTGGTGTATGTGAGGATCTGTCCATTGGGGGCAACTATATCTCGGGGGTGGGGGGCTGGTAATTAACATTTGAATGCATAGTACCAGACCAACCCCCAGCAAGACCTGGCTTAAATGAGCAAGAAGAGAAGTGCTAATCAAATCAGATAGAAAAATGGAGTAAATACCTATAGTAGTATACATGCACACAAAGATTATTTTTGTGGACAGGAAAGGTACGGACCTAGATTGTATGGGTATGTCTGTTAGAAAGTGGCAAGCAATCCAAACCTGGATAGCTAAGTTGTGCTCTTTAGCCAAAAGAAACAAATACAAATTGGAAATGTGATCCTGGAATCTTGGAAATTCTTGTAGATGACTATACATATGATTGCTGATTTTGTAGCTGGGCATACAGTTCAAAGGAATCTAGCCCCACCTCCTCCATGTTGTATTTAACCACATCTCTGCGATCTATTATGAGAAAACACCTCTAGGCAGCTCTTATTAATCATCCAAGGAGTGTTTGTCTAAAAGAGCACAAAATAGCACTGAGCCAAAATCCCCTCAATTTATCTCCTCACCTCCAAGACTGATGATTCTAAGACTTTCAATATCTACAAGAACATGATGGCCTCACAACTGTATGCAAAACTCATAGAATGCTAACAACCCCCAGGTTTTGTAATATCTGCTGGATAGAGGAACTGCTGCAGAGAAGCCAGGAAGATATCAGTTATTTCCTAAGCTGCCTCCTTCCTATAGATGGGGGGGGGGGGGAAGCATCAAACACACCATGTTAAGCTGGTCTTTCAGTATGCAGCCCGCCACCATCATTTTGGCTTTGCTAGCTTACCAAATAAATCTTCTTCCTTGCTCCATTACTACTGCCTTTTTGAGAGGTGGGTGGACAGGCTAAGTAACCATTCATGCACAGATGAAATACTGAAATGATGAACATCTTGTTTACCATCTATGAATATATCCCTAATTACTATAACAATATTGTGATGGCAGCTTTACCAGTGGACTTTTTGTTTGTTTGTTTGTTTGTTTGTTTTTTAGAATAATTTTGAAAACATTAAGGTTTTTAATCAAGAAAAAAGGCACTGATCACTGGCCCAACTCTATTTTGTCCCTTTGTGTATTTCTGCATCTTATTTCCCCCTTGTGTCACTGTCTCCTGCAAGAGACAAGTTACTCTGGGTTCCAGGAGATAGAACTATTAATGAGCATCTTTTTGACAAGGGGCTGAGTATCAATGAGCCTGTCAGGACAGAGAAGTCCCCATTTGGAATGGCTATCAAGATGGTAGGTGCAGCCTGTGAGAAGACTCAGCATCTCAAGGGAACCAAATTATTCCTTTCACATATCAACAGGGGCAGGACATTTCCAGATCTCCTTGCAAGACCTGGAGCTGATTACTTAACAGCCATAGTACATTGGCTTCATTATTCATGCCTCACCTTCTGACCCAGTTCTCTCTGATGAAACTGAGAGCAGGTGGGGATCACCCCAGTGTGGCTCTATCGATTTCACCATCTACCTTTCCCCTATAACCCTCTACTTAACTGATGCACTGGGATAGGTTTTGAGCTTAGTCTGTTGGCATGCTCAGGGTTGGTGCCTCTTTGCCCTAAAACTCCAGTATCATAAAGGGATTATTATTTTAAAAAAATGTTCCCCGCTATGAACATAGTGGAGCATGTGTTCTTATTACCAGTTGGAACATCTGTTGGGTATATGCCCAGTAGAAGTATTGCTGGATCTTCCGGTAGTACTATGTCCAATTTTCTGAGGCACCTCCAGACTGATTTCCATAGTGGTTGTACCAGCTTGCAATCCCACCAGCAATGGAGGAGTGTTCCTCTTTCTATACATCCTCGCCAGCATCTGTTATCATCTGAGATTTTGATCTTAGCCATTCTAACTGGAATGAGGTGGAATCTCAATGTTGTTTTGATTTGCATTTCCCTGATGATTAAAGATGTTAAATATTTTTTCAGGTACTTCTCTGCCATTCAGTATTCCTCATTTGAGAATTCTTTGTTTAGCTCTGTACCTCATTTTTAATGGGGTTATTTGAATTTCTGGAGTTCAGCTTCTTGAGCTCTTTGTATATATTGGATATTAGTTCCCAATCTGTTGGTGGCCTTTTTGGCTTATTGACAGTGTCTTTTGCCTTACAGAAGCTTTGCAATTTTATAAGGTCTCATTTGTTAATTCCTGGTAATAAGAACACATGCTCCACTATGTTCATAGCAGCCTTATTTATAATAGCCAGAAGCTGGAAGGAACCCAGATGTCCCTCAACAGAGGAATGGATACAGAAAATGTGGTACATTTACAAAATGGAGTACTATTCACCTATTAAAAACAATGAATTTATGAAATTCTTGGGCAAATGGATGTATCTGGAGGACATCATCCTTAGTGAGGTAACCCAATCACAAAAGAAGTCACTTGATATGCACTCACTGATAAGTGGATATTAGCCCAGAAACTTAGAATACTCAAGATACAACTTGCAAAACAAAAGAAAATCAAGAAGAATGAAGACCAAAGTATGGATACCTCATTCCTTCTTAGAATAGAGAACAAAACACCCATGAAAGGAGTTACAGAGACAAATATTGGAGCTAAGACGAAAGGATGGACCATCCAGAGACTACCCCACCAGGGGATCTATCCCATAATCTGCCACCAATACCAGACACTATTGCATATGCCAGCAAGATTTTGCTGAAAGGACCCTGATATAACTAACTTCAGTGAGGCTATGCCAGTGCCTGGGAAATACAGAAGGAGATGCTCATAGTCATCCATAAGATGGAGCACAGGGCCCCCAATGGAGGAGCTAGAGAAATTGCCCAAGGAGCTGAAGGGGTCTACAACCCTTTAGGTGGAACAACAATATGAACTAACCAGTGCCCCCAGAGCTCCTGTCTCTAGATGCATATGTAGCAGAAGATGGCCTAGTTGGCCATCATTGGGAAGAGAGGCCCCTTGGTATTGCAAACTTTATATGCCCCAGTACAGGGGAATGCCAGGGCCAAGAATTCGGAGTGTGTGGGTAGGGAAGCAGGGTAGGGAGAGGGTATAGGGAACTTTCAGCATAGCGTTTGAAATGTAAATAAAGAAAATATCTAATTAAAAAACAAATAAACCCAAGGTTATTAAAAAAAAAGTTCCCCAAATTTTCAAGATAATTCTTAATGTCACTTGGAATCCCTGTTCTATCCATCTCTCTGGGTTGGAAATGTGATTTTCATCCCTCACCTATTTGCACTGTGACATTTCTCTCTTCTCTTTTACACCGTAATCTATTTCCTCCCATGGAAACTTTCATTAAAACCATCTCCTCTTGATAGGTTTTGCTTTCCCAGTTTAAATACAAAGGTGAGTATATATTTTCTATAAGTGGTGATTATCTATCTGAGAATACAAGCCATAAACACTTCAGCTTACCCAACTCTAATTGCAGAACTCAACAAGAGCTTTCCAAAATCCCTGTCTCAGTGTGCCAGCATTCTTTGGATTTTCAGTTTTCTTTCACTAAATATCCTGCTTTCTACAAGTTTGGTGACTTTTCTGCTGATTGCAATCATAGCAGCCATATATTTTAGCTAAATGTAAAAGTGTTATGAACTTAGAATTGGGAAGATACATGAAGTCACAGGGTTTATTGCATTATAGAGAGGTTATATTCCATTCTCTCCTTCTTTTCTTTCATTGTTCTTGGTTAAAGAGGCTCAACAATCCAGAAGACAAATAAGGTGCCTAAAGGCACTCCATCTTCTGCTTTGCAGCATAGTCAGTTCTCAGACATCTGTTTTACTGGTGGTGGAAGAGGTAGACATTAGATCTATATTTGAGTTTGAGTGTTCCAGAAAACTGCACAAGCAGAGGCACCGCCATTCCACACAGAGCCCTCCTGGAAGTGGAAAGGAACTAAATCCAGAAGAGTCCTCCTCCTGGGATCAGGCCTGAGCTCCTCACTAACCAAGTTGTGCATGAGTGTGCTCACAGAGGACCAGAAAAATTAGAACAAGTTCAGAGTCTTTCCTGCCTATGAGTGCCTGCTGTGGCTGGGTGGGGTGTGAAGTAGAAACTTAAGGGTTCTTTGGAAAGTCAGATGTGTTGGATGGTGTTTTGCTAGGGTAAATGTGAAGGAACACTTTGCTGAAGTGAACACAGTGAAAGCTAAGACAGACTTCGAAAGGAACATTTCACTGAAGCAGACAGAGATAGAGGATGTTCTGCTAAACCAAGCACATGAAAGGAAATGTGATGAAGGATTCCTCACTAACAAATGACACACATGTATTGGTCTGCCTTACATTGCGTAATTGAGCTCCATTTGTTGGGACTCCATAGAGAGCAACCACACCAAAATACTTCTGGTGGTGTGCTGTAGCTTCTTACAGCTTCCACAGACTTGGGCTGATTGGCAGAGTGATGTCAGCTGAGACAGTCTCCTGTGTAATTTTGCTAAGACTGAGGACACATGGTGTTTGGAGGGAGTATAAAAAGGATTTAATGGAGTGCCAGGACCTATCTTGGCTTGCCTGTAGAGCTATCTGGGCAATGCTTGTTGGTCTCATGTCTTCACTAATCATGGCTTCTTCCGGAAACCCAAAACTGAGAACTGTGCCTGACATTCCTGCTGGTTTGAATCCCCCCGCCCCCCCAGCTATTCCTGCTAGTTAAATGCTATCTGCTGATATTCTGACACTACTGAATTGAACTGCTGATATATCTATGAAGTGTTTGGAAGAGGATCCAGCTACCATGGCTGACGAATGAAGTGAACTGCTGATTTCCTGACAATGCAGATGGGATTTGCTCCAAAGAACCATTTCTAAGCAGGTCTACTTCCCCCATATCCTTTCTTTTCCACTACCTCTAGTGGGTAGTGGGCTAGAAGAGAGGTTAAAAGCATTTAACAACCATCATTAGAACTAGGATTTGAAAACATTAAAATTGCAGGAGTGAGCTTGGGGGCTGTCGAGGGCTTCAAGCTCGATGAATACATTTCTCATTCATTTATGAAAAGACCCAATAAGGAGAGAGAAGTCAGATGGATTTTTAAGATGCAGCGTAATCTTCTGTTTATTTATCTGGATTTGAAATGGGACAAATAAGGAAACCACCTGTTGTAAAGGTGGTTGGTGAAAGTTTCGGTGCCTGTTGGCTTTGTGCCAGGTAAGGAGAAGTATAGCAAGCTGGGGGCAGAAGACGAACAGGCTAGCCCAGTCTGAGGACTTGCCCAATCCCTCCTCCTCCTAGCCTGCCAGATACTCCCAATAAAGACAGCTAAGTTTACTGTTGACATTTATTAGAATCCTCATAAATAATAGAATAATAAATTTATTAGACTTTATTAGCAGTCTCAGAGAGACTGCTCTAGGGTCAAACTTACGCTGGGAGCTATCTCACTTATATCTCAAGGCCTTTGGCTTCTAGACTGCACACTGCAGCAATACTTAAAAAGCAGGGGTCTCCTCCCATCAGCCTGTCTGTGTGCCTTTCACCTGTGAGGCCCTACCTCTGAGCACCCTGGACACTGTCAGCATGGAGCCTGTTCCTCCTGCCTCTAAAATACAACCAGCTGTCAAGTGGCACAGGAAGAGGAAGCAGCTAAGAGGGGAAATCAAGGGAAAACCTAAACCTAATGTTTGAATATTTAAAAGTGCTTGTAATGGGTGTCTAAGAATACTGGGTTCAGTCAAAAGAGTTGTATTTGTTGGGCAGAGAACGGGAACGTCTTTGTTACTGGAAATCTGTTTGTTGAGTGGGAGACCAGCTTGTATTTGGGGAAGAGAAACTATGAGTAAGTTGGCTATTTTGCTAGGACCTGACTCACTCCAATATTCCAGTAAAGCAGAAAATTGAAAACTTCACATAGGCAGGTGTAGGTGGCTTTAGACCATTATTATGAATTTCCAGTCCCTTCCCAACCATCTATCAACCTTATTGTTCAACTAAAACATTTTGCACACTTTAACAGCAGCTGTGGAAGACGAGAAACGAGGAGGCCAGGAGAGAATGAAGAAAAGGTTAGAACCAGGATTCTACTGAAAGGAGCTTCAAAGATGAAGGAGGAGGTCAATAAAGCCAATGCCCCAGTATTCTAACTTGGCCCTGCTGTCACTTTGGCGTCATGCCAAACAATATGCTACCTGTCACTATGTGTCAGGCAGGTGAGTCATGGTCTGAGGGATCACCATGGGCACCACTGCCCAGTCAATGCATCTGAAAAGCACTAGCAGAGAGGAGTTGGATTAAGGTGGCCACACTCCCATAGGGCAGCACCATGGCCATGTCTCTGGTTCCCCACAAATATTGAAGGTGACTGGGGCAAGCTGCTGGATCAGCTGGATGTCCTGGTTTTATGGGCCAGCCAGAGGGAACAGGAAGTGCTAAGGATGGAGAGGACCATAGAATGGAAGGAGAGGAGTGGGAGGGGAAAGGAGCAAGCACGGGGGGGGGGGGGGGAAGCCATCCTGGAGATGAAGTAGGAGAGAGCTTAGATGGACATATGCCTGCAACCAGAAAAGGACCTGTCGGCAGCAACACATCCTGTCCATTTTGTCTAAACTCTGCTTGTGGACAGGCTTCTGAAAGCACTGGATTTCATCATGTTAGTTCCTGCTCAAATATGAAGCAAAGTACTCTATGGGGTGCTTTGAAGAAATGAGCAATCACTTCAGTTAGTCTTTGCAGGTATGAGAAGACCAAATGCCTATCTACAAGCTTCCCAGGGTTTGCTGATCCATGGTTAGAACTTCAAAAGTCTCTAATGAGACATAAGGATTACTTTGTTGCGGGTGTCTGAGTTGTTTCAAGTCAGAATACATTGTCAGAAGCCCTTCCTTTCAGTGGAATAGAAGATTCCAATGGAATGTGCATACCTGAGCTGCTCACCTGCTGAGAAGCAGAGACTCTGCTGCAGGACAGAGGTATTTGCTTCCTTTAGGCTGTTGATTCAAGACAGGATACAGAAGATATTCTGTGTGATCCCATAATGGGAAGACTGAGCCTTCCACCTGAGCTTTCTGGACCTTTGCAGTGAATCTCTTCTGGCCTTAAGACTTTGTTTTATTCTCTCATTAAAGGTGTTTCAGCTGTATAACTTTTCTGCATCTTGTGAGTTTTTCAGCACTCTAAAACTAATTAATGTATAATTAGGACAGAGAAAATAAAAATACTTGTGTGTTGTGATGGCCCTGGTGCGGCCTTTATTTTTATGTTAATCCTGCTCTCCCAGGAGAGGCTGTCTGGAATGAGTCATGTACTCAGGTGACTTCTTGTGAACTTCCCCAATAAATAAAGGGACCAGACCAATAACTGGGTGAGTAGGCGGGGACTTCTGGGTTGAACAGAGGAAGAGAGGGAGCAGGAGAGAGTTAGAGGCTTTTTGAATGGGGATAACGAAAGGGCAAGATATAACTGCTAGTGTTTCCTGGTATCATGGCAGATCCATCAGGATTCGCCTCCAGAGGACTTAGATTTAATAAGGCTTACAAGATTAGGATTCTAGTTGTTGCACCCAGAGAGTTACTATTGTTTCTGAACTAAGCTTGTGTGGTGTTTTCCTTCTCTGGGTTCCAGAGAGAAAGGTACAGTGGCAAAGTGTGGGTTTACCTGATGCACACCACAAAGGCAGTGGGGGTATTCATATTCATATTCATGCTTCATATTGAAGTGTGGAGCTGGTGTAGCCACCCACCAGTGGGAGGTGCCTGAAAATTATCCTGTGATCTCCACATATACCATGGCACATGTGTGCCTGTACTCACACATATATAAAACACACACACACACACACACACACACACACACACACACACACACAAATAGTAATTGAAGTAAAAATTAAAGAATATAAACATAATTTGCACAAAAAAATTTTAAAACTTTAATCTAATTCTACATTAAGGTATACCTTAGATAGGGTCTTATTGCTGTAAAGAGATACCATGACCAAGACTAGTCTTATAAAGGCCAGCATTTCATTGGGGCTGGCTTACATGTTCAGAGGTTAAGTCCAGTATCATCAAGACCAAAAGCATGGCAGCATCTAGGCAAGCATGGTGCTGGAGGTGCTGAGAATTCATTCAAAGCCTTGACCCAAAGGCAGACAGGAGAAGACTGGCAAAGCCCACACCCACAGTGATATACTTCATTCAACAATGCTACATCTATTCCAACAAGGACATACACTCTCTGTGGGCCAAGCATTCAGACGCATGAGTCTGTGGGGGCATACCTATTCAAACCACTACAAGGTGTAAGAGACAAAGAATTAGTGAGTTAGAGTTATGTGAAACCCAGAAAAATAAAGAAGGGAGGCAGTGTAAGGAGACGTGAAGGAGAGACAATTATAAAGAAAAGGTGCTGGAGAGAAGTCTGAAGAGAGGAAAGAGGAGTGACACTTTAAGAAAGTTTCATAATGAGTAAAGAAAGAGACCACGATCACCAGGGTGACTGAACAAAAGAGGACATTTTAGTCGATCCCCAGGCACAATTTTAATGCATTGCCTTTGTTTCATGCCCAGAGACCAGACATTTGTTTGAGAAGTACATTTTAGATTTTCCTTGCACCTCGAAAATACTAGTTGCATGGCAAGCCATTGTTCTCTGATATTTTATTAAAAGGCTCACCTTCAAATGTTCAGAAATGCTTTGAAAGAAAAATAGAAGTGAAAAATACTCTAATAGTCCATATGGAGTGAAAGTTTCCTGCATTGCCGAGGCTACATCTAGAATATTAACTTAGGGACAGAATAACATCATCCTGGAAGGGACGCGGCCTCTGTGCTGGGGCTGCCTGCTAGGAGATGTCATTGACCTGACTCCTCAAATGCCTCTCTGTGCTTTCCTTCCTTTGGACGAGCTGATTAATCCTCATCTTCACCTTCACGGGATTTAGAATCTCACTGGAAACACACTTTGGCTGTACCTCCAAGGGTGTTTCCAAAATGGTTTAACTGAAGAGATGAGACATGTCCTGCATATGGATGACCACATCTGGACTAAGGTCCACACTGAATAAAAAGGAAAAGGAGATGGGCTAACATCTGTAACCCCAGCACTCTGGAGGTAGAAGCAGAAGGATGTGGAGCTTAAGATCACTCTTGGCGACATAGTGGGTTTGAGGCCAGCTTGTGCTGTTTGAGGAGAGAGAGAGAGAGAGAGAGAGAGAGAGAGAGAGAGAGAGAGAGAGAGAGAGAGAAACTGAACACCAACATTCATCTTTCTTCACTTTGGACACAGTGTGGCCAGTGACTTCACACTCCTGCCACCCTTATTTTTGAGAAAATGACTATATCCCTCCCCTGTTAAGTGGCAGTATATCCTCCTTTGCACTGCGTCTGCCAGGCATTTTGTTACAGCAATGAGAAGAGTAGCTAATGTTGCCAGAAGAGAGAGCTAAGGAGGGACAAGAGGAAGGCAAGACAGTGTCTCCTAATCACACTGATAATAGATGCTTTAACATCAGCTGTCCTGAAAGTGATAGAGGCATTGCCTTTAAAACAGTGGTCCTCAACCTGTAAGCCTTTGCTGTGGTAGGGTGGGAAAGGATGGGGTATCAAATGACTCTCTTACAGGAGTCACTGAAAGCCACTGGAAAACACACATTTTGATTCATAAATGTAGCAAAATTACAGGTTTGCCAATTTGCCATGCAGCTAGTGTTTTGGAAGTACAATTACAATTGAAATAGCAGCAAAAATACAGTTGGATGTCACCACAACATGATGAACAGTATTAAAGGGTCACAGCTTTAGGAAGGTTGAGAACCTGGCTCACTCTTACTGACTTCTCAGGCAGTCATGATAGAGAGATGGCTTTCTCCAGTCACTGTCCGTGGAACAAACAGAAGTCTGTATATACCAGGCTTGTGGAAACTCAGGCTACATGGAAGCCCTATAATATAATTTGGTTTATCCCTTGAAGGATTGAAATTTTCTTGCCCATGTGTTTTCCCAAGGTTAAGGCCACTTTCAGGGCTGTGTCTATCTGTCTGGGCTGAAGCCTAAGCTATTCGACAGTGCAGATGGATGACGACGGCTACTGGAAGTCATGTGCCCAGACACTTTCAGCCAGAGCCATTTTCTGTCACAAGAAGAGGTTGTCACACCCAATCTCTTAAAAACCAATAAGTGAATAAATCATATGTATGAGACTTAAGAACATTGAGGAAGGTATAAGGGTTCAAGCTTTACAACATTCAAGTTAAATAAACACAAGTAATTAAACTCTGCAAATAAACGACCCCAGTTCCACTAATGCCATGCCCTAACTGTCATATTCATTTTATTTTCTGTTTATGGTCTGTTTTCCATGGCTTTCATTAATGTAGATTCTCTTTCTCTCTAGATAAAATAACCTTAACAACTGTGTTTGTTTCCTCTGATTTGTGTTTGGTCATTTGCTTTACATATAATTTTTCTAGATTCTTTTTAATTAAAACAATAAAAGAACGTAGTGATAAGGGTGGGATCCATGGCAGTCACCAAGTTAAAGCAAAAAATCACAAGTCTAAAGGAGACACTGTGGTTTTTGAAAGTTCAAATTCCGGGGATTCCATACCTGTCACTTGCCTTGCTGTGTTAGCAGGTATGAACTGTTGGGACTGTTTGGCTTGGCAACTTTTAGATTAATGAAAAAAATATGCTACATGGAAGGACCCTAAAATTTAGGGCAAATATGCCTCTCTCAGCTGTAGGAGCAAATGTGGATGCTGTATGGTAACCTGATGAAGTCATGTCCTCAGGAACACACATCATCATCACATGCTGAGGTAGACTATTTTCTATGGACCTCACTAGTATATCCAAATCTAAAAAGCATCATTGTTAGAATAATGCTGGGTCTTGTCTGTCATACAGCCAAGACCAACTTGTAAATGTTGATTTTATTTCCTCAGATAAAGGCATGTGATTTGCCCAAGCTATGTGAATACCTGGTTTGGCGTAAGCCTAGACTATTTCTCTGTCCTAAGTATCCCTAGGCCTGGAACCTTCTAGATTCCATACAACCTAATCTTCTAAGTTGACTGATTCAATCCAGCTTCTCTTGGCTGCTCACTGAATTGCTCTGCCTGGCCTCATACTAACTTTGGCAATATGTTCTAATCTTTTTGGCTTCTTCTCATTCTCTGGTATGTTCTGTCTTCACCTACCTATGCCTAGCTTGTTCTCTCTACAATCTGTTTCTGTAAAACTGTCCCAGTAAAAATGCCACACACACACACACACACACACACACACACACACACATGCACACACACACACATGCACACACCCCTCTCTCTCCTTGCCCTGCTCTTTAGTAGCCTCTCTTTCCTGTACTGTTCTCATGAGAGTTGGGCATATCCTATCTCTGACTCAGTCTGGCAAATCTTTCTGTAATTCATCCCTTTGTCTGCCTCTCAATTAGACATCACTTTCAAACATGGCTGCTTCCTTCTACAAACTAACAACCTTCATTGTTAGGAACTAAAGGTGTTTATTAAGGGAGTATCTATATTACAGCCAGATCACATAGACTTAGAAGGTCTTTAGATGTGCTTCCTTGCCAGAGCAGCTATATTGCTGGATTAAAATTTCTCTACAAATAACACTGTATCACAGCTCATACCAGACTGAGTCCCCAGAAAAGTCTTACACTGGGGACTATTAAGTATGGGACTTTAGTACATGGATTCTCACTTAATTCCTTCCTGGGGAATTAGGGGATAGGAAATTACTATGAGTCCTTGTGGCTGCCAGACGACAGGTGCTTTCTAAACCATTTGACCTTTCTACCACCCCTATGAAGGTGAAGTCAGCCAGTGCCCCCTTTCATGGATGAGGAAAACAAGGAAGTAAGGTTCTAGTTTCTCAAGTTATTAGATGGATCAAACCCAGTTCCAACAGATTCTACCATGTCCTAGTTTTCCATTTCTGCATCTGATTTTGTATCCTAGAATTGATCACGCAGTAGATGCAGGAAGGCACAGCAGAGGAAGGGATTGGTGAAGCAGGGTGAGATTCATAAGTGATTAGGGGAAATAGACCCAAGATATCTACTGTGGGCCATGGACTCCAGAACTGTATATAACTTGAATTCTCCTAATGATCTTATCAAATATTTACTATCCGAACATTTTGGAGGCTCACAGTGATTAACTATTTGCTGTGGATATATAGCCAGTAACAGTTGGATTGTACTTCGATATACATGCTCTTAGATCAAGGCACCACTTCTTCTCATTGCCCCATCCTCCGTGGATGTACGCTTAAATGCATTCCAGCTCAGCCTCCTGTTAGTTACTCAGCCAAACATTCTGGGCTTCAGGCTTTAATTTCCCATCTATAAAATAACAGATGCTCTATTTTGGAGCCTGGCTGAAAGCAAAACAAGAGCATATTAAAATGCTTGGAATAGTTAGTGAGTTATTAAAGATATAGCACCAAAACTCTATTAGAGTAATGTTTGGCAAGATTTTTCAAGCATCTCCAGACCTTCCATGGTTACATGAAGTTGGAGAGAGATGAATATTCACTGATTTCCCAGGGAATCATGCCTGCCCCCTTTTTTTCCCCAGCCAGCTTGCATGCGTACTGAAGGGGAAATTTTACGACTTGTGAAATGTAAGGCAGCTGGGATTCTTGGACCTGATTTTATTGTTTCGTATCTGCTCTGATGTCATCTTACTGAGAATCACTGGCTCCAAGAATCTGCAAGAGGTTCTAAGAATAAGCGAACACATCTATTGATATCTGTATTGTTGGGTTATTTGTCTTATTTAAGCCACTAAAATGAACGAAGCCCATTGATAAACTTAGGACTTAATTTGAACAGACCTTAAATGATTAAATCTGTCTTTACTATGTTAAACATTATAATACCAATTAATAGACTCAGATACTTGGATAATACATGTTTAAAAGTCATTCAGAATCACTACAAAGAATTTGAGTCACGGTTTACAAGCAGCTACGGAATTAAATGACTGATATCGAGCAAGATCAAAAATTATAATATTCTTGGGGGGAAAAGCAGCTAAAGTAATTTTTTTTCATATCATGTAACAGACAATGCGTGAGAATATTTATTTTACTTTGGGTTTTGAAAAGCTCAGGTGAAGTCACAAGACAGCTAATTAAAACCGGTCATGTTGTGGGTCATGGTGGCACATGCCATTTATCCCAGCACTTGGGATTCAAAGGCAGATTGAGGTGAGCCTGATTTACAAAACAATTTCCAGGATAGCACAAGCTACACAAAGAAAATGTGTATTAAAAAAAACCTAACCAAACAAAAAGCAAAACAAAACAACACTCCCCTCCCAGAATAGCATTGCTAACAACAGCAATATTTATTGACCATTTTGCCCCATGCCACAAACTCCTTTAAGAATTACTCAGACATTGATTTCATTATTGAAACCACAACAAGCAGATATTATTATTGGATCTGTCATATAAATGGAGAACTGACTACAGAGAAATGAAGTAATGTGTTCAGATGCAGTGACTAGAGACCAGAGCTACTCTGAAGGGGCCAACTCAGAGCATCCTCTTCTGCTTTCCCTTTTCTCCTGCCCTTCCTCTTATTGCAAGGAAAATGGGCAGGTTTGGGAGAAAGACAGGAGAGCTCCATTCATCTTCTCAAGGCAATGGAAGGGAGAGCTCAGGAGAACAACAAATTAAATGTCAGCTGAGCAAAACTCTTTCTTCCACCAGGACTCACACTGCTTTTTGTCCCACTTTCCCTCAGTTTTTAATCTCAGAGATGTTTAAACAATTGACTCCCCCCACCCCTACCCCCACACACACATGCAAGCATGCACACCAGGAAAGTAAGGCCTAAGGCCTCAGCCCACACCTTCTGAGAGCAGTAAGTCAAAGCCAGGATTTCTCTGCAGTTTCCAATCACCTTGCCTTCACAGCAGCCATTAACTGGCTAAGGGCCAAGGAATAAGGTCTTCTGAGGGAATGTTCCTGGCAACCAGACAATCTGACACAGCTTGGCATGTAATAGTATGGGTATTCAAAGGATTCGGTGTGACTCACCTCTCCTAAGACATCCACGGTGCTGTTTTCCACAGTCAGGAAGATTTCTGGCTTAGCTTAAAAGCAAATAAAGCACAGTTAGTGTCGTTGAAGTCTATACTATTTGTGTGTGTGTGTGTGTGTGAGAGAGAGAGAGAGAAAGAGAGAGAGAGAGAGAGAGAGAGAGCATTCCATGGCACACAAAAAATATACAAATTTAATGTTTTCTTTCTTTTTTCTTTTTTTTGGTTTTTCCAAGACAGGGTTTCTCTGTATAGCCCTGGCTGTCCTGGAACTCACTCTGTAGACCAGGCTGGTCTCAAACTCAGAAATCCGCCTGCCTCTGCCTCCTGAGTGCTGGGGAAGAGTAGCTATCATTTCCTTTTCTAAAGTCTGAGAAGGGGCAGCTAGAATAGAGTGGAGAAGAGGAACGAAATGCACTGGGATAAAGGGATATGTGTGCAGGAAAGAAATGTATTGGTTCTAGAACCCTGAAGGGAATCAGAGAAACAGTTGACTGCTGTTTGGCTTGCTTGGCACTAACAAATATCAGGAGATAGTTTGTTGTCATGCTAAAAATTGCAAGTTCCTCAAAGTCTTCATCTCCATAGCTTTGCACGTAGACACTGAAGACTGAGGCACCTTCAACCTTTACAGCTAATAGCATGCCCATAAACTCAGTATATTTACTAAAGAATTCCATTGCGTAGTTGAAGCGTAATTGAAAAATAAGCAAGCAGAGTTCCATAGTTCTAAGCACCCTTCAAGAGAGAGAGAGAGAGAGAGAGAGAGAGAGAGAGAGTTTAAAGAAGAAGTGCGGATGTAAATGCAGAGAACATGCTAAATGTGGGAAGTAAGAATATATGTCTTCCATCTCCTGGACCAATATGAAGATGTTTGAGGGCAGTAAAGACACACAGCCATGGTATGTATGTTGACAAGGCAATTACAGCATGCTGTGGCACAAAGACCTCGCCTGACTTGAAATGCATATTTCTTCCCACAGCCTGGATGCCTGCCCTCACTGGCTTGCCAAGAGCAAGGCCAGATGAGTCGGTTTGTGTTTGTGCTAAGATTGTCACACCCTGGAAGTGAACCAACGGTGTTATTGATCCAACAACAGCAAGGAGCAGCCTGTTCTCAAGTCTTCATGGGAAACCGATGGGGATGGATGATGACTATCTAGTCCATCCCCTGAGGAGACGTGGGAGAGAAGGGTGGCTCAGCAGAAATGGAAGGGGAGGAGGGGAGAAAAGGGGGACTGTGTGTGTAAGAAGACAATGAGGCATAGGAGAAAAGCTCTCTGCGCTGAACTCCTCACAAGACAATCATGCCCCAGCTGTTTCTGTCTTTGTAAAGGACTTTACTGACCATGTTTTCTGACCACTAATGCAATAAAGCAATGCAATGAACAAAAACAACGAGAAAAGTTTTTGTATTTTATTTTACTTTGCCTGCTCTGTCATTTAGAAAATTGAGGAGAAATCTAGCAGCTCGTGCCCTTAGATTGTATAAAGTTTATTTTCTCTTAGTTTACCTCATTGAAAGAAAGAGAGAAAGAGAGAAAGAGAGAAAGAGAGAGAGAGAGAGAAAGAAAGAAAGAAAGAAAGAAAGAAAGAAAGAAAGAAAGAAAGAAAGAAAGAAGCAAACAAATGAACAATTGGTTGCCCATCCACATGGCTGCTTTTCTCTTTGCCCTCCTTTAGAACGACTTTAAAAACTGCAGGTCAAGGTCACCAAAATGAAAAACTAGCCAAAGCCTGGGGTTTCTGTTTAGTAATATTTTCTTGCACCAGGGAACAAAATACAATGCTTATATATTTTTCTTTTCAGATTGCACCCTACAGTGTCTGTACATTCTGAATGAGGTCGCCGTGGATTTCCCAGATCAGTGGCACTAGGATTAGGTCAGACAGCCTGCAGGCTCCACTGTCAGAAGCCTGTGGTGGCCTCTCACCCTAGTGGGCCCTGGCAGGACAGCCATGGTGCCTCCTGCAGTTTCTCTGGCTGTACTTATCAGCTTCTTTTTCTCATCGTGGCCTTATTACACTTTGCACCAGAAAATAACTCAGATAATTAGACAGCCAAGCAATTAGACTTTGGCAGTTATAATTAAAGAGATTTCTGGTACCCTTGGGAAACATTATGCCTGCAAACAAGGTAGAGGCCACCAGGGAAGCTGACCTATATGTGGCTTTCTGGTAGCTTATTCTATTAGTTGAATAATTATTCTTTAGCCTTCCACCCTTGTCCCCACCCTCAATGAGAATGATAGGAATTAAGGCAAACAGAGTTGCAGGAGTTATCCTGTGTGGTTGCTCTCCAGGCTGGGGCCAGGGTGGGGGTGGGAGTTCCTCTCATGAGATGAGCATGGCCAGAGGCATTGACATGAAGGTGACAAAGAGATCATAGGACAAACTCCTTACCAAAAACCTTGACTGTGGTAGACATCTTCCAGGCTTTGAGAGGACTGACAGTCAGACGGCAAGAGAATGTCCTGCCATCGTCTTGGATTTGGACTGGGGAGAGGTGGAGTCTGTAGTCTCCACCCAGCCTGATTCTGCCTTTAAATGATGTGGAATTGTTGATGTGGTGATCGTGGGTGAAGAGAACTTCTTCCACTCCATCTTTCTCCTGAAGAGAGAAACAGTACTCAGTTTAGAACACAGAATGTATCAATGTGCCTCTCAACTGACTGCTTTGTTAACACTACTTTTTTGTTTTAAATTATGCGCATGCGTGTCTGTGTTTAGGCGCACATGAGGGCAGATGCTTATGGAAGCCCGAAGAAGGCATCAAATTCACTGAAACTAGAGCTGGTATGAGATACCCAATGTATCATTTCCTCTGGAAGAGCAACAGGGACTTTAAAATAGGTTAAGCATGAGTTAAAATGGGGAGAGATTGAGTATGCTACTAGAGAAAGTATTGCTGGACTTACACTTTAATAAACTTCACTCTCATCCTCTCTTAGCATAAATAGAAATATGTTCTAAATGGGCCTTGCTTTCATGGCAGGAGAGAATGATAACATCAGACTCCAGGGCTCATTTAAGAAGTTCTGAGATCTCACTGTCAAGATGCCCTGGGGATCCAATCCTCCCTTTTGATGGATCAGATGGGGCTGTGCATGTGCAGGTGAGGAACGGAGGAAAGGAAGGAGGGGAAACTGCAGTTGGGTTGTAAAGTATGAGAAACAAATAAATCAAAAATTAAAACATGTGCTGGGGACACTACTGGGGTTGTGATAATTAGACTTTTACAACAACTTCATATTTCCACATTATCTTCTCTTCCCGGAACTCTCTGAGAAATACTGAATCAGGGGTAGGAAAAAGGAGAGGCAACAGAGCAATGTATGCAGGAAAGCAACATTTTTAGAGGCTTGCACATGAAGGGAACTCATAAGAAGTGGGATTTAAACATTAATGTGACTTTCATTGATCTAACCCTAAACTTTCCAGATATGTCATTATGCACAGGGGCAATGGGAGAAACTAACAGGAGAAAGGTGAAGAGAAATGCATTCGAGAAGATATAAATTTTTTGTTGTTGTTGTTTTTCGAGACAGAGTTTCTCTGCATAGCCCTGGCTGTCCTGGAACTCACTTTGTAGACCAGGCTGGCCTCGAACTCAGAAATCTGCCTGCCTCTGCCTCCCGAGAGCTGGGATTAAAGGCATGCGCCACCACACCCAGTGAGAAGATATAAAATAATGAAAGCAACTCTCTGTGACTTGGAACCTCTAGTTTAAAAAAGCTAGATTTGGAATAGAAAGAGAATTGAGGTTGGTGAGTGAATTTGGCACAGGCAGATTTATTACAGTAATTATATAGAAATTTCCAGTCTACTAAATAGCAGTTCTTATATAAACCCCAACTCTTTGGCTGAATCTGGCTGAGTTTTTATCCATGTTATATACCAATGAAACTCTAGGGTTTCTTGCAAAGAACTTCAGCCTGCATAAGCCTTTCCCCGCTGAAACAAGCTATGCATTTCTACAACTTCATAAAGCAGTCTTCGGAGAGTAGGCTTCATCTTCCTTTTGAAGAAGAGCAAAGGGAGAATATATTCCCCAGACAGGAGAGCGCTGAGTACCCACAGAGTGAAGTAGAAGTCTTTTCCCTCAACACCACGGATCTGAAGGTAATAGTTAAGGAAGTTGGCTCCCCCTGCAGGGCCATCAGCACAACAAGGTATTTCTTACAGCTGGTTTTATAATGATTTTATATTTCAAAATGTTCTTGGAGAGACTTTAATGGGAATAGCTTCTAACATTACTAAGAGACACAGTCTCATAGCTGACTTTCTGATCCTTTGGCTCCAGCTCTTTCTGTCCCTTATTCTGAAATATTCCCTGAGGCTTAGGTCTGGAGTCCTTCCTTAGTAGATGTGTACATTGGAACTGCATCCTACAACTCTGCGTTTTGATTGGCTGTCGCTTTCTACATTTGTCTCTGTCTGTCGCAAGGAGAAGTTTCTTTCATGAGGTGTGAGAACTATGCTTATCTGTGTGTATAAGGACAAATGGTTGCCTACACGTGAGTTGAACAAGGACAACAAGAATAGGCAGGACAGGGTGGGTGGGGAAGAGGACAACGCCTCAAATCTACATAAAGAACTATGGGAAACTGAGGAACTCTAAGAATGAGAAAAATAATCTTCTCCAAGGAAGAGCATCCTGATTGGGTATCCAATACCAAATGGCTAGCCCTGAGAACAAACATGTACACATGTAATATCAAGTAACATAAAAGGAGGGCTGGAGATAGAGCCCAGTAGTAAAATAGCTAGGCGCACAAACCAAAAAACAATGAAAAGAGACCACGAATTTGAAAATGAACAAGGAGAATATAGGGGGGTGGTTGGAAGGAGGAAATGGAAGAGGCAAGTTATATAATTATATTATACTCTCAAAAATAGAAGGAAAATGTTCTTGGCCTTTGAACTGTCAATCATGAATCAGAAAGAGAGTCGGGAGGCCCAATCCCTCCCTACTGAACTATTGACTCCTGATAGATTTTGATGGAAGGGTAGTAGTTGTCTTTATTTGTGTAACCACTCATGAGCCAGGCAAAAGTCACACCGATAGTGCTGGTTAAACTTAGTGGGTCAGAAACTAAAGCAAAAAGACATGAATGTGGGAAAGAATCTTGTGCAAGGAGAGGGTTGACCAGGTGGGAGGGAAATAAGAAGTGTCAAGTGTGAGAGTCACTACCGTGCATTGCATACATGTATGGAATCATTAAAGAATAAGTTTAGTAAGTTATTTTAAAGTGTTCTTACTTGTTTCAACCATGTGGGTTTTCTATTTGGGACATTTCCATCTGTCACCTTACTAGAGACACAGGGTATACACAAGATGGAGCTTGGTAAGAAAATGTTTTTGCTTTTATTATAAGTCAAGGTAGGACTTGCTCTAATACTTTGAGTCATAAAAATACCATACATCTCTATATACCAATGTATCTCACAGGTGTTCTATTTGCTTTCCCTTGGCGTTTGGCAGTTGCAGAGGGAGAGGATAGCTTTGCTTTTTAAAGGTAGAATTCAGCTACAACGTGCCCTGAGGCCTGTAACAGAAGGAAATCCTGAGGGATGGTAGTCTCCAGTGGCCAAAACCTGCATTTGCCTCACAGAGCAAATGGGGAAGCAAATCTAGTTCAGATAAACCACCTAGTATCTAAAGCTAGGAGAGGGGGCAATTCTATTATCATAGTATGACTACAACTAAAAGGTTAAGATCTTATTATTACAGCTTTTTTTACTTTTAAACTGCTATTTCTTTTTTGGTTTGGATTGTAATATAATTACATCACTTTTCTCTTCCCTTTCCTCCCTCCAAAGCCTCCCATATACTCTTCCTTGTTATTTCCAATTCGTGGCCTCTAGTTTTATTATTGTTACACAAATATATGTTCATATTACATATATATTAATTATATATTATATTATATATATTCCAAATGCATGCATACACACCATGCCCATTTTACAGAATGGTACTTATATGTATGTTTCCAGGCTGACCACTTGGTACTAGATAACCACTTAGTGTGCTTTAAGCTGTTTAGTGCACTCTATGTTCTAAGCACTACAAAGTTTATTCAAGCCTATCTTATACCCCTCACTTCAGTCTTCAGTAAATTAACTTTCCCACACCTACGGAGAATAAGAAGGTACTCAAATCAAAGGATTTTAAAGCATCAATGCTCAGAATCAAGAAAAATTATGCCTCAGGACTATACATACAGAATAAATCTAAAACACTAAATAATTTAAAAATATATAAAACTTTGGGCATATCTAGAATGAGAAACTTGGGACAAATTCCAGAAAGACTTTATACAGAAATCAGGGCAGGATGCTGGTTGATAGGATCTTAATAATGTTATACCAACCCATCTGTGGTGACCTGCAACATACAGCATATTTCAACTCCTATTGGGTATAAACGATCTCAGTTGACCTGCTCTGCAGGGGACCACACACAGACAGCCTTTATTTCTACTTTTTTTTTCCTTCTGTTTTTCAGAAAAAAATATCTACCTTTAAAAATGTTAATAAATACTTCAAAAACTTTATGGGTTTACATCTTGATAAACCTTTAAAATGTTTTAATATGCAATATAAATCTAACTAGCTATATAGTCCACACACTTAATAGCTGGTCACTAAGTTCACTCCTCCCTAATTCTACCCACAAACACCCTGTGATTTTTATGAACATTTATGTTGTACCAATCTAAATGGGAAGTTTGGAGGATTACTCCGGAGACCCAGTAGAAAAATCTACAAGGGACCAAACCTTAAGCTATGCTCCCAGACACAAGCGACTGACACCATATCAACTCCTCAACTCCATAATCCTGTGACTATCAGTCACGTAGAGAATGGCCCAGGGACCCCAAAACCGGCTCTCCCGTAGTACCCAGCGGGTCTGTGGGAGTCAGAGCCCAGACTCTGCCTTCCCTACCCCCTGGAGCGGGGGTTGTGCCACCTATAAGGCCTGACGCTCTGTGAGGTCCCGCGGTAGTCTACCGGAGCTCTGGCAGAATGCGGGTCTCCCACCTCTTTATTTCCCACGCGTGTGGCGCCCCACGATTTCTGACTTGTGTTGCATTCCTGAATGTGGCTTTCATGGATAAGGACCTTCCACTTCTCACCCTAAATTTAACCCTTAACTTGCACAGCTAGTAAGGACTTGAACATACCAGTTTCTCTCAAACCCCATGCTGTTAGTGAATTTCCTATGTAAAACCTTACAAGAGGGAGAGGGCTGTCTTTGCTTTATCTGCTTGTAGTCTGTTTGAGATGAATACATGAGAAGAAAAGTTTTTAAAGAAAATCCAAGGCCTCAAGAAAGGATGTGAATATTTAAACTGTGTACAAATTGGTAACAAAATTTGTCTGGTGGAGACTAGATAGGTGATATTGAATCACGGAACATTGTTGCTACATATTCCTTCCATTTGCAATTAATGCTGAAATTCGTCCATCGAGGCCTGTCAGTTTTTGTAGTGGGATCAGGACTTCCATTTCTGCAGAGAGACGTTGGTGCTGTTACATTTAGTGGTTCTTTCTTGTCTCTGGTTGGCTTCACATGCTTGGAGCCAGCTCTGAGTTAGCACTGGCTGCATTGAGCAGACACACAGGTACTGCTTGCAACACTCCTTTCATTTATTTTCAGGAGCAAGGATGAGTATATCTCTAACCACCACTAGATGTTAACCCTTTGTAGCCCTGGCTGTCAGTCCTGAAACTTGCTTGGTAGGTCACGCTGGCCTTGAACTCATAATAGATCTGCCTATCTCTGATTCCCAAGTGCTGGGACTAAAGGCCTGCATTACCATACTTGACTTGCAGGTACTTTGTATTTTGATAAGATAAAGGACAATGACAATCAGCTACCACTACGTAAGAGGGAAGATGTTGTTTTCTAAATCACAAGGTTGCATATGTGCATTTGAAACCATTGCTCCTTCCCTGATTATAAAACAGTGCAAAAACTGAAGAAAACTATGAAATGTCCTGTTCCCCCTTCATGATTTGAACTAGAAAAATCTGAAGCTCTTTTAACATTTTATTTATTCTTTGAGAATTTCATATATGTAGACTGTGTATTTTGATCATAACCAATCACACATATTCTTTGAGAATTTCGTATATGTAATGGTGTATTTTTATTATATCTACCCCTCTTCCACCTCTCAGATGAAATGTCTCCTCTCCCTCCCTCCCTCCCTCCTGTCCCTCACACCTTCCTCCTTTCCTCCCTCTCTTCCCCTTCCTTGTTCTGCTTCTATTCTATTTCTGCCTCTTCTACCTCTTTTGCTTCTCCTTCTTCTTCTTCTTCTTTTTTTTTTTTTTTTTTGGTTTTTCGAGACAGGATTTTTCTGTAGAGTCCAGGCTGTCCTGGGACTCACTTTGTAGACCATGTTGGCCTTGAACTCAGAAATCTGCCTGTCTCTGCCTCTCAAGTGGTGGGATTAAAGGCGTGCGCCACCACCGCCCAGCCCTTTCCTTCACCTTCTTATTCTTTCTTTTCATTCTTGTTCTTCTTCATCTTCTTTCTTTCTCCTCCTTCTCCTTCTGCTTCACTGTATCCTTCTTTTTCCTTCTTTACAACTCATGAAATCTAGTGCTGACTATATATACCTGGGTGTAGGTATGTTCTTTAATGTCCTTTAAAGCATGGGCAACCTATCAGGACGACATCCCAGAAGAAAACCCATTCACCCTCTGCCAGAAGTCATCAGCTGAAAATAGCTGTTCACTTGGGAGTGGAGACACATTAACTCATTTCCCATCCATGCAGAATGTTGACTGGCTTGATCTTGAGGATGTCTTGTGCAGTCACCTGCAGCTATTGTGATTTTGTAGGTACAATGACCCTGTCATATCATTGCAGAAGTCACTATCTCACAGATGTCTTTTTACTCCTCTGACTTTTACAACAGTCTCTCTGCCCTTATTCCATAATGCTTCCAGAGCCTTGTGGGGAGATGGTATGATAGAAATGTCCCACTTATGATTGAGCACTTCATCGTCATTTATAATTGGTGCTAGTTGTTGTGTTTCTGTGGCAAAGGGAAGCTTCTCTCATGAACAGTAAAAGCTGTACTAATCTATGGGTATATTTATAAGTATTCAGACAGTCCTCTTTCTGTTTTTATTGATTTTAAAATATATTTTATTATTTCAAAGATTTCAAACAAGTACTTTGATCATATTTGCCACAACTCCTCTCCCTGCATGCTCCCAGACCCATCTTCACCTCTTCATACCCCCAACTCTTTATCCCTTCTGTGTTTCTTTTTTTTAAATCCATTGCGTCCAATTTGTGCTGTTCCTGGACTACCAGGTGTGGGGCCATGTAAAGCTACCAGGAGTCACACCCTTAAAGAGAACTAACTTCCCATTCACACAGAAGCTTTTAGCTATCCCAAGCTCTTCAGTTAGGGGTATAGTATTCTAAGCATCTCCTGTTTCATGCCAGAATGCTGACTTCCTTGGTCTTCTACAAGTCTTATACAGGCAACCCCAAGCCACTGTGAGCTCATAAGCAGTGGTGAAGGATCTCTGTTTAGTTCATTGACTGTGGGATCACATATTTCCTTAAGGTAGTCTCCAGTGTATACTACTAATTTGTATGTATGACTACCAGGGTCTTGTTATAGCATGTGTTTGTCTTTTGCTATTAACTGTCTTCTATTATGTGGTTCAACATAACTTTTCAAAAAGATTTTCTGGAATTATCTGATAAATTGTTTTCCCTGAATACTACTATCTTTTATTTTTTTACATTTTATTAAAAACACATGACATGATAGAAAATATGTCTAATATAGTCTGTATCCCTATGGGATCTAACACTCAAATCAGAGTCACATCTGTTTATTGGATTGAATTAAAATTTATACTGTGGGAAATCACAGGGTGATAGTTTGTAATGAAAATAGAATATTAGAACTTATTTAGGAACTCCCAGAATAAGCCTGAAGGATTTTCCTGATGCTGATATGTGTCCCAGGAATTAAGTAGCAAAATTAGCATTTGCCAGTCATCTACCCACCCATATCCCAACTATACCCACATAGTCCTTGATTTCTTTTATATCACTCCACTGTTCACATGGATGCTCACAAGTCAACCTGTGCCTTCTTAGGTAACTGAATTATCCTGTGACAACTGAATGTTAGATTCACTGTGTCCAATGACTACTGACTTCAGTGTAGTACAGCCCTGAACTATAACTCCCCTAAAGCAAAGGATCTGCTCCACTTTACACAGCTAACCATGTACACATAGCAAGTACACTTTACACAGCTAACCATGAGACCATGTACACATAGCAAGTACACTTTACACAGCTAACCATGAGACCATGTACACATAGCAAGTACACTTTACACAGCTAACCATGAGACCATGTACACATAGCAAGTACACTTTACACAGCTAACCATGAGACCATGTACACATAGCAAGTACACTTTCCAATGATATTGAGAATCCTAATAACATCCCCCATGAGGTTTCCAACTGAGTTAATTAGATTTTAGAATTTCACATGCACAACAACATGACTTTTATTTTCTGGGGACTTGGGTCATTTTGGTCTGCAGAACCGTTCTTAGGGTTTAATGAAACACTCCGGGCAGGAGGCCTTTCTTTGCAGCCCCTCAGAGTTTCAGGGCTCAGCAAAGCAGGTTCCTGCCTGGCTGAACTTATCTTCATCATTTCTGCTCCTTACCCTTTTACTTAAAACCACATTATTTCCTGTTTGTGAGAGTCCGTGTCACCTCTGAAGACATTCAGCAATGATGACCTGGGGAAGCCTCTATTTCTCAATATAGGGACATTAGATGTTTTCACACCAGACTTAATAAATTCTGGAGTCATTTGTAGTTAGGGCACAGCTATAGGTCAGCAAGGCAAACAGATTTTGACATTTAAAAGGAGAGTGCACAGTGGGAACAGCATATTGCCAACACAATATTCCCTTTGAAGGAATGATTCTTTCAAAGGGATCTCCTAATTTGTCATTATTACAATCTGTTTCTTAAAATGACAGTTTGGCTTGAGGGTCTACTGATGGTTTAGACTTATCCTCTTGGTCTAGGTAGCTCACGTCCTCCCTGGCCCTCATTTGTTCTAAATATCAGTATGGTATCAATACAAAATGTTTATACCACCTTTCAAGTTTCCTTGAAGGACGCTGCTAGATAAAGGAGACTTATAAGTTATTTAGTATCTGACAAATAATGAGCTGGCTCTCATTAACCAACCAAACAGCACAAATGTAGTGACCACCCATTTAGTATGAATATGGTGAAAAGGTGGCCTGAGATCTGTCCCTGGGACTACAGGGAGGAAGAAGAGAACTGACTCCTGAACGTTGTCCTCTGGTTTCTAAAGGTCACGGTTTCTATATTCCTGTAGCTGTCGCCTTAGTAAGAGAGTTGAATAGAAACAAGCCTCTCCAAAGCCAGTTTCTCCCCCACACAGATGTGTTTTTAAGCAAGATATTGTGTGTGTGTGTGTGTGTGTGTGTGTGTGTGTGTGTGTGTGTGTGTGTTTCTGTATGCATGTGTAGGCACTTATGGGGGTCAGAAGACAGGGGGGTGGGTGAGTTGGATCCCTTGTGTGACTTTTAGTGCTCTCTGATAGAGCAGTAAGCACTCTTAACTGCTGGGCTATCTCTCCAGGCTCCTCTTCTTCTTGGATTTTGTAAGCATTGAATTGGTTTTGCATTTCTTGATTAAAGCAATGCAGGATTGTGGCAATGCAGGTTCTGGGAAATGGGGTCTATATCTCTATAAATGTTATTTGTAAAACAAACATCTGTGCTCAGGGGCTGCTGTAAGTGGTTCCTCACTGAGGCAACACACCTTGTTCTCTCTGAAGTCATGGTCAGGTTTATCATTTGAAATAGAAATCCACCTCTAGGAGCTAATTTCAGAGTCCCACTGCATACATTGCTGCTTGCCTAGTTAGAAGACACCTCAGTGCCCTTTACTTCCTTCCTGAGCCCCTGGCATAATGCCTGGGTCTCATCAAGTACTTCTCTATTATTACTTGCTATTCATTTCACCTCATTAATATTTAAAGATCATTACAGTTATTCACTGAAAAGGGCAACGC
Organism: Mus minutoides; assembly: GCA_902729485.2. Classification (NCBI taxonomy): domain Eukaryota; kingdom Metazoa; phylum Chordata; class Mammalia; order Rodentia; family Muridae; genus Mus; species Mus minutoides. Next base: position 199 of record LR752812.1, on the reverse strand, counting down.
TTACCACCAACCATGAAAAGGTGAACCTAGGTGAAATTTCTGAGGAGGTATTTTGAAAGCATGGTATTTCCAGAGTCCGATTTGTCTCTATTTCTATTGTATGGTTGTGTTCATCTTGTGTATCTGGAACAAAACACAAGGTGGAAGATTCATGGATCTCAGCATACAAAGTACATTTTATCAAAGAGACAAAAAAAAA
>LR752814.1:2654-57489 GCA_902729485.2 Mus minutoides | reverse complement strand
TTTATTTATTTTGGGGTGGCTTTTGTGTTTATAAAAAGATAAAGAGAGAAGGAGTATGTTTGGATGTGTAGTCAGGTATAGGGGGAGGGGGTGCCCCTTAGGGACCAGTCACAGATGGTATAGTATAGAATAGAGTTTATTTAGGGCATGGGGAAGGGAGTTGAGAGGGTAGTAGAGGCAGAGAGAGAGCGAGAGCGAGCGAGAGAGAGAGAGAGAGAGAGAGAGAGAAGAATAGAGGCCAGCTATGAACACGTGGAGAGGGAAGGGGGAGGGGAAGGGGGAGGGAGGGGCGAGAGGACAGAGTGGGAGCAAGAGAGCAGAGGGGTGAGCAGCCCCTTTTATAGTGAGTCAGGCACACCTGGCTGTTGCCAGGTAACCATGGGGCAGAGCTTAGACAAAATACTAACAGGGACTCTCTGCATGCCCAAAGTTGGCTTTATGTTATGGCTGTTATTTGAATGGAGAAAACAATTTATACTGGAAAGCCAGGTCGGTACACATTTGCTGTAGTCCAGCTGGGACGGAGACAAGCGAGTGGCCTTAGGCTTCAACTCTCAGGAGTCTGCAATTATCCAATTGGCGACCTTGTGTTTCTTCACAGATGTTTGCAGAGAGAAGGCCCCTCGTGGTCCTGCTAATAGCTACCTGTTTGATATCAGATCAACCACTTAACCTCTCTGGCTTCCATCCTTTCCACACATAAAATAAATAGGTTAATCTTAACTTCCCCTCAGATCCTTTCAACTCTTAAAAAAAAATTTCTATTGATCTTGGAGTTTTTAAGTTTTTCATCGAGCGTGTCTTATTGAACTTTTAATTTTTTTTCTTACATTGATTCTAGATAAAACTACTTACTAGTTGCAGTTTAATTCGGAGCAGGAGAAGTTATTGGTGAATGTGTAACACAGGACAAACAGTAAAGAAATATCCTCATGGCTTATCAGCATGCTACTTGCCAGTTATGATTCTTCAAAGATTTTTTTCAGAGAGACGATTCTGATTCCCAGAGCATTCTGTCCTCATTCACAAAGACTGGGGTTCACAAACCAAGGGGTTGGTTACTCAGGGAGCTGTTTCATGTCATGTGTTCTGTTTGTTCCATGATTCACTTTGTTTTATTTATTGAAAAGATTTATTTTTAATTGAGTGTGTATACACACACACACACACACACACACACACACACACACACACAGGAAAAGAGAGAAAGGAGCCACCACAGAAGGGGAAGAACATACAGGAGGGAGAAGGAGAGTCACCATGGGCTTCATGATAGAAATCCCGAGATAACAGAGAATTAGAAGGAACAATGCCCAGGATGCCACGTGCCATCTATGAAGCCAGCTGCTGACATTGTCCTGAATGGGGGAAAGTGGAATGTTTCCTGAGATTTGAAACAAGATAAGGATGCCCTCATCGCACCACTTCATTTAATAGAGTGCCAGAAAACCTAGCCCTCTGGTAAAAGATGTCAAATTACCATTGCTGGTAAATGAGAGGGGGGGAGAGAGAAAGAGAGAGAGAGAGAGAGAGAGAGAGAGAGAGAGAGCGTGCTTTCAAATTCCATGAAAAACACAACCATACTTTTTCTAATCCTTCAATCTCTTTATAAGATCACATCGTACCCCATCTATTTCTCTAGAATAGAGTTTTGGTTAAGCAGACAGTTACATCAGCTTTGGGAGACAAGAAGATGATTCAGTCCCTCTGGGGATGGTACTCACCTCAGAGTCTTTGCAATGTCTGACGGAGTGTTTCTTTTTATTTTGTTTTTAAGATTTATTTATTATTATACATAAGTACACTGTAGCTGTTTTTGAACACACCAGAAGAGGGCACCAGATCTCATTACGGGTGGTTGTGAGCCACCATGTGGTTGCTGGGATTTGAACTCAGGACCTTTAGAAGAGCAGTCAGTGCTCTTAACCACTGAGCCATCTCTCCAGCCCCCCTGACGGAGTGTTTTTATATGCACAATGTTTGGAATCATGTTGGGATCTCAGTAAAGGTCGTTGCTGCTATTTTCCTTTGGTAATTTTCCACTTTGTTGTTTTTGTATGCAGCAAGAGAGACAGAGAGGAATAGAGAGGGGGAGGGCGAGGGGGAGAGGGAGGGGGAAGGGGAGGGGGAGAGTGTGAGTTAAAATTATGGATTTCAAAGCTCTACCCCAGCCACTTGCCTTGATCTAATCCTTTGTAACTTAGTAGCTGTCAAAGCAGGAGTCCGGGGTGAGGTGAACCTGGAGTCTTCTAAAACACGTGCCAGCCAGTCATCTCGTGTCACTTCAGACAACATGAATCAACATCTCAAGACAGAAACAAAGCCCCACTAGCAATCACGCAGGTATGAATGTGTTTGAAAGGAGCCCCTCTGGCTAAGGACGAATTCAGCTTGTGTTCAAGCCATGATCAGCTTTGAGTAAATAATCCTTTCATAGAGAGTAGCTTCTCTTCTAGCTAAGAAATCAGTGCAAGTCTGCCGCCCAGCATAGCGTTAGTTCTTCTTTTCTGAAACCGCCCCAAAGGTTACATTTTAAGCAAGTGTTTGTTTATCCTATGAGGCCCTTCCAAAACTGCCTGTTGTATTAAAGCCCACTGTGTATAAGCTATCAGCTACATATCTGACCAAAATGGGGGCTGTCAGACTCAAATAGTAGCAGGGATTGGGAAGGTTTTATAAACACTGTCAGGGCACAGAACAACCACAGGTGCACAGCCTTCCGTTCCAGGGCCAGACACACATGGCTGACTCCAGGGATTGTAGCACACTGTAGGGTACCTGATACAATCACTGGCTTGGGATAGCTGACGTTGGTTGTCAGCTGATGGGATCTACAGTCAAATGAGAGACATGCTTCTGGGTGGGTCTATGGGGACTTCTCCAGGAAGGAGTTGAGAACTCAGAATGGGCATGACCTTCCTGTAGTGGCAAAGGAAAAAAAAAAAGAAGTTCCAGGAAAAAAAATTGTGCCTTCCTGCCTTCACTTCTTGCCTGTGAGTGCACCTCTCTGGATGCTGCTGCTGCTGTCCTTCCCTGACATCCAACCCAGTTCATCCAGCCTTTCCATGTGGAATTAAGACCAGTGATTCCTTAGGAGTTTTTTGGAACTTCAGCACCAGATTAGAACAGCTAACCCACATAGCCTTGTGGACTGAATGGCTGCAGGGTTCTAAGTCTCTCCAGCAGGCTGACCGTCACCACTGGACTCTCCAGGTACCATCCTACGTAAACCAGTGGTTCTCACTCTGTGGGGCATGACCACTTTGGACAAATGACCTTTTCATTTCAGATATTTACATTATGATTCATAACAGTAGCAAAATTACAGTTATGAAGTAGCTACCAAAATAACTTTATGGTTGGGGGGGGGGCGTCACCACAACACGAGGAACTGTATTCAAGAGTCATAGCATTAGGAAAGTTGAGAACCACTGCTGTAAACGAATCTAACAATCTCCCCTTTAATAGACATCAATTCGATTGGTTTAGTAGAGAACCCTACTACAGAGCTCTATTCTTAAACTCCAGTTATTTGATGTATAGGAAATATGCCCAATGATGCCAAAAAAAATCTGGATTTTTTTTTTAAAAAGGAACAATGCTTCTTAAAAATTAATGTTAAGTGATTTGTTAATTGATATAACTTTGAGTCTTAACAAATGAATCCAATGTAAAACTTTTTTTTTTTTGTAGGAAAACCATGTAGATATAATAGTGTGCACCTACTGTCAAGTTTAACATTGGCACTAGCAATCACAAGTCCTGATATTGCATGCTTGCAGGTTGTGGGTGTAATATACTTACGGAAACCCCTCCCCCTCGATTTACTTGGTGTTTGACAGGACAAATCTGTAACTTGCATACAGCAAGGTGTGATTTTTGAGTAGGGTTTGGCACAGATAGGTCAGGATTCTTTTCTCTTCCAGAGCATCTTTTTACAGTTATTAATGGACTGGACTCCATAGTATGTGATGGATTCAAAGCCGCTCTAGATACTACATAAGAGAGGTCTTATTAATAATTGGAGGTTTCATGCAAATCACAGGGTGGGTTCTCCCATTGCCCTTGAACATGGTCTCTTCCTGTTCCCATGACGACTAATTTTTTTGTTTGAGGGATCTGATGAGCAGAGAAAGGCAAGATACCTCAGCTGTAGAAAATTAACACTCAGGAACCTGTGTTAAGCAATGTTAAGTGGGTTTATTTGCAGAAGATTTTTCTGAACCTATGGATGCTGCTGCCGCTTACGCCTCCCCCCCCCACTGTTGTCCCCGATAAAATGACATCCATGGAAACAAGCACATCTGTCACTTGCCAGGTGCCAGATGTTGGTCTACGTTTTTTACATGTGCCCAAAAAAGTAGGCCGCTTGCCTGGGGTAGTCTAGCTCACTTCAGAGGGAAGGAAGGCTCAGTCTAGGCTATTTCTCAAGTTCCCTTCTTCGAGGCGGTTCCACTCGTGGCAGGTCATGGGGTTGATTTTCCATGAGGCATAGTTTTGGAAATTCTGGCATACAGAGGGTGAGAGAGAGGAAGAGAATGGAGAAGGGCATATGCAGAATGAATCATAGAGAAACATCGATCGGCACAGTAGTCTCGGGTATGGGAGAATCTGCCCTCATCTGGGCGATGAAACGGTTCATGCTCGTGGTTAGGATTCAGGACTTTAAAACATGTAAAATCTTTCTCCCATATCTGGTAAGGTATGTGTATATGTGTGTGTGTGTGTGTGTGTGTGTGTGTGTGTGTGTGTATGACATTTAAAACCTTCAATTATAATTCTGGCACACAGCACACACGGAACAATTCCTACATCAGAGGCATCTTTTTATTTATTTTATTTTTTAATTGTTTACATATCAAATGTTTTCCCCTTTCCAGGTCTCTCCTTCGAAAACCCCCTATCCTATCAGCCCTCCCCCTGCCTCTATGAGGGTGCTCCCAACCCATCCACTCCTGTCCTCCTGCCCAGGCATTCTCCTACAATGGGACATTGAAGACCCTCTGCCTAAGGGCCTCTCCTCCCACTGATGTCCAACATGTCCATCCTTTGCCACGTGTGTGGCCGGAGCCATGGGTCCCTCCATGTGTACTCTTTGGTTGATGATCCAGTCACCGGGAGCTCCAGGGGGTCTGGCCGGTTGACACTGTTGCTCCCTCCATGGGGCTGCAAACCCCCTCAGCTGCTTCAGTCCCTCCAACTCCTCCATCGGGGATCCCTGCCCTCAGTCCAGTGGTTGGCTGTGAGCTTCTGCCTCCATCACAGGCTTCTTATCTCACAGTGTACTACTTTAATGTAGTAGGGGCATTGGCTCCGCTAGGCAGTTCCTACATTCAGCCCTGAGCAGCTCAGAATTAATTTGAACAGGATACATAAATTCTCTTTGTATACTAGTTTTTTTTTTTAACAAACCATATAAATAGGAGAAATAGATAGCTATAAGACATAGGAAAAAATGGTCACCCTTAATTAAGGAAATGGAAATGAGAACATAAATCAATAGTCTTTTCTTCCCCTGCCTACATCACAAATTGGCACACTGGGCAGGTCATCATCTATATGGGGATGGAAAGATCTTTTCACGCACTGTTGGAGGGAATGAGAGCTACTACATCGATGGAGAGCTTTTTAGAAGCCTCCAACAAAATCAATATGAAAACTGATGTATAGTAGCACGCTCCCAGGACACAGTTGCCACCTCCATGAGCTCAGCTGGGTCTCCTTGCAAGAGCCCCTCACAATCTGGCCTGTGATTTGTTTACATTCCTCGGAGAAGGACACATTGGAGAAGGTCATAAGCCCCTTCTAGGTTAGTAGCTAATTGTGGCCAGATTGCAGGTGGCCTGGAAACCAGGGGATAGGCTGGAGCATACGGACTGGGAAATACTATGTGAATGAAAGTCTGTTCATGAGGCGATGGGGACGCCTTTGTCTGTACTGGGAAAAGACTTCCCAGTGTGACTGCTTTGGGGGGAGGTCACCCAAAATCCTGTCAGTAAACCTTCATCCAGGATCCGAGTATGCTCAACAAATGTATTGATTTTCCAGGGTTAATTGTGGTGAAATTGTACTTTGTTTGTCTTTAGGACCTTAGGAGATGTCTTAGGGTTTTACTGCTGTGAACAGTCACCATGACCAAGGCAAGTCTTATAAGGACAGCATTTCATTGGGGTTGGCTTACAGGTTCAGAGGTTCAGTCCATTATCATCCAGGCAGGAGCAAGGCAGCATCCAGGCTGGCTGAGAGTTCTACATCTCCATCTGAAGGCTGCTAGTGGAAGACTGGCTTCCAGGCAGCTAGGATGAGGGACTTAAAGCCCACACCTACAGTGACACACCTGTTCCAACAGGGCCACACCCACTCCAACAGGGTCTAATAGTGCCACTCTCTGGGCTGAGCATACACAAGCCATCACAGGAGGTGAGGGATAGACATTAATTTTCCCTAGGGAAAAGAATTTGGGGACACAATATTCTTGAGTCATATAATTTCACTCTTACTATCTCTAGAGCCATCCTGTTGACTTTTGCTCTTTTCCAAGCCCTAGCCCATACAACTGTGCATGTGTGGTGTATGTACGTCTGTGTAGATTCGGGTGTGTGCATGTGTGGTGTGCAGATTCGTGTGTGTGAATGTAGGCTATAGGTGTCTGATGTCTTCTTTTATCATTATCTATTTTTCTGAGGCAAGATCTCTCTCTCTCTGAACCCAGAGTTTGCATTTTCTGGAAAGGTTAGGCTGGAAGCTAGCAAACCCCAGCTGCATTTGGTCTCCATTTCACATCCAAGCACTGGGATACATGCCTGTGTGGGATGCCTGGCTTATGACGCGTGTCTTCGGATCCTAACTCTCATGTTCATGCCTACATAGCTGAGTCACTTCTCCAGCCCTCATACATACTTAATAGATGATGGTAGTGTCGGTGGTATGTATGCGTGTGTGTATGTGTGTTTGCTTGTGGTCATGTGGAGCTCAGTGGGCAATTTTATAGAGTTTGTTTTCTCCTTCCACATTTATGTATGTTTGGGGATTAAACTCAGTCCACAAGGCTTGCCTGGATTGATGAGCAACATCATCCACTTCCTTAGAAAGAGGTGCTTGGCTTCAGAAGGATTCATTGGCTAGGAGATCATTTCCCAGAGGATGTCTCCATGACTGCCTTCTACGTGGTTCACGCTTTCACCCACGAAACGTTCAGAGAAACTTCTAGAAGAGCAAATACCTCTCAGCAGCAACACTGCTCCTAAGGAGGGAGCAGGGATGGCTTTCTGCCCTCACCAGTGGCAAGCATCTTGGTTCTCAGGCCAAAGCCAAAGCCAAGTACTCTGTGTGTTCAGTTTTCTCTTGAAGAGCTTACTATTTAGGGGCTGCTTGAGTCAAGTGAAGAGGACAGAGGGGGGAAGGCAGAAAAAAAACGAGGGTCAGCTGCTGTGTGCCTTGGGGCATTCATTCATCAATGGCAGGCCTGGCAGCTCAGAAACAAGCATTGTGTGACTGTTGTGCGTGGAGTCCATCGTTAAATGCATTTAAGCCACCTACTCCCTTCAGATACAGAGTGTGTGCTGTGCTGTTCTGGGGCAAGTCAATTGATGCTTCTCTTTTACCTGGAAGGGAGCTCTTGAATAGCTCCTGGTGAATTCCCCCAGAAGCCCTTCTGCCTGTGATGTGATTTGGGTGAGCCTTAGTGAGGGAGGAGAGAGCCGTGGCAGTAAAGATTGAATGATGTTAATCTGAGAGCCATGGGTCTCTGGAATAAACATGTCACACATGGTAAGCAGAGTGACAGCGTTTTCTATTTCTGCTGACTAGTTCTAAGACACTGGCTCATGTCAAGCATGACTCTAACAGAAGGGAAGGGCAGTATTCCATGTTAGAGGATTAAACACACGTCTGCATTCTTTTTGGAGCTATGCTCTCATAATATTTTGATTCTTAGATAAACATCATTGAATCATCACACAGTTAAACTTGTGAGGGGGTCTGAGGCTAACAGGTCAAGATGGTGTGGATTGATGGGTGGCAGCACCCAAGTTGGAACAGTTATTATCATTCAGTGGCTCATGGAGTATTTTAATATCTGGCAAAAGGAAGGAGTTCTGCCTTCCTAGAGTGAAGGGGCGGAGGTGGCTTATCTCCTTGATTCTAAAGGGCACCGGATACAGCAGTGGGAAGACATCATCCTCCTCTCTTCATGCGTCAGAATCTATGCTCTCATCTGTTCTGTTATTTCACAGTCTAACAAGCAGGGCTTTTTTTTTTTTAAATTAACCTGGAATTTTTGACTCTTTAGTAGATGATCTCAAGCAGATTCTGAGTATTTTATAGCTCTCAACTTGCAAGAGGGCTCTGAGCTTGATTTGTCATGGTTACTATGAGCCATTAAGCAGGTTAAATTTACAGAAGGTATAAAAACTGTGCCTAAAATATGTAAGCATACTTTAGGTGAAGGAACTTTGAAAAACAACAACAAACAAAGCAAAAAAACAAAGAAAAAAAATCAAACACCCAATTTGTGTTGAGGTGATCATTGGGATTCTCTGGGATGGCCTCAGACACCGGCTCATGTCCGCAGAGACTCTAACAGAAGGGAAGGGCAGTATTCCGTGTTAGAGGATTAAACACACTCATAGATACTGCCACACTTGATGGAGATGCAGAACGGGGAGATGATCAGTCCTCTCAAGGGCTTCAGTTTCCACCCTGTGTGTTTTCATCCTCTGTACTGAACTGTCTTCTTCGTTGTTGTCTATGTAGCTGATTTTGGCGACTCATAGTAGGAGCGGAATGGATCTGCATAATGACAGAATTAAGATTCAAAATCATTTACCCATGGAGCTCAGGGGATGACTCAATTGGTAGAGTGATTGCCTTGCAAGCAAGAGAATCTGAGTTTGCTACGTAGACCCCCATGTGAAAAATTCAGGTGTGGTGTTCAGTAATCCCAGCCCTAGGGAAATGGAGACAGGCAGACACCTGGGACTCCCTGATGAACCAATCTAGTCTATTTGTTGAGTACCAGGCCAGCGAGAGAACTGTCTGTAAAAGAAGATGGGTGGCACCTGAGGAACACCTTTGACCCCTGAATTCCACATGCAGGCATATGCACTCCAGCATGCACACACATGTACCTGTGCACATGGGAACATTACACGTACACATGAATCTCTTACCTAGATGTAAACACTGAGTCTGAAGTGTTAACTTATCGAGTAGGCAGCTAAGAAATATCTAAAAGAATCCCAGAGTTTGTCTCAGTTCAGGATTGTTAATACATGGCTCGGCAGAGGTTGAAGGGGCACACGATTGAGGGTTGTAGTCAACCATGAAGTCAGTGTGGTCCAGTATACTGATAAAGAAGTATGAATCCATGGCTGGGCCAATGTTCTGATTTGCTCTCTGCTAGTGTATTAAAGGCCATATCCAAAAGCAACCTGGAGAGGAGAGGGTTCATTTCAGCTTACATCGTGTAGCCCAGTCATTGTGGGAAGTCAGGGTAGTAACTCAAGGCAGGAGCCTGGGAACAGGAACTGAACCAGAGACCAGGAGAGGATGCAGCTAACTCGTTCTCCATGGCTTGCTTGGCCTGCTTTCTTATAGCTCCCAGCACTAAGTGCTTAGGTACTGTACCACCCACAGAAACTGGGGCCTTCTCACATTAATAATTGGTTAAGAAGATGCCCCACAGACTTTCCCACAGGCAAACTGATGGAGGCAATTCCTCCCTCTTGGAGTTCCCTCTTCCCAGATGACTCTAGCTTGTGCCAAGTTGAAAAAAGCACAACCAGCACACACACAAAATGTTGTGTCTTCTCATGTTTCTGTGAAACTCTAACATGGCTAGGAGTGATCCTCAGATGAAAAGATGATGAATTAAAGCATTGGTTTTTAAATTTTCTAAGTCCAATGCCTCTGGAGGACATATCCCTTGTCCACATCACACAATTCATATATGGTTTTGAGGATATAGTGGTTTGAATATATATGACTCCCATAGACTCATGTGTTTGAATATGCTTGACCCATGGTGAGTGGCACTATTAGGAGGTGTGGTCTTGTTGGAGTGGGTGTGGTCTTGTTGGAGGAAGTGTACCATTGTGGAGGCAGGCTTTGAGAGCTCCTAGAAGTGTCTTTCAAATACTCCCTTAATTCTGTTAGTAGGGTCATGTTCTGTCTGGGATACAGTGTTCTATTCCTGGTTTATGGTTCTCCAGTGCCACCATCCCTTGAATAAAGATTGGGTTATCATTTTTNTCTCTCCCCCCTTCTCTCCATGTGGGCTACTTCTCTACTCTCTCCCTCTCTCTGCCTTTCTCTGCCTCTACTACCCTCTTAACTTCCCTTTCCATGACCTGAATAAATTCTATTCTATACTATACAGTTGTGTGGCTGGTCTCTCACGGGGAAGGGATGCCTTGGCATGGGCCTGCTGAGGCACCCCCTTTCCCCACCTCACTACACCCCCACAGAACATATTCTTATACCTGTTTATCTTTTCATAGTCACAACAGCGAGTTTCTCTTTTTCTGCAGGAGAATAATCACACGGTGCTAGAGGGGGCTTTGTGCAAGCATCCTGTACATCCATTGTTTTTCTCTCTGTTTATGCAGATATGTCATGGATGTTCTGTGAGGGAACATGGAATTTTTAGGTCTTAACAAAGATCATGGCCATTGGATGCTTCCCACTTACATAGTACAGTTGATCACGGCCCGGAAAAGGAGATTTCTCAAACAGTAAGACTTTTCTAATCATTAAGATGGGTAAGAGTTAAATGAGATCCAACTCTTCTGGGAGCCAGAAGGGGTTAAATATTTATCACTTAGAAGAGCTTTGACTACCTGTTAGGTCTTGAAAGATACAGTTGCATGCTGGAAATCTTCAAGTGTGTTCTAAACCCACATAACTCCTTTTTATGATTTTATGATTAAAACATCATAATGAAAACCATCTGAGAATTTTTAATGTAATTGTTTCTGGAGAACTCGAGAACACAGTATGATGTTAATATGTAGCACACTTCTCTCTTTTGTGCCAAAGTCCAGATTTCAGAGGCTGAAAATAAGCCCCTGGCTTGATAGGTGTGGATTTTATAGATGTCAGGATTATTCATGAAAGATCCTGGGAGTATGACAAAGACTTTTATTAGGATGTGGGATTTATACCAAATCTGCCACCAGATGCCATCTTTCTATGTCTCAGCTACCAGACTGTTTCTTAATATTTCCTGGAGCAAATCCTTGTGAATCATTTGATTTAGGAGTACACCCTCCGCCTCCCCTCCCTGTACTCTGGAGTTATCTGGCCCTCCCTTTTTGCATGGCCCTCCTGAGGCCTGTTTTATGCGAGTCTTAAATACAAAGTAGAATTCCTATGAAGACAGATTTGATGTTGCCAGATGTTGACTGTTCCATTTGTATGACACGCAAAGAAAATAATAACTATGGCTTCTGCTTACAGCTGATGTGATGAGCCATTGCGTCAAGTGAGGCTTCTGTGACCCTTTGTCTGGAAATACAGAATAACAGATCCACAAGACAGGCAGCTCTCCTTAGGGTAACCTACTTCAGTTTCTATTCTCTGGTGCGTGTATCCATCAGGAATCACAAAGGAGGTAGGCTGTGAGGGGATGTTACATTGGAAAAACTATGTATATCCTTAGATAAGTTACAATACATTTTACCAGCAAGTATGCTGGACACTGTAGCTGCAGGGAAGTGGAGAGTGAACAAGAACCTCAGGAAATGTGCAGGGTCAATGGCATGGAGCCCGTGCTTCTCTTACAGCAGGGAATGCTACTCTTTAGCACGTGAAGTAGATAACACATTATTTCCTTCACGCTTCAGTGTTTGGAGAGTGGACAATAGTCTGATTGGCACTACATTTTCTTTGTCAAGATTAAATGAGGAGAGATACAAAGAGTGAGTGAATTAGTGAGACACAGCCATCCATCACTTGGTCCTTGTCAGCCCTGCTTCTGTTACAAGGGATCCACTTTTGGCCAACATGGTGGGAGTCAGCATGGTTTTTAGACCTCACCTGACCCAGTTAGCAGACCTGGCTTTTCTGGCTCTGTGCTGAAACACTGGATGGCTATCAGCTAATCAGTTGCCTTCTCTGGATCCAGTTTAAGGTTTGTCCTGCTTGTTTTCTGTAGGTAGAACGAAACACACCAAAAGTTAGAATTCTCTAACTCTTTTCCAATCCCCAAACCTGTCTGTATGTAACCCAGCATCATGCTGTAAAACACAAATAGGTGCACAGTCTTTCTGTTAAATATCAAAACCTGAACAGTTTAACATAAGCAAGGTATTTATTAATCAAAGCATCGAGAATAGGACTCCTTGCAGTTAACACATGTTTGACTCTGCTGGGAAATTCTGGGGGAATTGTTACTTTGTGGGTCCTGATTGCATAAGCCCCAGGTGCTGGGTCCCTGATATTCTACCCAGCTCCCTGATTCTGTGAAAATGAAGAAAAGATCCGTGTCTTCCCACTTTGACCACTTTGCTTGGTGGTGAAGACGCAGGAGTCCCTTTTCTCTTTATAAACACAAAGGAAATGAAGTCGCCACCTTGTAAAGATACCTTTCTTCCACATTGATTGTAGTGTTATGTATCACAGCCAAGTTGTGTGTGAAAGAACTTATAAACCTGCCAGTGGGTATGTCTTAGTCACGGTCCTTTTGGTGTGGAGAGACACCATGACCAAGGCAACTCCTAAGAAAGTAATCGTTTAATTTGGGCTTGCTTACAGTTTCAGAGGTTTAGTTCATTGTTATCACAGTGAGGAGTCTGTTGTTGAGGAATATAGTACAGATTCTTCATAGTTGAGCAAAACAGCAGCTCACTCTGAGACTTTCAAGACTGAAGCCTGGTAGAGTCTGATGGGCACATACCAGAGCCAAAGTCTCTGTTGTCTCCTCTAAGGGGCTTGACCAAAATGTCAGTGTGCTGGCATGTATAGTCACTCCAATCATAAGTGACATTAGAGCCATGTGACTGGGACAGTTGACATCTGATGCATCTCTCACTGAGAATATTTCCAGCTGCCAGTTTGAACCCGAGCAAATTGTATGATCAGACTTTGTCATAAAGTTCACTTTTTAGCTAAGAACCATGGATAATTTTGCCCTAGAAAGAATTTTGCATAGAACGTGTTCTCTTTAAACTGTCAGTGTGAATCATGGAGAAGAAAAGGGCCCAGGGATAAAATGAAATGAAACATGAACTCCACCTGTCAACTTTCAAGGGACCATGGTCATTGAGCGTGAGAAGGACAGAAAGAATGTGGCTTCTTGGGAGGACTTAGCAGGAGACAGATGTCCATCTCTTTCAGGCCACGGAGTTCTCTTTGATGTCTTTTGAGGTTCAGCATACTTGATGGCAGGCATAGAAAATGCATGTTGATCAGCAGGAGCAGGAGTTGTTTCCGCTCATGGTTGGGTCTTCGTTCTTCACTTTGAAGTCTCAGAGAGAGAAAAAGAATGGACAAGGCGGTGTGGAGAAAAATGCTGATGTTTGCTGTTAGTGATGGCCTATGGATGGAGAACCGGCTTGAGCTCTTTTTCACCCCTCAGACATATGAAACTTTCAAGTGAAAACTTAAGCAAGAAAAAAAAAAAAGAAGTGGAAAATTTTGTTCTTTTTTATAATTCTAAAGGTTCTTAGCAATGCAATGTTTGTGGGGAAATATCAGGAGGAAAGTCCTGAAGTACGTTATAGGAAGTAGCTATATAAATATGTTTATAGAATGCATGTGTAAATTTACATATATACTTTATGCATTATATCATGTGTTTATATAAAAATATTCCTTCAAAGTAAGCAGCTGGGTTTTGTTTTGCATACAGAATTTTATTTTATAAATCAACCTCTTTTTGCATCTTATGTTGCTATGAATTCTTTCGTGACCCAAGTATTCATTTGGCTGGTGAGGTTGAATATTTTGATATTTACTTCCCTTAATTGATTTTTTTTTTGAAATTGTTACTTACTGCTACTTGGACAGCAATCTGAGTTAGTTCTCTGTTTTGGAGGTCTAATGTCATGCTTTGCAAAGGTTATTACTTGGCCTTAGTATTAACTATCCCTAGATTACAGAGCCTAGACGTAGTCAGCTAACACACTGCTTTTGACAGTTATATTTCAGTGTCACTTAGTGGCCCATATCTTTTCAATGTAATGACTTTTTTTTTATGTATCTGTTGCTTTTCCTGCATGTGTGTGCCTGTGTCACATGTGTGCCTGGTGCCTGTGGAGGCCAGAGGATATGTCTGATTACATGGAACAGGAGTGCCATATGGTAGTCATGAGCCTCTGTACTGGCTGGTTTTGTGTGTCAACTTGACACAAACTGGAGTTATCATAGAGAAAGGAGCTTCCATTGAGGAAATGCCTCCATGAGATCCAGCTGGAAGGCATTTGCTCAATTAACTAATGGGACGGGGTGAAGGGTGGTGCCATCCCTGGTTTGGTAGTCCTAGGTTCTATAAGAAAGCAAGCTGAGCAAGCTACAGCTGCTGCAGTTTAGCCCAAATTCCTTACCTCAGCAGGCCATATTACCATTCCAGCAAAACTGTGGAGTCTGAGATTCTCTTAGTGACTAAGAGTTCTTAGTTGAGAGCGCTTTTGTCATAATGGTGCCGGTTCCTTTTCTGTTGTTCTGATGAAGCTCCATGAGCAGAAACAACTTCTAGAAGAAGAGTTTACAGCTCCAGAAAGAGAGTCCAATAGCTGCCGGAAGCTGAGAGCTCCATAACTCCATCCACATTCAGGAATCGAAGCGCACAAACTCAAAGTGAGGGTAGGCTATGGAAGCCTACCCCCCAGTGACATAACTTCCTCCAGCCAGTCTGTACCTCCTCCATAAACATTGCCACCAACTGGGGACAAAGTATTCAAACACCGGAGCCTGTGGGGGACATTTGTCACCCAAGCCACCACAATGATCCTCTCAGGCTGGGGAGCAGGGACACTGGAATGGTAGGGAGTGCATTGCATTATGGGATCTCTGTGGCCTTTGCAGGGTTTCACCTGCAGGGGCGTGTCATATAAACACATAGCAACCGAAGCTCAGACACTTTCTCCTTGGTCTGTTGCTTGATCTTTCGCTATCGGTGGCTGACCCGTTTGGCCGAGTGCTGTTGCCTAGGCTACTGGCTCCCTTTTGGAATAGGATTGCACGTCTGATCACATGCCAGAAGGAGGGTTGCTTTGATACCTCACAAACTGACGAAGCCCTTCAGGTTGTTATTTGCCAAATTGGTCCCCTTAGAACTTTAGAGTCTCTCTTTTTTTTCTTTTTCTTTTTCTTTTTCTTTGTTTATGAGACAGGGTTTCTCTGTATAGCCCTGGCTGTCCTTGAACTCACTTTGTAGACCAGGTTGGCCTCAAACTCAGAAATCCACCTGCCTCTGCCTCCCGAGCAGCGCTGGGATTAAAGGCGTGCGCCACCACTGCTCTTTAGAGTCTCAAGAGAAGAGAAGCGATTTTTGTGGTTAAATATTTTAGTAAATACTGGACATGTCCCCTTTCCATTAGTGACCCTCAGAAGGCCAAGCATGAAGGAATTTATTTAGTTCTGTTGTTCCTCAGATAACATTGGTTTGGAAAGCTCACCCTGTAATCTCAGCCTCTGCACATCTAGTGAATGATTGGAAAATCATGGAATGTGCTCAGGATGCTAAATTGTCTTTTATTCTGGCTATCTACTGATGTGTAGTAGAAGGCAGTTGGGTCTAATGGATGACAGACTTAAAGGAGAGTTTAAAAGCTGAAGTTACAAGGAGAAAAATCTTGTTTGAGGTGTGCTCTTAATTCCCTGAGGTTGGATTTGAAGTCCAAGCAGATGTGTAAGCTAGCAGAGACTGGGTCATTTCTCAAGTGTCCACCTCAGTGATGAAAGGCTTTCTTCAGTTCCTTAAGACAGAGGACCTGTCTTCTCAGTCTTTAGTGCTTCTGGGAGCGACCTAGTTTTCTCTACAGATCCATTCAAGGAAAGAATTTCTTTGAGAGTTAGTTTGTTTCAGTAGAGAAATGAGACAGACAGCAAACAGGCAGACAGACAGACAGACAGACAGACACACACACACACAGAGAGAGAGAGAGAGAGAGAGAGAGAGAGAGAGAATTTCATGAGAGAAGAGTGGCTCTTGGAGTAATGTGTGCTGTTGCCCATCCATATGCATCATGAGAATTAGCTGGCTTACAACAGAAATGATTATTTTTCTTTGTGGAACCCCCCCCCCCCAACTCTCAAGAAACAATAGAAAATTGGCTTGATGTAATCACTTAATCTCACTGATAACATTTCCATCTCAGTATGTAAAGTGAGTTCAGGCCCAGCTCTCTCTGTTTAATGTTACCCCATTAGTACATCTCTACCAATATAAACCCCGCACAGAAGGGCTGGAAGATGATCAGTGAGTAGCTAAGAAGACCTGAGTTTAAATCTCCAACACACACATACACACACACACACACACACACACACACACACACACACACACACGGCTGGGTATGGCTGTGTACCTGTAACCCCAGAGCTATCCGAGGTGGAGACTGGAGAATGGCTATCAGGGCTTGTCAGTTGCTAGTCTAGCTCCAAGTTCACCAAGAGACATTTCCTCAAGGGAGCAAGTGGGGAGAGGGATGGAGCAGGACAGTTAAAATCATCTTCTGGCCTCTACTTGGACGCAGGTTTTTGTGTCTGTAAACATACACACTGACACGTACATCTCTTTATACACACTTTAGAGGCTATGTCATATCCCATACTTTAGATCTACTCTAAATTTTTAAGCTGTCACTTGGCATTATTAAGTTAAACACACATGTATTTTAGACAAGAATTCATTCCTTTTCTCTGCCCCAAGGCCTAAACAATGCCGTGCATAGGTTTCCAGTCTACCAGGAACGGAGTCTGACATCTGGGCAATGGGTCAGTGCTAACCATCTCCAGTCTCAGTTGCTCAAATTCTGTCACACATCTCCAAGGAGGGTTTCTGGAGAGACTGTCACTTGGGGGTTATTGATCTCATGGCTAATTTAGCCTGCAGCCAAGGCAGTCTCAGTGAGAAAATTGCTGTCAAAATGGAGCGTGTCCCTGGTGTGCTGTCTCGTCTGCAAGTCCTCAGGGACGCGCAGAGGGCACAGGCAGGGAGGTCACATTGCTGTCCTCTCAGTAAAGAAACAGAAAGGGGAACAAATGGCCCTGGAGAAATTACCACTCTTAATTGCTGCAAAATGGACAAAGTGCTCCCCCCCCCCCCCCCCCCCCCCCCCCCCCCAGGGTGATCAACAACTGAAAACCATCCATTTAGTTCATAAACGAAGCAAAGGAAGATGGACATTCCATTTCTCAGACAATAAGCTCAGAGCTCAGATTACTTTCTGAGGGCTGAGGATGGGAGAGGCAGTGGAAGGGGGCATCTGCCTGTGCTGACCTCCACAGTGACCCTGCTCTCCTTTCAGCTTCACCCGTCCCTCCACCCAAATGGATCACAGCCCTGAAAGATATAAATTCGGAAGCCCAAATAATACAAGCCTAAGTAAAGGGACATTATTCCTAGCACATTCCTAGAGATTTGTTTTTGTCTCCTTTTAGCAGAAAACTAAAGATTTTCACGTCACACCAGGGCCTTTTAGTTAGGATCAAATGTGAAGATTTTCACAGAATTATCTGAACTCTTCTATAGTGGCATCTCTCTCTCTCTCTCTCTCTCTCTCTCTCTCTCTTCCTCTCCCTCTCTCTCCCCCCTCTCTTTGTCCCTCTCCTCTCTTCTCCTCTCCTCTCCTCTCCTCTCCTCTCCTCTCTTCCTTCCTTCCTTCCTTCCTTCCTTCCTTCCTTCCTTCCTTCCTTCCTTTTTCTGTCTCCAAGACAGCCCTGGCTGTCCTGGAACTCACTCTGTAGACCAAGCTGGACTAAAACTCACAGAAATCCATCTGTGTATGCCTCTGGGGTGCTGTGATTAAAGGGATATGCCACGACTACCTGGCAGATTTGTTCCTTTGTTGATTTTTGAATATTGAATCATTTCTCCAATGCTTTAAGGAAGATAAAATCATATCTTAGAAAGCTCTATGTTATTCTGTAATGAAAATTCTGAATATTCACCTTACAGAGCACCATAGCTGCTCACGTTTTGGCCTGAAAAGAGCTCTTGCAGAGGACCCGAGTTCAGTCCACAGCACCTGCAATTGGTGGCTCAAAATCTCTTGTAACTCCAGCTCTAGGCAATCCCTATTCACATGCGTACAATCTTCCCCCTCCCAGACACACACTTACACATTGATACACAGACTCCCCCCACATAAAATCCCAATTCACATGCACACACTAACTCCCCTCTCAGACATACACAGAGCACCCCCCCGCACATAATTGAAAGAGAGACCAGCTTTCTTTATTTCTTTAAAAAGCAGGATATAAAAATACAGTTTATACATCAAATGACACAATTTAGAATAATTTAATATAGTTTTAAAATTTTCTCTCATTATTTATTGATTTGTGTGTAAGGGTGTTTTACCTGCGTGTATGTCTGCACACCACATGCATGCAATGCCTATGGGGGACAGAAAAGCAATGAAATGCCCAGGAACCGGAGTCACAGAAAGTTGTGGGCCACTATGTGGGTGCTGGGAATTAAACCCAGATCTTTTGGAAGAGCAGCCAGTGTTCCTAATCACTGAGCTATCTGTCCTTTAAATGTTTAAAAATGACTTCTGTTGACATTGTGGACTGAAGATCTAGCATCTTGACGAATAGTATCTTATCTAACCTCCACTTTGAACACTGCACCACCCCCACAGCCGAAGTGGAAGTTTCTGGTTGTGTCATGTGATGCAGACTCTTGTGGTGTTTTGCTGAGGCTAGACTGGTGGGAGGACAAGTCATGTTTGGAGAGAGTGTAAGTGAGACTCAATGGACAGTGATAGGGGACTTGCATAGATAGCCATGCAACTCGCCATTGGTCTCAAGTCTTCGCTGGTCTTCATTTCATTGAGAGAGGCATGGCAGAGAACTGGCATCCTGACTGGGTCTGGTTGCTCCCATTGGCTGCGCCAATTCAGCAGAGGCCTGGTGGTTTCTGCTGGATAGTGCTGCCATTGCTGATTCATGCTTGGTGATACTTTTGAACTGGAATGTTGGTATCCTGACTCTACCAAACTGGACTGCTGGTATCCTGACAAACAGAGATTGGAATAGCCCCAAAGAACTGTTTCTAAACAGGTTCACATCCCCTTGTCCTATTTACCATCTTTTCTCCTCTACCTTTGAACAGTGGGCTAGAGAGGGGTCGAAGCATATGAGAACCCTGATTAAAGTAGGTTTTGAAAAATCTAAGCCTATGCAGAGGTCTTCATCTCTTGTAGATAGATAAAACCGAGGCACAGAGAAGTCAAATAGCTTGTAAAAGATCACACAGCTTGTATATCTGAAAACCCTAACGTCTTCCATTCTCTTTGGTATGGATTCCTTCTTTAAGTCAGTCAATGATCATCCTTCTCTTCTGTTAGTTCAAGCTCTGCCTGCTCATGAGGAGGTTAGGGGTGTCAATGTTAGTGATTCCGAAGAAAGACTTTACTCATGAGCTAAGCCCTCACCAGGGGACGGGTGTCATGGTCATTGAAGGCATTTTTCTTAGATCAAGGAAACTGCATAAAACACCAGAAAAGTATTTTAATTGCATTATTCTTCTTTGAACTCACTTCTGTAGAAGAAAATTTTACTAAAATGCTGAGATTTGAGTTTTTATTTTATTTTATTTTATTTATTTTTATTATTATTATTTTTTATTTAAAGCTTACTCAAGTGTTGTTGCTCAAGGCCCAGGAACAAGGCCAAGTACAGAAAACCATGAGGGATAATTCAGCTGCATGAGAACACATCCTGGTTTGTTGCATTAACACACATTTCACGATGTGTTTTAATTTAGAAATGTATATTATTTTCAGGATTGTGATTTTCATCCCTAGGTATTTTTGATGCATTTCCCTGAAGGCTGGTGTTGGATTAGGTGGAAATAAAAAGCCGATTATGAAGACAGCACTCACTGAACTTCTGCAAACATCTACTAGCTGGGAATGCCAAAGCGGAGAATCACTAGAGAACACCACAGGCCTCACCTCTATCTTGGGAAACCACAGAAATTGAGACTGTATAGGAGTGGGCAGTGGCACAGGGGCTGGTCCTGTGTCACAGTGTAACCTCCTACAGACCCTTTGCCTAATGGAGTTCTCTCCCACCTCAGCTTAGATGACAGGTAGTTTTTCAAGTGAGACTGAGTATTCCGTGGAGTGACATTTTTACCGTGTTTTGAAGTATGTGCAGAGACATTTATTTCTTCATGAGCAATGTTTGGCTTTCTGTTTTCTTAGATTTCCCTTTGACAGTGAAAAGGAAAATAGAGTCGTTTGGATGGACATAATATCATTCTTCCTTAAAAGTCAGAACTTGCTCATGCATTGAATCTGTTCTGTCCCTGTTGCACCAGTGATCTATGTGCTCTTTGACCTGTGCATACAGGCAAGGTGGGAAAGCTGGAGCTGTCAGAGGACAGAGGCTTTAGAGCCGAGCAGTAGGGACTCAGTCCTTGAGGGCTTTTAATTCCCCATAAGAAGCATGTGTAAACCCCTTGAGGCAGGTGGCGTAGTCAGGACCTCCAACTGCCAGGCTCTGCCTNCAGCCACTGGGAGAGACAGCTATTTCCCACATGAATGGCTACACGTCTTCTTCTTGTAATTGAGTGAACCCTCAATGGTTAAACCCAGAACATAGTCCCTCAGAACTTCCAGTGGCAGGCAGGTGGACCTGCATAGCTTAATTCCTTTCTTAGTTTGAAAGCCTTTCCTACCAACTGGAGGATGCTCTGGTCACCAGGAACAGCAGCCAGAATGCGAGGGTTTCCTGCCCCAAGGGTTAGTGGAAGCTGCTGTTCAAAGACCCCAGCTCTCCCAAGCCCCAGTCTTAGTACAATGTTTTGTGACTTTCACTCTGATAGCAACCTACCATTGCAAACGTCGGAGTCTTCCCCCCACAAGGTGCAATGCTGGTGTCTCTCCTGTCCAGGCTGGGCATCCTGGCTCTCTGATGAACCAATAAGGAAAACGCACACACACACTCACACACACATACACACACACAAACACATACACACACACACAAACACACATACACACACACACACACACACACACACACACACACACAAACACACACACACACACACACACACACACACACACACACATACACACACACACACACACACACACACACACACACACACACACACACAGGAATTACAGTTTTTATTTCCATGCTCTCTCCTTGTGTGTGATAAATGACAGCATCTGGACATCCCAAGAAGACTGCTAACAACCTCAATTCTAAATACATTTTCTAATGTCCAACCTGTGTTGCAAATCTAACTGGCTAAGCGATAGGTTTAGACCCCATTTCTTGCCCTGTGAACGAGTCTTAACTCTGAGGGAGATGGGACAGGGGCTCGAATCAGAAAGTCAACAGATGGACAGCCTTGGCATTGAGGAAGTTTTGAAAATGATTTTCTCAAAGCTGGCACAAAACTGTTAACATCTAGCATTGCAGCTTTTGGAACATGAAATGCCACATTTCTTATTATCCCTTATTCCCATGCATTTGATGTTAGGACTGGCAGCAGCACCCGCGGACCCACATGTACTGGAAGCTGCTCTGACCACAGTCCAACCAGTCCCATAAGAAACAGGTTAATAGGAAACAGGTTAGAAGTTTGGTGTTGTGGTCGTACTCAGCTTGACACCTCTAGTGCCCTCACGTGTGGATGTGACCTAGGACTGCTCAACTGGTTTCTTAAGGAGCTTTAATATGATGATTTATGACAGAACTGATGTGTTGCTAATGACCTCCCTTTTAATATAACACATTCCATGGATGGCTCCTATTATGGAAGAGGGAATGGGAAGACAGCAAGAGCCAAAGTGTGTAAAGTTTTGCTGGAAGCAGTGATTTCTGGACACAGCTGCACTCATGAGCTCACAGTAGCTGTGGCGCCTGTTGTGAGCCCCGCCCAAACTCAAACCAATCAACATTCCAGCATGGAGTGGGCGGGGCCTATGAGTCCACACACCCAGCTGAGGAAGTATTACCAGTTGATGGATGCTGGGCCAGGGAGTGGCAGGTTTTCTGTGTTGTGACCCTTTGTAGACTGACAATGCTTCAGTGAATGGCTCCATACCCATGTATTAGATTCAGTGAATTATAAACAACAACAATAAGAAAATGAAACTTTAAGATTTGAAGTTGACAGGGAGAGGTGGGGGGAAGGGGTCTGGGAGGAGGAGGAAAAGGAAAAGGAAAAGGAAAAGGAAAAGGAAAAGGAAAAGGAAGAGGAAGAGGAAGAGGAGGAGGAGGAGGAGGAGGAGGAGGGGACTGAAGGGTGGATGGGGCCAAAGTGCCTTGTAAACATCGTAAAGTAAAAAAAAAAAAAAAGACAAAGTAACAAAAAGAATAAACAAAGTTAAACACACAAGCAAAAGCAAGCAACTTGGAAACATTGTTCCCTTTGGTTCCTGCAGACCCTCTAAAACAAAGGCAACCATCTTCAATATTACTTCACAAACTTCACAAGCAAGGGATTTTTCTCAACATTGGAATGAAAATTTAACTGCATTAAAACAGAACAGTCCTTACCGATATATTTAGGACTTCATTAGCCAAGAAATTGAACTAAGAAATCTAATAAATTGATATTTTTGTTGAACTAATTCATCATTTAGTTCCTTTTGGACATTTTTCTTTTTAAACCTTAAATGACTTGGATTAGTCAGGACATTAGAAGTCACCAGCCATCTTTTCTGAACTTTCTCAGCCACTTGCCTGCAAGGCAAACATCCCAAAAGCTAAGGGAAAGTCAAATTGGAAAAAGAAACTTCAAGTTCTTCCATGAAGGACAAGAGCATGAAGGAACATTTCTATTCTGGGGCTGTAGCATGTCTTTGAAGCTTTTTAAGCAGGAGAACAGCTTGTTCAGAACTGTAGGAAATTAATTTGACACTGGTGACTGGGATGCATTGGATGAGAGAAACAGCCCTTTGGTGTTTATTGTGTGGTCCAGGTGAAAATCATCTGGGAGTATGTGAACAGTAATGGTGGGAAAGGAAAGAAGTCAGTATGGGAAGAAACATCCTTTGTCTGATGGAGTGAGGCTTCCTGGCCACCTAGTTGTCTTTATCATTTTCTGCTTTTTTTTTTTTTTTTAAATAGGCTCATTATAGAACCTGGAGCTTGCCAAGTTGGCTAGGCTAGCTTGGCCAGCGTGATGTTTTGGGTGATACTGGCCACCATAGGCTAATATATTTGAATGTTTAGTTATCAAGGAATAATATCATTTGAAAGGATTAGAAGGATTAGGAGGTATGGCCTTTATTGGAGGAAGTGTGCCAATGGGGATGGGCTTTGAGGTTTCAAAGGCCCAGGCCAGGCCTAATCTGTCTCTCTCTGCCTATGGGTCAGCACAGAGCTCTCAGTTACGGCTCCAACATCCGCCCGCATGCCACCATGCTCCCTACTGGTCATAGTGTCTCTCCACAGGATTAGAATAGTGACTAAGATAACCAGTAGTTCCAGGGATCTTTAGGTCTCTGTTCCCCCAACACTGGAATTACAGGGTCATAGAACCAGGATTTTTATGTAGGTATTGGGGATCTGAACTCAGTTCTTGAGATTCCATGGCAAGTACTTTAATAGCTAAGCCATCTTCCTGGCCCCAGAAAGATGAGATACTTTAACCACACAGAGAAGTACAGAAAATGCCGGCTACACAGACTTATTTCTGTATTGTGACAAAGCAACAGCATTAAACAAAAATTGTTTAAGATCTAAAATTTCAATCTCAGCAATTTCAAGTTCTCCTTGTTTTTTTTTTTTTTTTTTTTTTTACAAATGGTCAGGAAATTGTTTTGTGACTTTTGTCTTATTGACAAGACATGGATTAAGTCATGGGCTCACATATTTGCAAACAGTCCCAGAGTGAACACTTGCCCAGTCCTTACACCATCCCAGGCAGTTTTGGGTCAAACCGAAAGTCTAGAAATGGATAATTATTTCAGATTTCAAAAATGGAAAAATTTGGACTTTAGAAACTAAAACTCTAAAATTGACATAGATCTAGACACCCAAATTGATTTTTAAATAGTTTTGGAACACTTACAAAAGGAGTCAATAAAAGTAAATGTCACCTGTTAAGTCCAAATTTTCTCAGAACTCTGTGTCTCTAGAACCTGCCTGACATCACCTTATGCCTGGGGTTTCAGGGACTCTTCCCCAGGTCTTCCTTTAAAATTTACTGCTCTAATGGACAGGCACCAAGGAGATGCTCAGTCTGTCTTTGTAGAAATGAATACCATATTGGACTCTACATTCTTGTTAGTATTTCTGCTAAGTTGGCACAGGACCCTGTTATAGCTTGTGGACTGGCAAACTTTTCTATAATGTGGTGGAGTCAGGAGTAGAAGGTATATGCATGTTTGCATTTGAAGATAACAGAAGACACTTTTGTCAATAAGAAGAACTGGCCAGCGGCTCAGTGGGTAAAGATGACTTCCTCCAAGATTGACAACCTGAGTTCAATCCTAAGAGATAGATACACATGGTAGGAGACATCTGACTTCTGACAAGTTGTCCTCTAACCTCTGCATGAGGTTTGTGAAGTGCATACCTTCAACTACCCCAAATGATTAAATAAACCTAGTAAAAAAACTAAAATAAAAAGAACAGATCCTGAATTATAAGAAAACACACACGCATGCGTGCTAGACACACAATTAAGTTAGATACTAGATGGGAAACATGTTTGACTACACGTCCTGTGAAAAAGCCTATTTAAACATAGTGTGATTCCTGTTGATGGAAGTATAATTTCTCAATCAAGTGACAATCAGTTCCCGTCTGTCCTGATAGGCTTCCTCCTGGCCACAAGCTTTATTTGAAATTTCAGTGAGCTGAAATATGCTGGGTGAAAGAGCCAGCACTCAGAAGAAGCTAGAAAACCAGATGGGCTGAAAATGGCTGGAGAACCCAGAGATATGTGGCCAGAATAAGTAAGGGCAGGCTGACCAGGGAGGGGAGTGGGGCTCTAGAAGAAGACTGTGCAACGAACACAGCCTGGCAGCTGGAAATACAAGCCATGTTTGATTTAAATATTCTAGTAGCCACAAAATCCAGATGAACATTAATAATGCAATCTATTCATTTGATCTATGCAAAACATTTAATTTTTGTAAATGCTAAAACATGAATGATGTATTTTGTACCCTCTGTGGCTGTAAAAGCACTTCCACTCTTGTGTGTATAGACTCTGGTGCATGATTCTGACAGGCATATTTGACATACTCAGCGACTGGCTACTGCTCTATGGGAAAGTGTCACTGGGTGTTGTCACACAGAAAGTGAATTTGTCTTTTTCGGAAGATCTGTCATATAAGAAATGACACTGAAGGATTGAAGCGGAAGGTTTTGAACACAGATTTGAGTTAATTTTCTATGTGTTTACCTGGGTGAGAAATGGCTCAGAACGATACATTGAACTTCATTTTGCTGGATTTCCTGAAGCAAAGACTGAATGATCTTCACTTAAGGAAGTGGCCAAGGAAATTCCTGTAGTGGGCAGAGTATCAGTAAAGAGGAGCTTAAAGCATGAGCATCTGTGGTGTGAATATGCACAGCCCAGGGAGTGTCACTATTTGCAGGTGTAGCCTCTTAAAAGAGAAAGTGCATCATTGTGGAGGTGCACTTTGAGATCCTATGCTTAAGCTCTGGTGAGCCTTGTAAGGGAGTCTCTACCTAGCTGCCTTTGGATCAAGATGTAGAACTCTTGGCTCCTCCAGCACCATGCCTGCCTTCATGTTGCCATGATGATAATGGACCGAACCTCTGAATTTGTAAGCCAGCCCAAATTAAATGTGGCCAGTTATAAGAGTTACCTTGGTTATGGTGTCTCTTCACAGCAAAGAAACCCAAACTAAGACATCTTTCTAGATTATAAAATGAAGATATACAAATCAGTAGCTCATGTTGTGGATTTGGTCTAATGCTGCTTTATTATGTTAATTTGGTCCCCCCCCCCAATTGCAGAAGAATCTGCAGTCTGCATGTAAGATGCTGAGGGACCCTACGCCCAGTTGGTTTTGATTGGTAAATAAAGTTGCCAGCGGCCAATGCCTGGGCAGGGAGACACAGGCAGGACTTTAGGATTCTTGGGCAAGGGACTGAGGAAGAGGAGTAGAAGCTACACCTGAGGTATGGTGGGCAGAACATAGCTGTCCTGTCCGTACTGTGGAACTCAGCCTGAGAGGGCTGCAGGTCTGGGTCTGCCAAGATGGAATATAGGTTTTAGTAAGTGATGGGGAGTATTGGAAAGTACATCAGCCACGTGGAGGCTAGGAAGTGGTCCAGCCATTGAGCTGTTCAAGGCATATTAAAATATAAAGGCTCTGTGTGTGTGTGTGTGTCTTTCATTCAGGAACCCAGAACACTGGGGTGGGTAGTGAGGAGCGCTGCTGCCATGAGGGTCATTTTGAGTAGCCATAACTGTGTATTGCAACAAACTTATTCACAGTGGAGAGGACTTGGTAGGGTAATAACCATATCAAAGGAGAACTCAAAAGGCCACATGCCCATCACCTCATTAGTAGTGCAGCAATAAATTCACAAATGGATGCAGAGTTGGCCAGTGTCCAGGGAGTGAGGACTAATGCAGTGCACCCACAGAGGTGGCATCATTCCTGGCTTTCTATTAGGTTTATTTCACGGAGACATGAAATAGCCCAGTATACAAAGGAAGGTGAGGACCTAGACAAAACAGTTATTGGGAGCAATCATTAGCTCCTATAACTTTTCATATAAACAGTGTGGGAGAGATGGTGACCCGCCTGGGATGATGTCAGGGTGCAGAGTGGCCTGACTGTGCCCAACGCTGTGGTGACAGTTCTGGGGATTAATCAAGAGTCCCTGTGACTGAGTTTTTCCAGGTCATGAGACCAAGCAGGTGGAGAGGAAAAAGGAACCCAGTTGTTCTAAAGCCTAGGGCAGCACAATGTGTAGAAAGCAAGTCTGGGGAGATTCTGATTGGCATTTGGACCTGGTGAGGATATATGTTGGTGACCCCTTCCCATTATAATAAAGCAGACGTAGAAACATATGGGATCTCAAGAACAATACTTATGTAGAGTTCATTGCTGTGACATTCTTAGTATTTAGAGAGCCAGGAAACCTCTTTGCGGACATGTTTATCTCAGGAACCGTAAGACTTCTGAACGGCCTGGTTTGAATACAAAGTTATGTCAAGTCTCCTTTGTTGGGACTCACTTTGCTTTAACTTTATTGAAAGTTTGTAGGGGAAGGCGGGGCTTCTATGGACATAGAGGGGGCAAGGAGCTCATATTTCTTATTAGTGCTTTAATTGTGTCTTTTAATGAGATTTAAAATGCACCCATGAAGGCCATTTTAAAGAAGGATTTTGGTTTCTGAATCTTACTCTAATAGTTGAAATCTTGCAATGGGGAACACAGAGAAGGGGCTGAAATATGTGTCTAATTAGGGTTTTAAAGACTTTTATTTCTACCTTTGTAGCATCATATCGTTGATGATAGAATTAAGGGTACCACTTTATGCTCTTCCCCCATGAGAATACATCCCCCAGAAAGGGTTTACACAGCCTCAAAGCAAACATAATACAGCCCTGGCTGTGCAGACCCTGCAGAGTATAATTGTTTTGTACAGTAGGAAGTGCTGCCGTCCTTCAGAGCCTTTTGAGGGTGTTTTTCCAGGACCTGCCAGAAGCTCCAAGTCTCTGCTTGTATTTACTGAATTTTGCACACTCCACTTCCAAGTCTATTTTACTGTTAGCAGTTCTGTTTGAAGTGCCGCCCTTCCCCTCTTAGATGAACTACCTGCTGGCACTTAAGGAGACGGACTCTCTGCACTTTGTTAGTTACATGGTGTGGTACTTGCAATGTCTGATTTCTGCTTAAAAGCAACAGGGGCTTCTTTGCATTGGATTTGCAATGAAAGCCGACTCCCTTCCTAAAGTGAGCCATTTCATCTTCCTCTCTGGCTTCCTGTACCTCAGTCATACCTCTCTTCTTTGTGTCGCCTCCTAGGATAAGTGCTTTTTTAACTTAGTAATTTTATACTGGAATCGTCTTCCTTGTTCTCTGGATATCTGGTTCTTTGTGTTTCTGTCTTAGTCTAAAATGCACCTTCTCCAGGGACATTCGCCCATCTGAAGTGACCTATTTATGTTGTATCCTGTCTCTACCCAGCCCTTTATAAAAATCTCTTTTCTACTTTTTGTTTTTAAATATGTTTTATCCTTTATGGATGAATTATCAGAATCTATCTAGAGTTTTTTTTAAGCTTTTTTTTTTTTAATTAGAGTCGACAGGATCAAATTATATCTATTTGGTTCACCCCTGTATCTATTGATACCTGGAAGAATCCTGGGACACAGTAGGTTCTTTAGAAATATATTTTAAGATTAAACTTGATTTCATATGGGCCAGGAGTGATTTCTCAGCTCTTTTAGTGGTGTGATATGAGGGAGGCAGAGAGAGAGTGTAGATCCTCCTCAGAATTGCCTTGATGTTTTCAAAGAAGGTAGTCAGGTTGTCCACCTTAGTGGGTATGAGGTAATTAGAATCCAATGAAGTGCTGGGCCCATTGTCTTTTTTTGTTTGTTTGTTTGTTTGGTTTGGTTTGGCTTGGTTTTGTTTTGTTTTTCGAGGCAGGGTTTCTCTGTGTAGCCCTGGCTGTCCTGGAACTCCCTCTGTAGACCAGGCTGGCCTTGAACTCAGAAATCCGCCTGCCTCTGCCTCCCTAGTGCTGGGATTAAAGGCATGTGCCACCACTGTCTGGCCCCCCATTGCCTTTTATACACTTCAACATCAATGTTTCCCCATTCACATGCACACACCCTCACGTGCACACATCTCTTACATGCACTTACTCACTCGTACAGGACACACTCATATGTACACACTCATATGTACACACTCACATGTGCAAACACAAGCACACTTATGTATACATAGACAGATTCACACCCCCACTCACACACTCATTCAGTAGCATATGCACACTCACATGTACACACATACTTACATGTATATCCCCCCAAACTCACACCTTCACACATTCATGCACACATACATAGGCACATTCCCACACCCCTGCACAGAGGAAGAAATAATGGTGGGTTTGGATATTAGTGCCTACTCCATCTTCGTCTTTCTTCCTGCAGCAATGGCTGCCTGGAGATGCCAGACTTAGCTTAGTACTATGAAAAAGACACAAGCAGCCTGTAGGAAAACAGGAAATTTTAAAGTAGTTTTGATTTTCTTTGAAAGAACATAAGTTCACAATGAAGTTGAAAAGAAATCAGAAGGGATTTCCAGTGTAACTTCCCTTCATCTATGCACCAGCAACCCCCTAGTCGATCAGCGTCTCCCACCAGAGAGGTTCATTTGTGACAGTTAATAAAGCTACATTTGATGTGGCATTATCATCCCAGTGTGTGTAATGGCTCAGTCTTGGTGTACGTTCTGTGGATTTTGGCCAATGTTCAATGACATGTATCAATCGTTATGGAACCACAGAGAATAACTTCACTGCCCTAAAACCTCTCTAGGAAAACTTCTCCTTTCCAAAAGGGAAAGAATTAAAACTTCTATAAGTCATTGAAAATTTCAATAATTAGTTAGTAATTATTAGTTAATTATTAATAATTAGTAAGTAAGTTAGTAATTGAGTGAGTGAATATTCATTCATATGACTTTTATCCTCTGTGGTTGGCTCAGACCAGGCTTACTCCGTCATGTGACGGTGTTGAGATTGTTTCCGTGACTTGGCCTTTGAATGAATGTGTGTTTAGGAAGTGTGCATAGGAGGATGTATTCACTGTGTGAGCAGATTCACATTCCATCATGGCGTGTACAATTTTGAGATGATCCCTCCCTTCTTCTCTTGCTGTGGAGCCATCTTCTCTGTGGTGATGTGAAAGCTGTCTAGTCAGGATACACAATAATGTGACTAGTATGGGGCGTAGAGGGAGATATTCATTGTGGAGCATACAAAATATGGACCGACAGAGTATTACCACAAAGTTGATGAGGACTATCCCGGTTCTTTCAAATTTAATGTTTTAGTTTAGTTAACTCAAAAAGATTAGTATATGTCAAGAGATCATCCATCTATTTAAAATTTCTGTTAAACTTGTGCCAGTTGTAAGGTTTTCAAGAATAAAAGAATCTTCCCTATGACCCCCACCCCCAGGTCTGATAGAATGATATACAGACACTTAGCAAATAGGTAGAGTATGTTTTGAAAACTAATTCATCCAGTGACCACATGGAAAAACATGATGAACTGGCCCAAGGGGTTCTAGGCTCAGACAGACTCTTCATATGACATGGCGATTCTTCCAAGATCTCCATTCGTTTAGAGAAGAGAGCCCTCCTATCCAGGAGTAAAGTTTAGTAGGATTACCACTTCCTTTGTCTGGACATTAGATGTTTCTGTGTACAGACACATGCTTTAGCTTTCCACGTAAGACATTGTTATCTAAGAGGAGCGTTTAAATGGCTAATGGTGAGAAAAAATGGCCCAACTTAGTGTGGAAACCCTGAGAAACTGTACAAGACAATGGAGCCACTGGGACTGATGCCAGACAGAAGAAATGAAGTGAGTGTCCATGGTGATGAAGTGTAACGAATGAAATGAACTGAGAGAGAAATAACAAGGCACAAAGGATTACATGAGCAGAGGCACCAGAAAGAAATATCTTTGGCAGATGGAACAACCTGAAATAAGAAAAACGTACCTCAATTTGAGCACCACAGTAAATTCCACATGCTCTTCAGGGTGAGGTAACTGTTGGGTTGACATGTCCCTAATAGCTAAAAGATGACAGTGCTAAACAGTATTTTTTCCCATCCCTTACTACCAAGCTGTGGGTATAAAAGTTTTGACTAGACGGCATATGCTGTCATAGATTTGTATTTAGTCATAGATATCGTGTTTGCCTCCTGTTTGCTGAAGCTGTCTACTGAGAAATGAATAAGTAACGTTTATTTAGGTTGTTTAGGAGCAACGTGTTATTCCAAGGTGAGAAATAGATATTTCTATTAAGTCCTTGAAAAAATTAAATTATAACCTAAAATTAATGTGTAGACCCCGAGTCTAAAGGTTAATTCATGTCAAGATAGCATGATACACGTGATTGGAGCCCTAAATTGTTTAATTATGGTTTGAGTGATTATAGCAACAGTTTAAGAGGAAAAAATATGAAGATTTAAAGCCTAAGCAGTATTTTTTTCTTTCAGTTAAATTAGATGAAGATGGCGAACAATTTCTATTTAAATTCATGTCAATGTTGACTGTGAATTCTGGCTCACTGATTCACACTTAAATGGGCTCTCTCTTGCTCTAACTCATTATGGGCCTAGAGACATGCCTTTCCCCACGCTTTAGGCTTCTCTCAGTTTTTGCATTAGCCTTGGCAATTCTACGCTGGCTTAAGAGACAACACAAGATTTTTAAAGAAAAAAAATTTCCTAGTGGCTTGAAGCAAGGGCCTCTACTCATCTCTCAACCTTGTCATCAGGAGCTCCACTGACATCTTAAGTGATTGTTTACACTGGCCATGGCAGCTATTGCCACAGTGGGCATGGATGTTTCTGCTTATATGGAAGTACATGACCATACTCAACCTCAACAGGCCAGCGAAATGCAACCTTCTCATGTGTGTGAATGGCAGAGAGCCAGAGTGTAGGCAGATGAATCCAGCTGTTTATGCTGTAAGATCTGCTGGGCCATGGCTGAAAGGCTGTGAAGGTTTGCCATTGGTAAGGAAAGAAAAAAGAGAAAGAAAGAAAATGTCTAACTTATGTAGTGGTAGCTAGTATATATGACACAGCAAATTTTTATATTTAATATACTAGTAATATATATATGTATATGTATATATATGTATATATATGTATATATATATACACACATATATATATATATAAAATTAAAACATGTGACTTCTTTAATATTGTGATATGTTTTAGGTAAGTCATCCAGAGATAGTGGCATGATTTTTCTTCATTTGAGTAAGCAGAGAGATAGCCTTAGAGTGAGATCAGAATCATAGCCTAGTTCCCAATAGGCACACACAGCTGCCAGGTGCTTTGGCAACTAAGATGAAAGTAAGGTAGAGTTGGTTTTTTTTTTGCCCCAAAGAATTTTTTCTTTTTTTTTTATTAGATATTTTCTTCATTTACATTTCAAATGTTATCCCAAAAGTCCCCTATACCCTCCCCCATTCCCTGCCCTGCTCCCCTACCCACCTACTCCCACATCTTGGCCCTGGCATTCCCCTGTATTGGGGCATATAAAGTTTGCATGACCAAGGGGCCTCTCTTCCCAATGATGGCCAACTAGGCCATCTTCTGCTACATACGCAGCTAGAGACATGAGCTCTGGGGGGTACTAGTTAGTTCACATTGTTCTTCTAAGCTAGAGTTGTTAAGGTGGGGTGGGGTTGAGGGAAAACATTATCTCCCTGGTGCACTGTTTGATTAAATTTGATTTAAACTCTTAAACTGGTTATTCTCGAACACTTAGGAGAGCTCTGTCGACAGCCAGAAAAAGTAATTATCCCAGTCAGATTCAGACATTGTGCAGCCTGCCCTTTCAAATGAGTTCTTTGCCATATTTGGTTTATCTGATTACAGTCGAGAAGCAAATTGGAACTTGTTTTAGGTGCCCATTGCCAGGCTTTGTGTAGGAGCACCTAGGAAAGGGTTGTGTGGTTTGCTAACTTTCTATGGTTGAAATTAGATAACCAATTAACTAGTTTTGTGTGTGTGTGTGTGTGTGCGCGCGGGCGCGCGCGCACACGTGTGTTTAGCAGGTGCAAATAGCCGACTAGAGTCTGGGGAGAGACTGACATTGCTCAGAGAATTCACACTCAGGCGAGAGCAACACCACACTAATTTCACAAGTAAATAGTGATAGAAACAGCCCTGTTATTGCCCCCCGTAGGATTTGTGAAATGGACACTTTAATTCCGGAGGCATCTTTCAAGTTTCTCGTTCATTAAGCACTACATTTCCCAGAAGACAGGAGATGTTCAGTTCCTAAGAACTGTGTCTGCAGGAGATACTACATCTGTTGCTTTTAGCAGATAGATGTCTTAGTGTGGCAACTCTTCTTTTGGGATGGAGATAGAACATAAGAGCATTGACTTGGCACTAAGATTTACTCACTGAGTAAGCTGTAACCAACACACATTCACGCTCTGGTGTTTCCCCTCACTGCGTTTTTGTTGTGCATGGTTGACAACTAGCTTCTTGGGCTATGGGTAGAGAGTCATTGGTTGAGCTCTATGCTATATTGCTAATCACCTTTTTCAGATGTTAATGTTCAGAGTGTCTCATCTCATGCTGTACCTTTATAAACTCTGAGATGTATGCGTTTTGGAAAGGAAGCATTTCTTGTGTTGGCCCATTAGGTATCTTATATGTGGTCATTTTCTTTCTATCAGTTCTGTATGGTGTCTAGGGGTGACAGTACCTGGGATTGAATCCAGCACCTTGGATATCCCAAGCTTCTATTCTACTACTAAGTCACAGCACCTATGAGTTTAAAATATGCACCCTGTGACATATACTTTCATATAATATCATCTTCCCTTTTTTATTTTAAATTGGCTTAAAGTTTTATGATAATATTTTAACACACACTGAATGTGTTATTTTATTGTCTTACATGGGGCATGAATAACTTTAATCGTTATTTAAACATTTAATAAAATACAACAAGCCTCAACATTTATAATTGCAGTTTTTGCAAGACCAGTGATTCGTGAAGCAATTTGCACTTCAGCCATCAATCAGGAAGAGTTCTCATTTAACTCTAGAGACTGCAGAAGCAGATGACGGTTTGACCTGGAGACTCCACGGTAGCCCATTTGCCCCTTCCGTCTACATACATGATTAAAAGCCTCATCAATCTTCGAGGCATTGCAGAGAAAAGTTTTAAAACCTCAGTACCTCATGCATGAAATACTTGAATATTTTCAGCATCATATATTTCCATTTTGCTGAGAATATTAATGCGACAGTACAGGGGAACTTTGAATTGGAAGGAAAATAGAGATCTTTCCAGCAATTTTTATTCAAATTGTAGTTCCCGAGCTTGTAAGCTTTTAGTTCTTTTGTTTTTCCTGGTTGATATCAATATTGTCGTGGTGCTTGAAATGGGAATAGGAATGTGGGCAAACACATAAGGAGAGGAACTTAGGGGAATGGGGCGGGATGTTAGCTGGGATTTCCCAGGTAGTTCAGACTTAGCATTCAATTATCCCAACACTCTCCTCATTTTATCTGGCTATCTCATACAGCTTTTAGGAATCAATTTAGGACAGTGCTGTTGAGCTGGAATCCCTGTTTGCCTCTGCACAAGCCAGGAAACCCTGTCTACCCTTCCTCACTTAGCCCCACCCACACTGAAAAATTTTGAACAAAGAAGATAGATGAAGTTTGCATGTCAAAATCTCACCACAAAAATAACAGTATGAAAGACCAAGCCAGTATCTATCTGCCAAGCTTTATGAGTCCAGTAGAAAGATTTGCAAATTGGAATCACCTAGATGAATCCCAAGGCACAGAATTTAAAAGGACAATCATACACATGTCATCAAAGACTTCAAGAAGTTTAAAACAGACATAAAGAAACATTTCAGTGTCTTTAAGTGGGGTGGGGAATAGAACTCAGGGAGAATAAATGCCTGAGGTATGCCCAAGAGAGCAAGCATAAAACTGAAGGAAACTGAAGACAACCCAGGACTATAGAACAGAATCCAACAAGGAGATAGAA
Organism: Mus minutoides; assembly: GCA_902729485.2. Classification (NCBI taxonomy): domain Eukaryota; kingdom Metazoa; phylum Chordata; class Mammalia; order Rodentia; family Muridae; genus Mus; species Mus minutoides. The sequence goes on along the minus strand of LR752814.1, from coordinate 22,563 downwards.
ACAGCAGAGAAGACTCAAGGTGAAATAAAAGTGGAACTGAAAAACTCAACTAGAAACTTAAAGGAAGGGTTGGTGAGATGGCTCAGTGGTTAAGAGCACTGACTGCTCTTCTGAAGGTCCAGAGGTCAAATCTCAGCAACCACATGGTGGCTCACAACCATCCAAAGGAGATCTGACACCCTCTTCTGGAGTGTCTGAAGACAGCTACATTTACTTACATATAATAAATAAATAAATTTAAAAAAAAGAGAGAAACTTAAAGGCTATCCTCAGAAGTTGAATGACTCAAGTAGAAGACAGAATATTAGGACTTGAAGGTAGTAGAGAATCTAGATCAAACAAGCAAGGAATATGAAAACAAAGCAAAACAAAACAACCCCCCTTAAACCACCCCACAGGAAAGAAACACACAGGAAATATGAGATACCACGTGTAGTGGTTTGAATAAGAATGGCCCTGATAGGGTCATATATTTGAATGTTTAGTTACAGGGAGTAGTACTATTTGAGAATGCTTAGAAGGTGTGTCTTACTGGAGGAAGTGTGTCACTGGAAGGGGGCTTTGAGGTTTCAAAAGCCCATGTCAGGTCCAGCATCTTCCCCTTTCTCTTTGCCTACAGATCAGGATGTAGCTCTCAGCTATTGCGCCAGCATCTGCCTTCATGCTGCCATGGTTATTGCCATGGTGATAATAGACCTAATCTCTGACACTGTAAGCCAGCTTCCAGCTAAACACTTTCTTTCATAAGGGTTACTATGGTGCTAATGCCTTTTCATGGCACCAGAACAGTGACACCATGAAAAACCAAATCTTTGGTGACAGAGAAGAATTCCAAGTCAATGACATAGATCACATCTTCAATGAGATAATAGAAAAAAACTTCTGCAAACTAAGCTAAGACACACCCATATAAATATGAGAAGCACACAGAATACCAAATAGGAAAGACCAGAAAATAAAATCCTGATGGTATATTATAGTTAAAACATTAAGTATATATAAAACAAATAAGATTTATTGAAAGATTCAAGAGAAATATGCAAGTCATATATAAAGGAGAACCCATCAGAATAACAGCTGACTTCTCTTTGGAAATGGCTCAAATGAAAGCCATAAGAGCCAAGAACCATGCATTCTAAGTCCTAAAATGCTATGATATACAGCCCAGACTGATATACCCAGCAAAACTATCTCCCATAATTGAGAGAGAAAAAATTTTCACGATATAAACAGCCTAAAAATCTTATATCCAACAAACCACACCTAAAGAAAATACAGAAATAGATATTTCAACATGAAGAAGGAAATGAGCATAGCAGAGAGACCATGGATATAGTAGCCAATACCAAAAAAGCAATAAACAAGACCACAATTAACACACACATTTCAATAATAGCTTTGAATATCAGTGGCTTTGATTCTCCAATCAAAAGACATAGGCTTATTGCATGGATAAAGAAACTAAATATACCCATCTTTGTCTACAAGAACTACATCCTAGCTTTGAAGATAGACCATGCCTTAGGATAAAAGGAAGGAGAAAAATAATCAAATGGAATCAGGAAGGAAGTAGGCATCTCAATCCTAATACCTGAAAAACAGACTTCAAGCTAAAACTAGTAAGAACAAATAAAGAGGAATACTCATTATAAATAGAGGTTAACCAGAAGTATCACTATCCTAAACATATATGTCCCAAATTCTGGGGCACCTAATTTCACTAAAAAGATATACTACTGTATTTAAAGACACAGATTAACACCAATCTATTAACAGTATTTGTTAATACACACTTTCTTCAATAGTCAGGTCATCTCTCTCTCTTTTTTTTTTTCTAAAAGAGAAACATCAAAATTAATTGCCACCATACATCAAAGAAAGACTTTAAGAACCAGAGGATCAGGGAGTTTGCTGTGACTCTCTGTGTCCTACTAATGTCAGAAACTTACACCAATAAAGTCTCCACAATATGATGGCCCAAACATGAGCAGGGCAATGTTGACACCAATGGATATGTCAAAATGGACAAGGAAAGACTCTGAGGTCTTAACCCTACTTGAAGAACTATGGGTAACTAAGGATTGCTGAGTGGGAGAAATAGTTGTCCTCAAATAAGAGCCATAGCAATTGGTTATCTAATACTAAATGCTCATCCCTGAAAACATATGTCCAAGTAACATTACACAGACTGAGGTTATAGTTATGAATATATATATATATATATATATATATATATATATATATATATATATACATATACATATATAAATATACATACAATAATTAATGAAAAGGAGGCTATGAATGTGAAGGTTCCTAGGAAGGGATACATCGGGGTTGTTTGGAGGGAGAAAAGGGAAAGGAGAAATTATGTAGTTACATTTTCAAAAATAAAGTGATTGAATATATTTGGGATATAATTTGAACCACCATTGTGAGTCTCTTTGATTTATCACATTGTAACCATGAAGGTCTGTGTCTAAATACAACATCCTTATACAAGAGGATGCTTCGTAAGTTTTAGTACACTTCTGTGGAGGGACAGACAAGGAACTAGGGATGAGTGCATGGAGTTCACTTTAGCAAGTTGTAAAAACTGCCATGAAACACGTCAAGCCAAAAGATCACAAAGACAGCTAAGTAGATTAGTGTACTTTATGCTTTCTGGTGTCACCTAGGTGATATCTATTTTGGTTTTATTTTTTATATCTGCATTTTCTAAGTTTCTATGTTTGCTGGAGTGACAAGCAGAACCCATTAAATATTCAGACTTAACAAGGAGGTCTCTATCGACGAAGTTGTTAGATGTCCCTCAACAGAGGAATGGATACAGAAAATGTGGTACATTTACACAATGGAGTACTACTCAGCTATTAAAAACAATGAATTTATGAAATTCTTGAGCAAATGGATGTATCTGGAGGATATCATCCTGAGTGAGGTAACCCAATCACAAAAGAAGTCACTTAATATGCACTCACTGATAAGCGGATATTAGCCCAGAAACTTAGAATACCCAAGATACAATTTTCAAAATACAAGAAAATCAAGAAAGACCAACACGTGGATACTTCATTCCTCCATAGAATAGGGAATAAAATATACATGGAAGGAGGTGCAGAGACAAAGTTTGGAGCTAAAATGAAAGGATGGACCATCCAGAGAGTGCCCCACCCAGGTGGTCCATCACATAATCAGCCACCAAATGCAGACACTACTGCATATGCTAGCAGAATATTGCTGAAAGGACCCTGATATAGCTGTCTCCTGTAAGGCTTTGACAGTCCCTGACAAATACAGAAATGGATGCTAACAATCATCTATAGGGCAGAACACAGGGTCCCCAATGTAGGAGCTAGAGAGAGTACCCAAGAGCTGTAGGGGTCTGCAACCCTATAGATGGAACAATATGAACTAATCAGAACCCCCAGAGCTCATGTCTCTAGCTGCATATGTATTAGAAGATAGCCTAGTTGGCCATTATTGGCAAAGAAAGGCCCTTGGTCTAACAATGTTTATATGCCCCAGTATAGGGGAATGCCAGGGCCAAGTAGTGGGAGAGAGTGGGTAGGGGAGCAGGGAGAGGGGAGGGTATAGGGGACTTATGGGGTAACACTTGAAATGTAAATGAAGAAATTATCTAATAAAAAGAAAATTAAAAAAAAATTATCCATATCCAACTTCAGCTACTGATTCTGGGAGAATAAAAACAAACCACTATTAATAAATTTGCACCTTTGCAAAGATGGCGTGACAGAAAACGTAGCATACTAAAGCAAGTAGCCACTCTGCCAAGTGATCCTCCTCGTCTGCTATCAGAGGGTTTGTCTGAGGTCAAGAATGCACACTGTAGCATATGAGCGTGTGAGGTCTTGTCTAACGTCCTCCCAAACAGTGACGCACAGTGTATGAAATGAGTGCACAGTCAGAAAGATGAGAATGTCCTTTCCCAACTCAAATAGCTTAGTTGGTTCAAGATTCAGCCATTTATTATTTGTCTTTTCCGAGTTTGAATCTCTTGTGACTTTTGGTAATGATGGGATTAAGTAAAGGGGCAAACTTTTTCTCACAGGACATTTACATCTTTTTCTGATTGTAGGGAATCCGTGTTTTTTTCAGGTCAGTTTTCTACATGACTTTGGTGAGTAATCACTGTAACCCATTTTTACTTTTCAATGTAGCATAACACTCATTTTCCTTTATGGACAGAAAACAAAATGGGATGATAATGAAGCCATGATTTTTCTATTTGTGCTTTCTTCTTTCATCACCAAGTAGTGATATATGTCTGTTAGAAATGTGCATATATATATTCATCTATTAGAAATGTGCACATGACAGTGTGGTCTTCATGTGGGTCCCAAACAAGTGGGCCTGTAGTGGGATATGTTCTTCTAGCTGAGCTGCCTTGTCTGGCCTCAGTGGGAGAGGAAGCACCTAGCCCCACAGAGACTTGAACTGCCAGGGTTGGGAGGGATACTGAAGGGGGGTTGGGGGAGGGGTTGATCTGGAGGGGAGCAGTGGGAAGGATATAAAATGAATAAGTAAAAAAATAAAATAAAATAAAAAAAGAAATGTGCACATGAAAGTGTAGATGCATTTATTGGAAATGTACACATAAATGTGTAGATACATCTGTTGGAAATATGCATATCGACATATTGATATATGTACTAGTACATGTATGAATGTGTATAATGTTATGAATGTCTATTATAAGGGCATCTATAAACATATATATATATATAATATGTATACATACATATATAATATCTATACAATAAATGTGAGTATGAATGAATATTTCAGCCACTCTTACTAAAATCATCTGTTTTGCAATGTGGTCCCTCCCTTGCTGTCCACTCTGTATTTTCATGACTAGAAGCAGTGCCCTCTCACTCGTGGGTATGACTCATGCTGTGTTGTACGTGTTCTTGTCTCTGCAGTCCTTGTCCTGTTCTTTGAGTTCACAGCGTCTAGCCACAGAACTGATCCATTTTGCTCTAGGCGAGGGCCTGGTCTTTGTCACCGTCAAGGGATGGTTAGAGAAGAGCGATACCTTTTCTACTTACCTCCTGATTGCTTTAGTCTCAGGGAACCATTTTTGGGATTCGGAAAGTGAGTTTTAACTTTAGTCCTGTGTTGGAATTTCCAGATCTGCTATTTGGATTGCCTGTGACATAGCTTTCAAGAAGCCCAAATGTCCAGTTTTGTTGGGCATTTCAGTGTCCTGTATAGTCTCTGCTGGCACAGTGCACATGGAACAGGGCATAGAACATTCAGCAGAGCCTGGCAAGCCTGACAACCTAAGTAGCATCCCCAGGACCCTGTGATGGAGGGAGGGAACTTACTCCTGCATGTTGTCTACACATGTGTCATGGCATGCACGCATACACACACACACACACACACACACACACACACACACACACACACGCATGCATGCACAAAGGCATGCACGTACACAACATCCAAATAAATTAAATGCAAAACAAAACAATTTCATGTGTTGAATTTCCACTTGAGCAAATATGTAAAGAAAATCATATAATTCTTCTGTAAAATCCCAGCTTTTTCAGTGTAGAGTTTACTCCGTATTTGACACAGGACCTGGAGTTAGGCTGGCCACAGACTGAGGAAGCAATCTCCCTGGCATGGCTCACTCCTCTATCAACAGCTACACTGGGGATTTTCCAGAGCTATACCCATCTGGCTAGCAATCTGGGGATGGACAGAAGCAACTCTGAGGTTTGATAATTCATCAGAATGGTTCAGGGATCCAGGAAGTGCAGATGTTAAAGTTTGGCTTATTGTAGAGAGAGAACATAAACTAAGAAATACGTGACAAGTCTGAAAGAGTTCTGCGTATGAGGCAGGAGCATTGATTTTTTTTTGATATGTTAATTTTGACATGACTTAAACATATAATGCTGTATGTGCATCTCATTTAAAAGGGGCAAATTTGAGCAAGAGATAAGCAAATGACAGTCATCTTACACCTCCGAACATTTCACACTCCTGGGCAGTATGAATGGGTGTCAGCCTGTGCCTAGAGGAGGCAGGCTCACTGCCAACTATCCCTGATTGACCATAAGTCAGTCACTTACCCCTTTTAGTTCTCAGAGCCTTCCTCCTTATATTGAACATAATAACTATAATAACTGAGGTACAGGCTCATTATCAGGATGAAATGAAGTTATACACAGACAATCCCCCTTAGAGGGGGGATTCAGCATGCATCAAATGATATTATTATCATCAGGGCTTTCTGAAAAGCTATCCCAGGAAGACCCCCAAGCAACTCGAGAATGTTGTGCTCTTGCAACTTTGCACGAATAAATACTGTCCACTCTATCAGAAAATTCTTTGCTTATCATTTTTAACCTATGCACAATGTGTATTTTCCAAGTTAAATTTCCACAGGAAGAAAAAGCTGTTTGACATGAGTGAAGCAACCGCATGAAAAAATATCATCAAAGCAAAGAGTTTCAAATACACTCAAGTGCTTTTCAGGAAATTGTGATTCTCATTCCTGTAGCTCTGTGAATCCCCTCTTGGAAGCGGGTCTATGGGAAAATTGTGGGTAAGACAAGCAGGAATGTGACATATGCTTTGGTCTATTTTTCATAGGGAAGGGGTGCCTTAAGACCTGATTCTGTTCTCTTCAACCTAGGTTTAGAGAGAGTGACACACCAAAGTCCTCCATGGATTTCAGACTTACACCTTGAGGATCCCCAGCTTGTGTGCTGAGCTATTCTGTATGAAAAAATGAGTCAACAGGGCTGGAGTTCTTCTCCATGCCACTGAGATACCTACATAGCATTAGCCTTCAACCGACAACTTTCCCTACCTGGGTATTCTCACATCCTTCCCCTGAAATCACACCGTCCCCAGTTCACCCCTGAATAAAGTATATGCTTTCATATCCACCCCCAATAAACAAGAACAAGCTAAAATCATCCCTGAGACCTTCTGCATTAGAGAGCACCACGGGTAAGACATTTGCCTGCCTAAAAAGTCTCCACACTAGGACTCCTGACAAAGGTCTTTCATTTTTCTCCTGCCCCTCCAGCATTTGTCATTCAATCACAGTTGGACCTGATCCTGTTCATCTTGTTCCTGAATTCCTTTTCTGGTGGTACTCAGGTAGTACCCAGGTATCCTCACCTGAGAGGAGACTGAGAACCATAGCATTCATCCCAGATCCTGCTCTCCCCTTCTGATCTGGCATGTGGTGACACGCTCATTCCCAGAACTCCCCATCCCCGACTTTGCCATGCCTTCTCCCAGCTGGTGTACCTGTGCACCCCGCCAGAGGGAAGTCAGAATGTTGTACCACCAACAATCTATAAACATTTGTGTTTATACCTACTGGTGAGTGCAGTCTCCACCACTCATCAAAGGAACTTTGCAATAGATGGAGACTACTACCAAAAAATGTACAACCAATCAAAATGCAGAGTCTTAGAGCCCAAGTCCCCAAAAGATACACCTACAAAGGACTCTGGCACCTGAAGCTCAGGGAACATTGCAGAAGAAGGGTCAAAGATATTATAAGAGCCAGAAGCTCAGAGAGTTCCCTGTGAGTCTGTGTCTCCTATTAACTACAGAAGCTACACCTATAAACTCCACCAACACGACCACCCAAATATGGGCCAGACAAGGATGAAACCAAGCAACCTGCCAACTGGATGGGGAAAAGCCCATGAGGCCTCAACCCTACATAAAGAACAGTAGATGATAGAGCAAAGCAGGGAGTGGGTGAGGGTCCTCCCCAGGGGAGAGCACACCAACAGATTTTCTAGTACTAAGTGGTTAGCTGCCCAAATCAAGTTCAAGAGAGGTTCAGGTCCCAAAGAGGAGGTGTGGAGTCTTTGAAGGAAGGAGACTGACACGATATGAAGGTAAATCCAGAGAGCTCATGTGTTTATTGAAAAAAAGGCTACACCTTTTATATTCCACATTTACATAGTAGCTTAATCACTGGTAACGTAGAAAACCGACTCAACGATTCCAAGAGATGTGCAAACTTTTCACAGATTGCTTTTCACCTATTTTGGCCCTCCTTTTCAACATCCAGGATGAGAGAGGTCATCAACTTTATTACAGCGCTTTTCTTTGAAGCAAAAGCAATTAAGTTCAGCAAGCACCTAAGTCCCTATTTTTTTTTTTCCTGAGCTTCAATAACCATACCAGGTGCCCCTTCACATTTCCTCCTGCATGCTCTCAGCCTTCGTGGTCAGGGAGCGCCAGACATTGAGTCCTGAGAAATGAACCTATAAGAGCAATGCTCATTTCTCAAGGGGGGCATGATGGAGTGTTTGAAGCGTGGAGCATAACAAGCATTGAGCTGTTTCCTAAATGTGTTTCTATGTGTCTTAATCATATAATATGGGCCTGTTCTCATACATTCCCAAAGGGAAGGGTCTGATAGCTTTCTCCAATACACTGCCATACAACCCTAATTCCTTCAATGTATGTTCTTGTGTATGGTGGAGGGAGGATCAAGTCAGTCTAGCTTCTTCACAGAATGCACCTTGTGGTGCATACCAGATCTTACCATTTATCCTGAAAGTCTCATATCCAGAGAGTCTATTGTGGGCACTGTTCTATACTTATTAACTGAACTCTTGCTGTCAGCTGCACAGGCCTCAAACTCCTGGTCTGGGCCCATTGTTTCTCTCAATGGTGCATTCACCCTTTGCCCAGGGGTAAGTGCCTAAGAGTTCCTGGAACCATTAAACATTAATAAATCTTTATGTTTTCTGTTCTTGGTGAAATGAGCAGGAGTGGGGTGGGGCATATAGGGTTTATTTAAACAAATGTTTCCAAAGTTGGTCACATGTATCAAGAAAGTGGACCTTTATATGTTGAGGTATGGTCTTGCTGTCTATTATTGAAAGACCTAGAAATGCAAGGACTCCCTCACGTTCTGACTCCGGAGAGGAGACACCCCAAATCACTCATGAGAAACGGTCTTGATGCAAACTGCAAGAGGACTTTTATTATTAGCCAGCTGAGGATGAACTCCTTTCGCCCCAGGGGCTGGGGAGTTTGACCCCGAGGGGTAACAGTAGGGGGCTTTTAAGGAAAAAGTGAGAAGTTGGGAGCTGTTGGGAGGAGTTGGGAGGAGAGTTGGGCTACAGCTCTTCTCTGGGGGGCAGGGGTAGCCTTGCTAAAGGAACAAGGAGAGGGAGTAAGCTGTCCTTGGAGTTATCTCTGGGTCTCTGAAACAGACAGGCAGGCTGGGTCATCTTGCTAACAAAGAGCTTCTCACTGGCTGTATTCTTAGAGATTGGGAAACAGGCTTTGGGGGAGCATTTAGGGGCTGTACATTTCAGGGTAAAACACTTTGGGGTCTCACATTATAGTGCTAAGTGCGGCCCCCAAGACCTGGAGTCTGCAGGTAGATCCAAATGACCCTGCCCCCAAGTTATTTCTGATTGGAAATAAAGATGCCAACAGCCAATAGCTGGGCAAAAGAGACATAGGCGGGGTTTAAGGATTCCTGGGCCTGAGGTTGGAGGAGAACCATGAGAGAAGAAGAAGGTGAATGGAGGAGAGAGAAGCCACCGTAGGCTAGGTGTGTTCAAGAGAACATGGTCCTGAGGGCTGGCCAATTGGAGTTAAGAGCAGTCCAGATGAAACAGGAAGTAATAACTCAGGGTTATCGATAGGGAAGTAGATTCTAATAGCATAGAGGGTAGATATCTGCCCAGCTCTTGTGCCAATTAAGGTTTATTGTAAATATAAAGATTGTGTGTGTGTGTGTCTGCTAACTAAATGGTCAAAGGCCAAGTAGAAACCCTGGGTTGGGATTAAATACCCTCTATAACACCTTTCTAAATCATTGAAGCAGCAACTTCATGTACCTCTCCCCAAGAACCAGTGCCCAAATGGGTGGGTGTTTTCTTTCTTTCTTTCTTTCTTTCTTTCTTTCTTTCTTTCTTTCTTTCTTTCTTTCTTTCTTTCTTTCTTTCTTTCTTTCTTTCTTTCTTTCTTTGATTTATTATTTATTTATTGTATGTAAGTACACTGTAGCTGTCTTCAGATGCACCAGAAGAGGGCATCAGATCTCATTACGGATGGTTGTGAGCCACCATGTGGTTGCTGGGATTTGAACTCAGGAACTACAGAAGAGCAGTCAGTGCTCTTAATCACTGAGCTGTCTCTCCAGCCAGGGTATTTCCTTTACATCTGAGAATTCTACTTTCCCTTTCTAGCTCCTTCCGATCCTGGGAAGCTTTAAGTATGAATCTCAGGACTAGCATTCTGCATGGGACTTGAACACATCCTACTAAGAGATGTCAAGGAGGCAGAGAAGCAAACTGAAGATTTTCAAGCATCATTGCCCTTGAATTGTACTATGGAAAAGCTGCTTTGTTACACGGTATGCCAGGAAAGCTTTGACTGTCCATTGAGTGGACCAGTCAGAATGATGTCTACAAGGCTTCTTGGCACTACACTTCTTTTTTTAAAAAAAAATGTTTATTATTTTAAAAATTTATGTGCATTTATTTCTCCCGCATGCGTGTAAGTGTGCCATGTGTGTACAGCACCCACAGAGGCCAAGAGAATGCTGGCTTCCCTCAAACTGACATTACAGAGACTCGTGAGCCTCCGTGACTGTGCTGGGCACTGAACCTGGGTTTTCTTCACAAGCAGCACGCTCTCTTAACTGCTGAGCCATCAGGAGTGTGCAGAGGGCTTGGCTCCAGTTTGTCCTAGGAGGAGACAGGACATTGGAAGGCAGTGAAGAGGCTATTGAGATGCCACCCCCTTCTGCATTCTCTGCCTCCTGCACTTTAGTAGGGAAACAGCCCTCCCCCACCACCTGCTCCTGCAAGACTTATGGTGCCTGCACAGGCCCAAGGCAAACGAGCCAGATGACTGTGGACTGAACACCAGAAACTGGGAGCCAAAGCAAACCATTTTTTCTCTTTGAGTTGTTGGCTCGGGTGTTTTTTGTTTGTGTTTTTGTTATTGTTTTTCTTAGCAACAACAACAACAACAACAAAATCTAATGAACACACTGTCCTTTTGGGCCTGTTCCATAGACTATTTTATATGCAAATCTTAGATTTTTTATTCTCCCTTTCCCTCCTTCCTCATTGCTTTTCTTTTAAAAAAATTAAATTTATTTTAATTATTATTATTATTTTTTAGACAAAGTCTCCTGTAGCCCAGGATATCCTTAATCTAGACTTGAACTCTGGATCCTCCTGCTTCTGTCTCCCACGCGCTGGTGTTACAGGAATGTATGCCCATGTCTGATTTAGTAAATCATGAAACGAATTTTAAGAGTCGGAAACATTATTTAGCATTTCTGTGACTTCTATGACTTACATGAAATGGGCTGGATGAAATCCCATCGCCAAGTCTGTGTACTTAGAGGTGGAGCTGTCAGCCCAGGATGCATCTCTGGACTCTGGAAGTGTAATTCAGCAGTGTGGTGTAAAAACCACAAGTGTGGGCAGGAGGAGGCGTGGCTCTGTCAGTGGGCGTGGTAAACCTAACCGCCCACACATCTGTTAGGCACTAACCCCAGCACAGCCTGCTTTATGCTCCATTCTCAGGAGAAGGAGAAGATTAAAGTGTTCTCAATCTAATAGCTGATAAAACAAACTGAGGAGTTAACAATGCCCCGTCCGCTATCAAACGGAGGCTTCACTGGTGGCAAGAATTTGAAGCAGGACTCGTTTGATCCTAAAATCTATGTGGGAGCCTAGCTTTGTCCCTGTGTGAACCCCAAGTGAGAATTTAAATCTTATTTTTTTCTCTTTTTAAAAAAGTTTATTTTTTTTTTAAATTGTCTGTGTTGGGTGGGGGGATGTAATTGTATTTGAGAGCAGGTGCATAAGGAAGTCATGGGGTCAGACCCCCTGAGTTAAGGTGAGTTATTGTGAAGCAGTCTACACAGATGCTGGGAACCAAACTCAGGTCGTCTTCAAGAGAGCCATGCTGGTTCTTGATCAGCAGACACATTGCTCCAGTTCCACAGTTACATATTTACCCAACAATGACCATACAGAGGGTGAGAATACATTTAGTAGTACCATGCCAATTTTACTAACTATAAAAGATTCCCTCCCTGGCAAGTAGAGTCTCAATACACAGTTCAGGGTGGCCTTGAACTTAGAGATCCTGCTGCCTCAGCCTCTGGAGTACTAAGGTTACAGGGGCATACCACTATGTAGAGCTAGAAAATATTCATAATATCCACTGATGATGCGCCAGCTCATAAACATTGAGGACCGTTTGTTCATTAGTAAACTGAGTTGTTTTCTCTTATGTGAAATCATTTTGCTTGATTTTGTTTTTTTAAATCCAAACTAGGAATATGTAACTTTTCTCCCTAAAACTTAAATTGCTTTTTTACAAATTGCATTCTCTGATTTTCTCATCAGCCTGCTTTAAGGATATCCACATGTTCAATATGCTTGCTTGAAGTTTGGCCCACACGAAATGATTGTTTAACCCAAATATCTGAGTAGCAAACTGAGCTGATCCTTCTGGAGAAAGTATACCTGAACTGCCAAGACCACTGGGCAGTTGAAGAGACGACCACACACCCTGAGCACCCCAGTCTGGTATGATTGGGGGACAGCTGATAACCGGATATGTAGTATTACCAGACATCACTGGGCCTAGTCCATTGCTTCTGCTGCCACGGCTACAAATACAGTAGCTATGCCATCCCCTTCACATGCTGCTGTAATCCTCAAAGTTTCATCTGGTCCTTTATGCGCGGATGTTACTCTAAGTTCACATGGAATACCCACATTTCCACAAGCCTTCTTAATTTTTTCACAGTGACTAAGGTCAGAGGTTGAATCTATCAGCACTACCACCCTTCACTGACTGACTTGAGAAGCAACTCCACTCGGTCTGTAACCCACTCAGAGTCTTTCTTCCTCATCTGGAGTCCTTCTGGAGTTACTTCTTTGAGATCACGGTAAGACTGTTTGTCTTTCTGCTGGCTCCAATCTCCAGATGGCCATAGTCTCCAGCAACCATTATCAATGACATCAGCAAGAACAATCTCTTTGGTGGTTACATCGACGCCAAATACAATCTTCATATCAACCAGCGTACAGTTCTGGGGCAGCCAGGACTTCTCCGGAATTTCAAAAATAGCTTGTGTGGCATGACTCATGATGCCCACGTCAGTCTGCCCTATAACAAGGCCAGCATAGCACAATTTTGCAGCGATGAGTTGCTCCTCAGACCCACTGTGGGCCATTATTGGCATCATCCTTGAAGAATGTCTCCACTTTTGGTGGATAAAATGTATACCCCTCCTTTACACCAGGGTTCATTTTGAGAAAAGATCCAGTTGCTATTCTTCTGCATACCCATTCAGTTGGAATCATTTCACATTGGAGGTGCAATGAAAGCAGTCTCCCCAAATTTCTTGGTGAAAGCAGTTTTTATACCAGCTTCCTGTAACAACTGAAATATGCAGCTGGTGATCTTATTGGCGATGGCAGATTTGCCTTCCAGGTGGTTCTTTCTAGCTGCATTCCATGCTGTGATCTGGTCCTTGGACTGCAGGAGGACTCTGCCTGGATTATCTAACAATTCATAGACTTCTTTTGTTTTACCCTCACAGAGTTTCTTCCCGATGTTCAGTACTGGCTGTCTCCATTATTCTAGGTGAACTAGAGGAGCAGACCACGTGAAACTTTAAATCTTTATTCTGCTAGTAATGGAGTTTCTGCTAGTAATGGAGTTTTTTTTTTCTCCTGAGTACAAAAGCTGTCTTTCCTCTGTCAAAGAGAGGATGGAGCAGGAGATAGATGAAAGAAGTTGGCTTTTAGTTGAGGACGTGGTCTCTGCTGTTGTGTCTCAGGACCATTCTCAATTTCCTCTGCCTCCTCCTCCTGCCCCTTCTCCTGCTCCTCCTCCTCTTCCTGCTTCTCCTCCTCCTGCTCCTCCTCCTCTTTCTGCTTCTCCTCCTCTTCCTACTCCTCCTCCTGCCCCTTCTCCTCCTACTCCTCCTCCTCTTCCTGCTTCTCCTCCTCCTGCTCCTCCTCCTCTTCCTGCTTCTCTTCCTCCTGCTCCTCCTCTTCTTGCTTCTCCTCCTCCTCCTGCTCTTCCTCCTCTTCCTCCTCCTCCTCCTCCTGCCCCTTCTCCTCTTACTCCTCCTCCTCCTGCTCCTCCTCCTCCTCTTTTGGTTTGTGTTGACTTTCATTTTCCAAGAAAGGAACCTTGAAGGGTGTGCAGGTGTTTCTGAGTGAGGTGAGGACCAAGTTAAGTAAGATTTCCTCTTTGTGGGATTGGTCTCTCCATAAGCTTTGATTATAGGGGAATGTTTTTGACTTTTAAAGAACACAGCTCACATCCACTCCTTTCAAGGATGCTGTTCCAACAATAAAGACAAGAGTGGAATTAGAATTGATCAAATATTAGTTCTGTACATTTCAGCTTCTCAAAATTAGAATTCAGTATATAAGAAAATGAAATTTAGAGAAATCACTATTATTTTAATATATATTTTATTTATCTATTGAGAAATTTATAAATACATACAATGCATTTCTATTATATTCACTCCCATTTCTCCCCCAACTCCTCCTTGTCCTCTATGGAGTTTCTGTCTCTTTTTTTTCTTGATTCAATTGAGGCCAATTGGTCCTTCCCATATACACATGGGTGTGTAGGCCCATCACACAGCCAAGGGGTAGTGAAAGAGAAAAGTTATTAGGATGGGGAAAGTGTACCTGTTCAGCAATAGTTCCTTGCGGTGAGCTTGATCTTCTTTGGCAGCAGTTCAGTCCTGTAGCAAACACCAAATACAAATCAGCAGAGGCAGACCAGTCTAGGCAGGCAATTAGCAGGCACAAACTTAGCAGGCACCATCAGCTGCTGTCCAGTCCTGAAGGAACTGGTAGGCTCTTTAACCAGCTGTAGATAAGGCAGTTGTCGTGAGGCCGTGCAAGTGGCAAACTGCCATAGAAACTTCATGAGCAGTTTTTGGGCAAGCTTCCCTTAATGGCAGCTTTTGGAGCAAAGCAAACCAATGCTCAGTGCTCGTCTCCCACTGTCTGTGGGGTCATATCCACTTCACATAGGTGTGAGGCCTGGCACATGGTTAATTTACCAGAGACCATGCCTCTAAAGAAAATCTACTTTCCTTCCCCTAACAGTCCTCAACTTTCAGTAGCACCTCAGTTTGGCACAGAAGACCTCTTGTGTCTTCTGGATATGACAGGACATTGTGTTCATGGATACACAGTAGTTGTGGTTGCCTGCACAAGACCTTGAACAAGACCAAGCCAGGTGACATTCCAGAATGGATGGGGGAGGGGAGATCACTATTCTTAATGCACTAAGGAGTATTTAGAGAAAATAATCTAGGGATCAAATTTAGGTCACTCCTAATCCTTTTATGACTTTATGGCTTAACCAACGAGTGATTTATTTGGCTTCTTAATAGTATTTATTTTATTTTAAGTTATATGTATGCGTGTGTATGTCTATGTCGATGCTTATGGAGTCCAGAAGAGGGTGCCAGATTCCTGGAGCTGGAATTACAGGTAGCCATGAATGGCTTTTTCTGAAGTTCAGTTTCTTCTTCAGATGTCTGTCTTTCTCTTGTTAGCTACGTGTTTCTAGATAAAAAAAAAAAAGCTCTGTTTTTTTGTTTGTTTGTTTGTTTGTTTTTTTTTGTTTGTTTTTTTTTGTTTTTTGTTTTGTTTTTTGAGACAGGGTTTCTCTGTATAGCCCTGGCTGTCCTGGAACTCACTTTGTAGACCAGACTGGCCTCGAACTTAGAAATCCGCCTGTCTCTGCCTCCTAAGTGCTAGGATTAAAGGCGTATAAATACTGTTTTTATTTTAGTGATGAAATCATTAAAAAAACAAAAGGTATTATTTTATTTTCATGTTTTCTTGTCTGCATTTCATGTGTCCCTCATTTAACATTTCTTACCCTGATTTAATCAATTTAAAAAAAAATCCCACGTTAAATTCTTTGTGTTGATTTTATTTCATACACCAACATTCTTTGGCAACACTTTGCCTTCAGATGACCCAATGTTTTGTCTGGTTTTCAATCCCAGGAAGGACAGATAGTGGTTTGAATAAGAATGGTCCCATAAACTCCCTGTTTGAATGATTGGCCCATAGGGAATGACACTATTAGGATGTGTGGCCTTGTCAAAGGAAGTGTGTCACTGTAGGAGGCGGGCCTTGAAGTCTCCTGTGCTCAAGCTCTGCCCAGTGAGGCACACAGTCTCCTTTATCAAGATGTAGAACTTTCAGCTCCTCCAGTAGCCTTTCTGCCTGCACGCTGCCACGATGAAAATAATCTAAACCTCTGATTCTGTAAGCTATCTCTTATGTAATGTTTTTCTTTATAAAGATTGCCATAATCATGGTTATCTCTTCACAGCAATAAAACCCAAACTAAGACAGTTGGGTAGGTGTAGTGGCTATTTCTGGTTGTCAACATGACTGTATCTGGAATGAACTACAATCCAGAAGGCTCACCAGTGATCCTAATCTGGAGGCTGTAAGATAGAAGTTTCTGACCTGGATCTTGGCATGGAGATCTTGAGGCACAATGGCTATGAATTCCAGAAGATTAAGACAGGGAGATCTCTAAGTTCAAGGCTATCTGGGATTAAAGGCTTTATTATCACCGAGAAAGAAGCTTCAGTTGAGGAAATGCCTCCATGAGATCCAGCTGTGGGGCATTTTCTCAATTAGTGATCAAGAGGGGAGGGCCCTTGTAGGTGGTACCATCCCTGGGCTGGTAGTCTTGGGTTCTATATATAAGAAAGCCAGGTAAGGGCTGGCGAGATGGCTCAGTGGTTAAGAGCGCTGACTGCTCTTCCAAAGGTCCCGAGTTCAAATCCCAGCAACCACATGGTGGCTCACAACCATCTGTAACGAAATCTGATGCCCTCTTCTGGAGTGTCTGAAGACAGCTGCAGTGTACTTACATATAATAAATAAATAAATTAAAAAAACAAAATAGCCAGGTAAGCAAGCCAGGGGAAGCAAGCCAGTAAGTAACATCCCTCCATGGCTTCTGCATCAGCTCCTGCTTCCTGACCTGCTTGAGTTCCAGACCTGACTTCCTTTGGTGATGAACAGCAATGTAAGATGAATAAACCCTTTTCTTCTCAGTTTGCTTCTTGGTCATGATGTTTGTGCAGGAATAGAAACCCTGACTAAGACAGTAGGCTATTATTACTTTTTAATTTGAGTTTTGAGACAGGGTCTCTTGCTATATTCAAGTATATTCTGGGATTTACTGTAGAGTACAGGCTGGGTTAACCCTCTTGGCAAACATTCTACCTCATCCTCCAAAATGTTGAAATTCTAGGTAGGAGCCGCCACACACTGAGGAGAAGGTGGAAAGAGGAGAAGCTGCCATGGGGTAAGAATCCTAAAATAACGGCCATGTGGGCTGGCTGATTGGAGGGAGTTAAGAGAGGCTCAGATAAAACATGGCACATTATATAATGGGAGTATTGGCTGGGGAATAGACATAGTAGCATAGAGGATAGATATCTGCCCAGCTCTTATGCTGATTAAGACTTATTGTAGTTATAAAGGTTGTTTGTGTGTCTTTTCTCTGGGAACTAAAAAGGGTTAAAGGCAGGGTAGAAACCCAGATTGGAATTAAAATTTACCTTTTCAATGTTTCTATTTCTTTAAGGCCACTTGAGGTCAGGTGGCCAGTTCTTATGTTGTTATGGCCTGCCAGGGCCTGAGCTCTGTCCCTCACACCTCTGGCAACTCCTGAGAGCCTCAGAGTCTCTCACTGTCTCCTCAGGCATTTGGATACTTGCCTAATATCTTTACACCAATTTCTAAACACTAGTTATTGAAAACCACAAATATATTATTTGGCTCATTATTGGATTCAAAAGCTAGCTTTAAAAAAGTCTAAATTAACTCAGAGGTTCTGCTGATTTTCTTTTTAAATATTGGCTTTTCACATGATGATAACTAGAATTTCAAAAGAGACCAGAACTATCCATTTTCATCTTTACTGATGTTGAAATTTTTATGTTGCTTTTTTTTTTCCTGTTACACTTTGAACATCAGGCTGTCTAAACTCTTTGAAAAGAAATAATGAAGGTCTTTGTATGTAGAAAAACCTATTCTTGCTCACAAATGTGTTTCCAGAATAGGCTAACGGTGATTTTCTGCTATGAAGAGTAAATAGTCCATTCTTCAGAGAAATTGTTTTGTTTTGTGATTCCTTTAAAATTTGTTTCCTCTGCAGCACAATGGCTTTCAGCCTGAGAAAAACGATCTGTTTTTGTCCCCATGCTGNGGTCTTTGTATGTAGAAAAACCTATTCTTGCTCACAAATGTGTTTCCAGAATAGGCTAACGGTGATTTTCTGCTATGAAGAGTAAATAGTCCATTCTTCAGAGAAATTGTTTTGTTTTGTGATTCCTTTAAAATTTGTTTCCTCTGCAGCACAATGGCTTTCAGCCTGAGAAAAACGATCTGTTTTTGTCCCCATGCTGGTTGGTTTACCACTGTGCAAATGTGTCAAGGCAGGTTAGCACCTTGGTACTTCTAGGGTATCCTGGCAGTGTCCAGGGTGTTAATGAAGCATCTATGGCTTCTGGAGAGAAATGTAATGTCTTGAGTGCTGTTTACTCAAAGCATCAGAAGACCTGCCAGGACAGGATAGGTACTTTGTACAGTCCTGGGTCAGAGAGCTGAGGGTCAACTCTTTTTGCTCACTAATCTTCAAGATGAAGTGTGATGTATGGGCAGGAAAACTGGCTGCTGAATATAGGCCCACTTGCTCCACAAACTGTTCCATAATTAGGTTGGACACATTCCTGCCACCTGACCGACTGACAGCGAATCTACATCTTGTTGTGTTGCTTGAGCACCGGGGAGTCCTGGAGGATGGGGTCCACCCTGGCTGTGGTTAGAGTCCCCTGTGGTTGTACATGGCTCTTCACCCTGACTCCCCATGAGTGTATGTTACAGTGACACTGTTTTCTGCACTATATTCCCTCTCTCTTGGTGGAAGAGAGGTTCCTACTATTAATGTAGTGGTTTTTGTTACTGTGCTGGGGATGGAATCCTGCTCATTGTGCTTGATGGTCAAACTCTTTGTGCTGAGCTAGATCTCCATTTCCTGGAAGGGAAGATGTTGTTGAATGTATGGTACCGCAGTGTGTAGACAGATGAACCTAATACTGACTCTGAATACAGTTCTGAAGGGATCAAGCCTAAAGGTAGTATATGGACACTATGTGTGGTATTGAGGGGAAATAGTCTCAAAGTCTATTTTCATCCTGTGGGTAATTAAGGGAAACAGCTAGGGCACATCAGGAAGATGGTATCTGATGAGAGATACACAAAGAGGAGGGACACAGGGCACTGAGACACGTGGAACCTTAGGTGCAGCATTCTTCATACTGTGTCTTAACCAGGTGCGAACACATTTTTTATATATTAGGAACCACTGTTAGTAATTGTAGTGAGAATTTTGTTTTCTTGAAAAAACACAGACATGTGATGTGAATATACTTTTGTTTTAATCCCAGGTGTAGGATATGAGGGTTGTTTCAGATTGTCCACAGCAGCTGACTATGATTTGTCTCGTGCTCTGGCAGGGGCATGATTGTGCCAGCTGCAGATAGTTTATGTTTAGAATTCTGGGGACTCTTCAGAGGGTTTATAAATGCCAGAGTCCCGAGAGGCAGCTGCTGCTCCTGCTCCTCCTCCTGCTGTTATTCTTGCTCCTCCTCCTGCTGTTTCTTCTGCTAGTCCTCCTCCTGCTGCTCCTCCTCCTGCTCTTCCTTCTAATGCTGCTTCTGCTCCTGTTGCTGCTGCTCCTGCTCCTGTTGCTCCTCCTGCTCCTGTTGCTCCTCCTGCTCCTCCTCCTGCTCCTCCTGCTGCTCCTCCTGCTCCTCCTGCTG
>LR752813.1:4919-57496 GCA_902729485.2 Mus minutoides | reverse complement strand
CAAAAGGATGGACCAACCAGTGACGGCGGCTTCCAGGGATCCCTCCCATAATCAGCCACCACAATAAACACTATAGCATATGCTGGAACACAGGACTCCCAAGGTAGGAGCTAGAGAAAGTACCCAAGGAGCGGAAGGGGTCTTCAACCCTCTAGGTGGAAGAATAACATGAACTAACTAGTTCCCCCTGCGCTCATGNACACACACACACACACACACACACACACACACTGTTTTCTACTTTTCTCATTCTCCTATACTCTTTTTACATGTGTCTTTCATTAAATTTGACAACTGCTCTAGGGCATGTCTCCCAGGCCTGTGGGAGTGTAAGGAGTCCATAGCATGTCAGGGAGGATGCTAGATTGAAAGAGATTTTAGAGATTGCTAAAATATTACCTTCGGAGTTACCAGGGGAATAAAATATCTTATTTCAAATGTTTGGTCATTTAGAGATAGATAAGACTTTGCCTTGTAGGTTTACGTGGAAAGAAGTTTTGAGATTATCACAATTTATGCTGACAAGTAGAAGAAAATTATCCTGTAAAATTCTTTAGAGTTTTGGGGTATGTTTCAATAGGGTAAATAAATGAAATATTTTAAAAACACATTAACAAGCATTCTTAAATAATAGCTAGGCAAATTGACACTAATCAGAAACTATTTTACGTAAGTCCTAGTTATTAAAATGCTTATAAAATTGTAGCATCCTACTTTTACCTTAGTGGTACATTGTGCTTAGATCCAGACTAAGAAAGCAGAGTATTAGCAGGCTTTGGTCTCAACTTTTTCATCTCAGATTAAAAAGCCCACGGGACCTTTGCCACATGCCTTTTCAAATCTATCAGCTTTACAGCTAGTAGTCTATACTTACAGTAGAAGGAGTCCCTTAAGTCCTTGACCAAATCTTTTCTAGTCAGCTCTCAACTTGTACTCTTTCCTCCTTTTATAGTTCATTCTTTTGGAGGAGAGACATGACCTGGGTCCATGTGTTCATTAGTCATGAGAATAAGCAAATAATAGGTATTTGTGGAGAGCGTGTCTGTGTTTGGATTTCTGGGTTGGGTTACTAAGTATAGGAGAGTGGTTAACATGAGTGAAAGTCGGAATTCAGCTAGCAACACTATGGTATATCCTGGTACCAATGAATCTGATAATTCTAAATTAAAACTTGGCTTCTATGCCTCTCTGATGATTAATTTTTGTAAGTTGAAAGATGGAATATTTTTTGTCTAGATCTATAGCACACATACACAACATGAATCTCATTTTCACTTTTGCAAAAAGACTTACAAATGTTAGAAAAGGGCTCAACTTGCCATGGCGTACAGTAAGCGTGTACAGTAAGCATTAAGAAAAAGACTATGGTTAGTTCAATAATTGCAACATGTGAGGCCACAAAAGTATCTGGAAATGATGGATCAGATTCATTCCAAGAAATTTTGGAGTGTAGCTAACGTGAATAAGCCCTGAAATATACTGAAAGTTCTTTTTAATTAAATGCTCAGTTACTGTTTCATTTATCTAAAATTTCCATTTTATTATAAAAGTAGAACTGCATTGATTTAGTGTTCAAGTTAATTGGGTCAATCAAAATTTTTCTGAGTAAAATTGTTTATGACTGCATAGAAAATATTGTCTTGTGCAGAAAAATAGAAAGAAGATTGGCCAACTCAAGAGAATGTGTTTTATAAGACAAATCACCTATATTACATTATCTTATCTGTGGAGAACTTTTGGCCCCCAAAGCAAAGGAGACTGATCAAAATAAGTGAATTTACATGTAATACCATTTCCAAAGATACTATCAGAAAAGAATTACAGGAAATCATAGAATTCATTAGAAATATACAGTTGTTGTGGGTCTTTGTATTAATCACTATCATTTTGTTTTGCTTGATATATATATATATATATATATATATATATATATATATATATATAGAGAGAGAGAGAGAGAGAGAGAGAGAATAAAGAGGAGTTGGGTAGGTAGAGCAAATCTTAGTCAATCTGGGAATGGGGAAAGAATTTGATCAAATATATTCATAAATTTTTAAATAAATTGATTAAAAAATATGTAAAACAGTACTCTGAATTTTCATGGAAGAAGCATATGAGAGATTGTGGGAAACGGATGTCTAAAGATGTGATGTTGTCTCCAGTGTTGTAAAGGGAGATTTTGTTGTTCTATTTTTGGCTACTGAGGAATGAGTGTAGTACATAGAGCTCATGTGTCTAAGAATGAGTGTGATGGACCAAGTTCTGATATTGTAGAAGGACAGAGGGAATTCACTAGTCTAAGCGCTATTCCCAACTACCTAAAAGACCAAGTGGGGTTGAATTCTGTCTTCAACAGGACATAAGGACAAAAATTAGAAATCTATGGGAAGATGGTTTTAGACCAGCATATAATTAAATGATGTTATAGCACCGAAAGCATACTTACAGATTCCCAAGGACAGCAAAAATGGTTCAGAGACAGAACGTGACCTGTTTATAAGTAGATCACTATTGCAGTGGTTCATGAACCTCAATGAATGTCTCAGGAAGCTTTTAAGCAAACAAACTACCTTGGCTTATATTACTAAGGCATGGGGAGTCTGACGTTTTGAGGGTCTGATCCAGAATCATAGAATATTGCTTAGGGATATAAACCAGGAGTTGAAAATCCCATCACTAATGTGACTACAAATTTCAGCATATGCTGAAGGTATTATGGAGTTTTGATTAAGGACATTTGAATTTTCTAGAGCATGTCTTTCTTTCAAGACTTTTGAAAGTTTTTCTCCTTCACTTGATTCATATCTTAAATAGCTCTATTTCCTGTCTCTTATCCTTGTCCTGCTTCCTTTATCTTTTCTCTTATTAGAAATTCTCTGTATGCATCTGTCTGTTGGTCTCTTGGGAACTAAAATAGCTTTCGCAACAAAGACTTCCTATTATTTCCAACTGCATACCCAACTTAGAAAGAAGCCTGAAAATTCATGAATGAGTAACATGTTTGTTAAATTAACCAATAGGTAAATTCACGAATGAAATCTTGTTGGTTGAGTTTGAATGATAGATTATAGTCCCCACTCCCCTCCCTACTTAATGAGCAAGATACTTAAACTCAGGGATGATGACTAATATTTTTAGGAGGTTCTGGGAGAATTATACAGCATATAGAGAATTGATTTTAAATGTTTTTGCTCAGCCAAAACGATTAGATAAGGAATGTAAGAAGAGAGTGAGGAAAGCGTTGGCATATAAGACATCAGAATTCAAAGAGGCTAGAAAGCAGTGGAGCGAAACACCCTGCTGAGAAGCTAGCTACAGCAGTTGATGTCTTGAAATATTCACCAGGCTCTGAAAGATCGCATGGGCATTGGGGGAAATCTGTGCGAGCACTTGTAATCTGCTACTTTTTATCTCTTCCACCTTCTCTCAGCCTCCCACCCAGGGCAGCATGCCACCTGACCATCCACTTCTGTACCTGATCAGATTCACCTTTATCTGATGGCGGTTCTGTATTGTTTTTTGTTTGGTAGAGTAACCTTGCATCCTTCCTTCTCTTAATTCTTTGGCTTCATCTGCCTCTAATGTCCTTGCTCACTCTGCTTTAGCTACACTGAGCTTGCTCTTTAAGCACATCAGACATGCGTCTTTCTTAGGACTTCATAGCAGCTGTAAGACTGCTTGGAAAACGCTCTTCCAGAGGCCCCTTGCTTTTTTTTTTTTCCTGTTCTGCTTCACTGCTTTTCTCAAATCTCACCCTCTCAGAGAGTCTGACTTTGATAAAAGGAGAAAGGAAAGATAGTGTAGGGGACAACAGGATAATAGTGAATGTGATAACAATTCATTCTATATGGGTACATATAATCAATTATAATAAATAAAATAAGTAAACATAGCAAACATTCATGTTCATTAAATATACTCCAGAGACGACAATAATAGTTATGCTTTCTATTTTTTCATCTGGTTGTTACTAGATCGTAATCTTTTATATTGTATTTATTATCCTAATTTATTTTATCAGTTTTCCTGAAATATTTCTTTCCAATAGAATATTTATGGGCACACTGAAGAATTTTTTTTTGTTTGAAATTGCATTCTCATGTCCAGAAAAGTACCTATTATTTACAGTGCATGCTCATCCAATATTTACCACATTAAAACATAAGTGAGCACAAATTAAATAAAGCCAGGGGAAAAGTCACTAATATCTTTTATTCCAATACACAATTTTATGGTCTTTGCCTTTTTTTACTTTTATCCTCATTGATGTTTGATATAGTTGCTCAATTGTTATTGGAAAATTATAAGTGCTTCGTTAGTGCTCAGGGTACATAGAACACTTACATTTGAGCTTTTGAAAGGAGCTGAAGCAATATAAGTCCTAAATATCTTATAATGGGGCTCTGAATGGAAGATGTCGATAAAATGTCTTCTAAAAGATCACGAAGTATGACAAAGGCTTTTTCTGAACAATATATGTGTGAGATACTACAGAGCCACAATTCCTTACTAGAAGTCGGGGACTGACAGAAAGATGGAGAGATACTTCTAAATGTTTGGAGATCAACGGG
This sequence comes from Mus minutoides, assembly GCA_902729485.2. Lineage (NCBI taxonomy): Eukaryota > Metazoa > Chordata > Mammalia > Rodentia > Muridae > Mus > Mus minutoides. Next base: position 52,925 of record LR752813.1, on the reverse strand, counting down.
ATTTATTTAAACTACCTGGAAATGGAAAGAACGTGGTGGGAAGTGTGGCAGAGTCACGAAGAGAATAGGTGGCTAGGAAGATGTCAAGGAAAGAGATGAGAGAAAGACCCCAATAGAACTACACAGGAAACTTGGTCCAAGAGTTTAGGTTACATTTGGTAGCCATGGGTCCTGGATTATAGCACAATGAAGAGAAATGGAGACAGTATGAGGTTTCTGAAAGAATGTTTAGGGTCTTCCACTTGAGGTGTTAAATGTAGAAAGGAAACAAGAATAAGGGTTTATAGGGCAGAACACCAGAGTCATGAATTAGAGTGGTAATTATGTTTTGTTTTGCATTGAAATATTGCCTTATGAGTGAGTTTGGAGAATTTTCTTTTACTTAATTTATTTATTGCACTTAAAATTATTGATGTGGCTATGAATCTGAGTTTATTTGCACTGTGTATGGTGTAAGTGACTATAGACACCAGAAGAGGGCATCAAATTTTCTTGAACTAAAGTTACAGGCACTTGAAATTCACTAGTTGTAGGAGCTGGAGACTACCCTGATCCTCTGCAGGAGCATTAAATGCTATTAACCACTGAGTCATACCTTCAAACTCAATGTGGTGTGTGTGTGTGTGTGTGTGTGTGTGTGCTCAAGTGAACATGTATGTATATGCACAAGTATATGTGGTACATATGTATATATTCTTATGTTTTCCATTTTTCCAAGGGATTGTTACTTGATTATACTCTTTTATATTGTATAAACACACACACACACACACACACACACACACACACACACACACACATATATATATAAACATATATATAGTGTTTAAACATATATAAACTTATATATATGCTCATATGTATAAACTTATATATACATACACACACACACACACACACACACACATATATATATATATATATATATATATATATATATATATATATATATATATATTTGTAAACATATGTACACTTGTATACTTTAGGAAGTCAAATGTTGATAGTTTAATTAGCTATGAATGTAATACTATTTTATGGGAGTTTGGGATTTATTTCCCTTCTTCTCCATGATGTGTTTGAGTATTGACTGTAAATAAAGGATGACTTAGATCCTACCAGGAAAATAGCTCAATTTTTTAATAATTGAAATAAAGTTGATGTAATAAAGAAATAGATGTAATCAATTAATTTACAAATGAAGATCAGAAGCAGGACAGAGTAGTCAAAAACAAAATAAAATTAAACAAAGGAAACAAAAACCAAGCATAGATGCTTAAATTTTGAACCAACACATTTGCTTCATGGGCTTCGGGTGACACATAGGATCTGTAAGGTTGTGTGTGTGCGTGCATGAGTGTGTGTGTGTGTGTGTGTGTGTGTGTGTTCATAAAAAGCAAAAGAAGCCACCCAGGTCTCTACTTGTGACATTGTCCCAATCCTCAATCCTCATATTGGTGGTGTTGAAACAAACCGCATATTCTGCATAGAATAAAGTGAATGAAAAAATTAATTCCCTCATTTATTTTCATGACTTCTCTGAAGGGCATAAACCTCTATATTTACCAAATATGCAGATAAAAATACACACAGAGCAGGGGGCAGAGGAGGATGTATAGAAGGTCATGACAGAGTCAAATAATTGGTACTCCTGCAGAAGGCCATCCATTAATCAGCTGTGCCACATTAGACCAGTATACCTCATCTGGTGAGTACATTGTGAAACACACTTCCTTAAACACAATGTAAAGTTCTTAATTATTTACCAAAAGAAAATAATATAATGAAGGCATAGAATAGCTCCCCCTGAAATATATACATATTGTTCTAATTAAGTAGAAACAACTTTTGGGAAACATGAAAGGTCATAACTCCACCTTCCACACTGTATTCTGTGAAGTTCTATCCTCTGTTTAAGTCATCTGTGATTAAGCCCAGTCCTATTCTCATGTCCATTAAAGAACACCAGCAGTCCAGGAAGGAACAGCAGCTATTGGTTTACCACATTTCTTCTTGATGTCTCATAAGATGGTTTATTTGTTTGTTTGTTTGTTTGTTTGTTTTTAAAATACAGGGGCTTTTGATCACTTGGAATTTAGAGCAGAGAGGGCTACCATATAACCCCAGTGGTTTGGGGGGGAAGAAATCTAATTAACATCATCTACTTTACAGCTTGATCTGATGTTCTGGGTTGGAGGGTTACAATGATCCCTTTTCAGCACGCTGAATAAGAAGATAACTCCATTTTGTCAAAAGGATCAATCCAGAGCACCAGGGAAACGGTACAGTTGTTAAAAGCACTTCTGGCTCTTGCCGAGGACCTGGATTTGGTTCCCAATATCTTTATGGTAGCAACAAGGCCTGTAACTCCAGTTCCAAGAGACCCAAAGGCCTCTTCTGGCTAATGAAGATCCCTGCATGCATATAGTACACATGAACTTACTCAGGCACACACAAATACATATAAAAATCATAAATTCCCAAAGCACAGATCTCCTGCTGAGAATCAGAATGTAGCTTTTATAGTGTCATCTGAGTCTACATCTTAGACAAAAAATGTAGGCAAAGCATCTAATGAGCATGTGTTGTAGGTTAGGTGCAGTGTCCTATGTTTTCAACTCTAGTATTTGAGCACTTCCCTTTCTGGAGCTATAGAAAGTCAGGAGTAGTAATGTGGCTATAGTGTAGCTACCTTTTGTACTAGGGGGAGGTGTTTAGTTGGCTATAACAGTGTCCTAGTAAGTATACTGCTAAGTGAGATAAGGTTGGGAAACAATGAGCAAACAAAACAGAAATATGTGAAGAAAAAACCCAGTCCAAATGGGACTAGCACTCAGCGTTCTTTTTTTCTCAACGTCAGTTCGTCTTACAGTTTATAATCCAAGTATACCATGAGGATGTGTGAATCGTTAGGTCTGAACAGCTTTGAAGTGATGCCAAGGATTTCCTTAGTGACCTACATGCTTGCTAACTATTGCATTTTCCACTTTGAGAGTTGGGGAGGGGGATTAATGGAGACTTCTATCTTTGGATGTTTCTCCACCTAACATAGGCTAGTATCATAATGTTTTGTCTTTGCTACTTGTCGTGAAGGTCACCAGGGCCTCTGTATCTGTACATATAGGATAAGAAAGTAAGCTTAACTCTTTTAATAGCACATCCAGTCAGGATTTGTATGTGCTGTCATAGTTTATAAAAACAAGACAAATTCATAGGAATTGGATAAAAAAAATCGTCTTAAATTGAAGTCAGTCCTAGATTCCTTAATGAATCCTTTTGTTCTTGGAGGGAATGTGATAAAGGTCATTGTTGACTGCAGGTGATGAGCAGCCCAGTTGGGTGTTTATTCTAAATATATCACTGCCAGAGTCACCCTTGGCAGCACCCTGCTTCCTCCTTCCACTTGGGATTCCCCACCAGATGGGGAGGGAGCTCATTATTACCTAGGAGGGAAGGATTGATGCTAACACCCACAGCAGCAGTTCAGTCAACTCTTCATTACTCTTCCCGCTGCCCAAACCTCCAGTAGCCTCTGGTGAAAAACCTCGTCCATGCCACACTACAAATCCCAAGGCTCCTCACTAATGCCTCACTCTTCATGGAGGTCATGACTAAGCCAGAGCAAGACTTTTCTTTGGCTGCCCCCAGCTGAGTGACCTGCTTTCTCAGCAGCACAATTTCTCTAATGAGATTGTTTCACAAAGAGAAGAATGAAATCAAGTGTCAGGGGGTTGGATCAAAGGAGTTCTGAATCTCTGAGGCACAAGGTCAGGCTGTAGGTAAAAATGAGTGCTTAGACCACATAGGGTCCTGTTGAGAACCTAGGCCACCTTTGCCATATATCTCTTTGTAACAACCCATCTTTAAAATCATACAAAGAATGTCTTATGCAAATAATAGGATTGTTATAAAGGAAGATGGATGGACTATCTAGCTTATTTGTGGGTTTTGTACACCTTAATCATTATATGCACATGTGTGCCTGCATCAGTCATTTTATACACAGTCCCTAACATGATCATAATATGACAATATGACGGGGTAAATTATTACCATTCCAAGTTTATTAAAGTACTGAAGCTTAGAAATGTTGAGCAATTTATCCCAAAATAGAATGATAGCAAGTCATACAATGGAGACCCCCCGCCCCCAGTTTTTGTCTCCAAAATACTAAAGCTTAAACACAGATATATCAAGGACTACACGCCTACTTCAGAGGTCAGCATTTCAGGAGCTATAAAGGAAAACAGAAAAGTCTGTGGCTTTAAGCCATCTACACTATAGTAATGTAGACAGACAAAGACATGGAGAAGATTGTGAAAAGTTGCACTCAAAACAGTGCTGTATGGGAAATTTTTGGATGAAACTATGGTGGGTTAGAATGATAGTGAATAAGGATAATGTGTTATTTGAAACCCAAAAACAACTTTGGCAAAAAATATGCTTATTTCTATATTATACATAAGGAAAATTGTATCTCAAACTTGTTGAAAAAAATATGGGAGCAAGGGAAGTATTTGGGCCCAGGGCTTCTGACTGCAGTGCTAATACTCTTAACTTTTATATAATACTAATTGAGCATCAAGGGAAAACTTGACAGACAAAATGTGATTCAACTGAGAAAATCTGAATACATTTTTTTTTTCCAAGAGAAGGTTTTGGTAGGAAATGGGTGAAGGTCATTTTAAGCAGTAGAAAAAAACATGTGCCTCAAGAAGGGCTACCAGAAGCACTAAGTAGTCACTTAGGAAGAGAGTAGAGAGAGCTCAGTGTGAAAGCAAAGGTCAAAGCAATGATCACACGAATCTCATTCTGCGTCTGTAGCACCAGGTATGCATTAACATTGTGAAAGTTAACTCGTAGAAAAACTGTAAACATAGGATGGTGAGACTCTACACCATCACCTCATCTACATCACTATATTTTTACTAGGCCATAGTCTTTTCTAGAACTGCTTTCTGACTTCACATAATAGTAAAATTCATTCAAGTAAAATTATTTTCGAGGTTATCCCAAGAAAGCAGGGAAGGAAAAAGGAAACAGAGTTGGGTGGGACAATAAAGGGACAATGGCAGGATATAAGTGACTTGAAGGGGGAGTGGGGAAATATGGGGGAGGCTTTAATTAAAGAGAGAGGGCAAGACAGAAATAAAAGGATGAAGGTAAAATAACAGTAAAGTTATATGAAAAAGGCATAAGGACTCATATATTTACCTAAAAGTACATATAACACATATGTCCATGTCTATGTATATTCACATATACTTGTAAATGGAAATTTCCCATCTTGGCAGATAGTTTTCCTCCAAGAGCCAAAAACTATCTAATAAAACCTCAATACCACACATGAGAAGTCCCCTTTCGAATTATTAGTCAGTGTGGTCCAAGAGACTCCTTCATTTTGGTTGCCTCCCAGAGGTTGAAGGTAAATCCCTATTGTTAAAGACACCATGTGCATCAGACACAAAACTTCAAGTATCTGAGCTGGATCTGAGCTGAAGACCTTTTCCTTGCTGACTAGGTGGCATGATACCAGAGAATGCAAGCTTCTAAGGGAGGGAAGTAATCAATAGTCTTACCCAGCTATGAAGCAAATGACCAGTATGGCACCATATCCCTAAGGGTGCAATAATACACACTGCACATATCTTGGCAGTAATGAAGAGCTCACTCAACAAGAGGGAATCATTTCAGGCACCAGATACCTAGCTAAATCCCCAGGGGTAGTGAGGTCATAGATCCTGGGGAGAATGCACAAATACCACTTTATTAGACAGGCATAATTCCCAGTTGCATTCTAAATATGTGTCCTTCTATTTATCCTTATGTGGTTAAGTATAGTTTTCATCCCTATCAAAGGAGTTTCTCTTCCTAACAGACTACACCACTACAGGAAACTACAACACATTAAAATGCAGAAAACAAGTGATCTGGTAGTTCCCACCCACCCTCCCAATTAAAATACTTATAACACAGCGCCTGCACCTAAGGCCAAGGAGCACTGCACATGAGGTACAGAAGGATTGTAAGAGCAAGAGGATTGGAACTCTGGTGTGAGATTGAGTCTCCCAGAATTGTCAGAGAAGCCACACTATGAAATCTTAACAGTACCGATGCCTAACCAAGCCCTGAGAAAGGACAACCCTAATGTTAGATAGAAGGAGCAATTTCAAGGAGCCTTAGTCCCAGAGAAAGAATTATTATTATTTTTTATTCTGTTTTTTGATCGTTTCCTAGTAAGGATTTGAATACATAATGCATCTTGGAGAAAGTGAGACTTTGTGGAGAAAGAAAACAGTGAATGTAGGCAATGACAATCTGTATAAAAATAGAATTAACAACATACTCAATAAACCCAATAACATTAATGCTTCAGTTTTAAAAAGTGACAAAAATTCGACGGTCCTGTCTCCAGAGAAAGAATTATAAGCAGCTAAGGAAAGCGGAGAGTGAGGGAAACGGTTTTTCTCAGAGAAAATACAGAGTGGTCAATCTTAAATTCCTATACTTACAAGTAACATTATATGGACTGAGAATTTTTTTTTTTTTATTTATAAACACACATGCAGAGACACATATAATACTACAGCATTTTTTAAAAGAGGGCATGAAATTGAGTTAGTGAGCTCTGGAGGCACATGGGAGGGTTGGGTGGAAGAAAGGGAAGAGGAAAGTGATATAATTATATTTTATCTAAAAAATAATGTTTTTTAGTGAGACCTGATAGCTCTCATAGTCCTGGACGATGTTATGCGGGTTTCTGAGTGGAGTGTGTGTGTGTGTGTGTGTGTATGTGTGATATTTACACAATATGGTAGGCTACCAATGGCTGGTCTCACAGTGGTGAAGCCAAGAATCTTGTAGTTGCTTAGCTCATGAGGCTGAAGTTCCCAGCAGTCTCAGTCTGGTACCAAAGGCCCAAAGGATTTCTGGAAACCTATTGGTTGTTGGTCTATTCTGGAAGCCTAAAGAAGATGGTTCTGATATCAGAGTAGGAATATGGTAGAAACAAGATAGGTGCACATGCCTGCAAGAGTGCCTAGGAATGTCCAAAGGATTGTATGTTACTTGATTTCAGGTCCAGTCAAGTTGACAAGTAAGATTAAGCATAATAGGCATTAACATTCTTACCCAGTTGTGAACTCCATTAAAGACAATACCAACCTCCTAAGCAAGATTAACATCCATTTGTGTAATAGTGGCACTACTACTATAAGGGAATTTAAGTGTGATCTGATGAACTTGAGGCTTACTCCACATGGGGGAATCCAGGCCTGATATTATAAACATGGTCAAAAGCACATGCCAGGGACCTCATAGGCCCTAGATAGGGAATGAAAAATAATCATTTAGATAAATTGAGATAGGATGAATTTGCCTTTTAAATATTTATGTTTAAATACATAGACAAATACTACTTTCTCAACCTTAATTAGAGATATTTTCTTTTCTTTCCAATGAAGAACAGTGAATGCTTGCTGAACAAAGTGCTGAGAATAAGTAATGGTTGAGTTCTTGAGCAAGATACTTTACATCATCTCTTCCAAGGCTCAGGGAAAGCTTCAAAAGAGGGAGGGGCATAAAATGAATAACAAAATAGCAGTCTAGTATGTCTCTTGAATTCTCTCAACTATCTGACTTCAAAATATCCACTTAAACAATTTAAAGCTGTGCTTGCCAGATGGATATGCTGCAAAAGCCTGTAGTCCCAGCTCTTAAAAGTCAGGGACACAAGAAGGCTGTCCTTGGTGACATTTTATTTCTCAGATAGTCGTGGCAACAACATTAATAATGATGATGGTGATGACTATGATGATGATAAATAATTATTAATGTTCAAGTCATAGAGGCAAGAAAAGTCTAATTTAAATGGAGACATGAAATACCAGCATGTGCAGATGTTGTTAGAAGAGGCACAAGGTGGAGACAAGAGGTGACCTGTCTATCAAAGGAGAGAGGTAAATCATAGTGAACCTTTAACCTTAGCTGATAAAGACTTAAATGTTTAACCCTTTGAATGAATTCTTCAAAGTTTATGAGTTAGATACAATACTCAAATAATGTGAAAGGGAACATTGAGAGGTGACTAAGTCATGAGGGCCATGGCATTGTGAATGGATAAATATCACGATTGTAGGGATAGGCTCTTTATCATGAATGTGATCTGTTATAATAATGATTTTTGATTCTGGCCTGTGTTTGTTTCACTCTCCCTCTTTGGCTTCTATTTATTGGACAATGATGGAAGATAAAAGTCTTGGTCCTTGACTGTGGGCCTTGCCTCTAGATCTGTACAAAATGAACTTCTTTTGATTATAGTCATTCTGTTATATGCTATTATAGCAATATCAGATGGAGATATTGTAATTTGACCTCCAAGGTATCCTCTATAGGCTCAGGTATTTAAACCCTTGGTCCCCAGCTGGTCCAAGTGTTTGGAAAGCCTGTGAGACCTGTAGGAGGTAGAACCTCTCTGGAGCAAAGTGGGTCTTTGGAGGAAGATCTTTGAGCTTTCTAGTTTGACACACTTTTGCATCTATCCTGTTTCCTGAGTATGGATTCAATGTTACTGGCCAATCTCTTGGTCCTCTCACAAGTCTTCCTTGTCTGTTTCCATGACTTTTCAACCATCAAAGGCTGCATCCCTCTGGCACAATAAGCCCAAATAAAACTTTTCTAATGATTTGCTTTTGTCAGGCAATTTTATCACATTATTGGGGGAAGTCACTAAGGAAAAAAAGGGATGAAGGAGAGATAAAGTTAGTGCAAATGTAAGAGGCAGCAGATAAAGAACAGTGGCATGCGAAAGCTTACACATGGGAGTCGGAGTGCTTAGGTCTAGGATGGCCAGGTGATAAAAGTTTATCTATGGTCAAAGTTTAGAATCTGCTAAGAAGGCCAATGAGAACTACTGAAGGTTGTTCATAGGGCAGCAACAGCAACCAAGGACAGGATCATGCGCATCAGACTCTAGGAAGGTTCAGAAGACTGGCTGGGACTCTCCACCTCTTGCTCAGGTAAATAATAATTCTAGTGTTTATACAAATCACAATGCAAATGAAGATATGGTACAGAATAGGTTCAGCAGGCTTTTCGAATGATAAAACTCAGGCAATGAAAACAAAACAAAAAAAAAAGTAATCAGAATAAGACTGGGTGAGTAGCTTTATTACAAATAACCAGTTCTTAGAGGAAAGAATAGCTATCAGTCATGATGACACTGAGGTGTCTGGAAGACATCCATATAACATGTTCAGCATGAAGGAAAAGTCTCTCTTGATTTCACAGCAGCCTGCTCCGTGCTATGGTGTATGGGGAGATCACTGGACCAAGCATGAAGGGCACTGGCATTCTAGGGATAGGGAGTGGAACTATTATATATAGCAGCTTGGAGAACAAGAAGAAAAGTTCTCAAAGCTGCACCAGTTAGGCTGAGCCACTGAGTGTTGTTAATCAACTGGGAGAAAATAGTAAGAACATTTGGGAAAGAAGTCAACATTTAGAATTAATGTGGGCCAAGGAAGCAGAGGCAATGAACGTAATTGATTGGTTCCATGGTGTTGGCATGGAAAAAACAAGTAGAAAGATGGAGCAATGGATTGAAGAATTTAGCATCATTGAAGGAGGTCTTTCACTGTGGAAAACACAATTCTATCAATGTCTTTGGATATGACTTTTCAACTCAAATGGATGTTTTTATTTCCCTTAAGACATATTTCTCCCAAATGTTTTCCTTGAATATATGGCTCATACTGTGTTTTAAAAGTCATGTTGCACTCAATGAAGGTCATGTGCAAAACACAACGATACTATACTTTATTTGAGCTCTTGAAACATGAGAAATTGGATACTGGATTGTGAAAGACAGGCGCTAGATGAGCTAATGGTTTGAGCAAACAGACTATATGTTTTTGCATTAAGTTGGGAAATTTTACTTTCTCTTCTGCCCACGTTGTTTATGTCTGGCTCTAGTTCTGAATGTAGACATGTGTAGGTAATAGCTCTATGTTTGCTATTAATTATCTCTGAAGCATGGGACAACATATTTTATTTCTGTGAGTCTCAATGACATATTTTAAGCACATAGGTTCCAGACTTCATAATCTACTGATTATATTACAGCTAGAGAGTGCTTTGATTTTGTTCCTAGGTTTAGATCTGTTTGGAGGAATGTTTTGGATGTACTGTGTAGATGTGATTGGCAGGATTAGAATATTGATAAAGAGTTAAGAAAAAGTTTCAAGAACTATGTACTGAGCTATTTATTTGGAGATCTGAGAAAGGCATGGATGAGATCCAATATACAATGCCATCCATTTAAAACAAAGAGAGAATGATTCCTGAAAAATTTATATATGATTTAGGAAAGATAATTTGATGAATATAGTGTAGATAAACATTTTATGTGGTTATTGGATAAACAATATTTCATTGGATATTTACAAAACAATATTGCTTGTAGAATTGGATAAAATATTAGATGTACAATATTTTATGATATATGTTATACTTCCAGACATGAGTTTTCTTTTGGTTTACTGTAGAAGGCATGAAGGTTCTTGTGCTCACAGAAAAACGCTAAGGAAACCATCTTTGTTCCCTTAAACACAGGGCTGTCTCTTCAAAGGGAGAGATATATCACTTGTTTTCTGCCCAGAAGGCTGGGACATTATGTGGTTAATATACTGGTGACCTTTGAGCTATCTGTGTGATTCCTGGACCCTTATCACGAGCTTGTCCTTTTCAGTCAATCTATAAAACCTATCTTTATGGAAGATGTCACATATACTTTACAGAGTTTTGATTTGTTGTATACATGAGTGTTAATTATCACTATAAGAAAGTGACCAAATTGTGCTTTGCTTAATATACCTAAAATAAACTAAGGGTCATATTCTCAAAGTCTGAACCAGCATCAGCTACTGAGTCATGTTGAAACATACTAACTTCTTGTATCTCATGGAGACCATTACTCTGCTGGCCATGGTGGTTGTAGAGACCCCCTGTAGTTTACTGTGAATATTTCAATAGTAGTTATAACCATTTTGATAGGTAATTGACAGTCTTTAACCGAATGTAACTTGGGGAGTGGGAAGAGAGGAGGAAAGGAACAGAAGTGAAGCTTGTTTGCTCTAGGTTGCTTTATACCATGCTCCTTTTCAGTTGGAAGAACTGGCTGACCCTGTGAATGAAGGGTGACCTAGAGAGCAGATGGCCTCTCTGCATTCATTCTTTGCCTTCAGAGAGGTGTGGGATAATGAGTCACTTGAAACATCAGTTCAAAAAACCTCAGACAATGGGAAACTGCAGTCTTCAAGAACAATGGGCACGAGGACAGTGGGCAGCACATATTGCAGGATGAACTTCATTGTATGTGGATGGCTCTACTACTTTCTATTGAGCTTTTCTCTTTCTCCACTGTCCATAGCAAATGGCTATATAAGTCCTACTTTGTAGGAGTTGGTCGGGTTGTTGCCACTTAGTTTCTGATTTCCAGAAACATTTCTGTACCTATTGAATTGTCTATGAGAAGACACTCCCAACTCAGCGAGCCAAGATTCAGGTGTATATTTCAGGGAGTAGGAAAGGAAGAGACAAAGATTTTTCACATCATGACAGTTTCAAAAAATAGCAAAATACTTTAGTGTTTCTAAAAGCTAGCAAGGTGTCATGACACGTCTTGGCTGCAAATAGCACTCTTTCAGAACTGGGGACTTAATTTGAGGTGTCCTGCCAATCTCCCCCTCTTCCTTCCCACCACACATGCTCTAATACCTGTCCCAGGCAATCCTGTCAGCTGTGACTTTGTGCTCTGACCAAACTCTCACTCCTTTCGTATTAAATTGGATTTGAACTTGGGTCTCAATTCAATTCAGTTCAATTAACATTTGTTGAACACCCACAAGGTAAGGTCTGTAACCTTCATTGTAAGTCACACCCAAAGCTTTCTTAGCAAGGAAACTGAGGTGGAAATCTGAGAGAAAGCAGATTTCCTCTAACACTTCTAGGGCCTTTCAGTGTTTTGTTCCTTAAGACACCTTAGAATTGTGCTAGCAGTTCAGGACTATTTGGTAGTTGGAGTGGCTAAAAGACTGGGACTCACTTGGTCATTTATTTGATTTGACAGACTGGGTCTTGCCAAAGATTTGATAGGCCGTATTTAAACTATGAGGTCATAACCAGTGTGGAAAAAAAAATAGAGCTGGTTGATATTGGCTCTTCAGGGATTTAAAAGAAAGTGTATACTCAGAGTATGTCACACATTCATCAATTTGGTTTCCATTCTCCAGTTATTATTTGATAATTCATTCTGAAAGGACTGCATGTTATAGGAAGAATCCTAAATCGGCCTCATAGTGGTCAAGTAGTCTGGCTGGGAGTAGCTGATTCCTTACTTTAGTAGGTGTGGCCCTCAGTCACATACTTGGCAGGTTTAATGATCAATGTTAATTTGTCATTAACATATAGTTCTTAGAAGATATGAGATCATTAGATGTACAAAATGGCTTTGTTTTGTCTATTCAAATGCATTTTAAACAGCCGGGACAGTGGCTTTAATAATATTTTCATTATAATAATATTATAATATTGGAAAAATAATGATATTTTTCCAGATTATTGCTATTGGTCATGGAGACAAGAGATGGTGCTTGACAAACTTTTTGACAGAGACTAGGATACAGCGCTGGAAGATGATCTTGCTCTACTTTCTCCAGGAGTTGACGAAGACATTGCTTTTTCTATCAGTTAAAGAGGAAAAGGGAGTCCTGGGTTCTAAGAGAAAGCAGCACTAGTCTAAATGGTCTAAATCAAGGCCATTAGTCATAGGAACCAGAGGCAATGTATAACTACACAAGAAGCCATGCCCCACAGTGTATTTTTCAATCTGTTCATTAACAATGTATTCTGAGTCCTTAGCACATTCTCAACCTAGCTTTAAATGTTGGAAACACGTATCACTGAGCGTTCAGCACAGCTGCCACACCAAGGTCAGGTAAGTCATGGCAATTTAGACTCCATAAAGGGGAATTTCAGGAAATGTCCAAATTATATCTGGGTCACTTCAGAACTTCAATCTGAAGATAATAGCTAAAATTTAGTTAAATGCACAGACTGCATTCAATATTTCAGTTCCTTTGATTTTTTCCACTTTCATACAATAATGAGTTATAACTAAACTAATGATGTCATTAAAATACTATTTGTCTTTTCAGAATTTTTTAGATCATGGAAGTTTTATTTAACTTGAAAAATGTATGCTTCCTCCACCTACCGTGTGTCTATTTCTTCTTCTACTCATCCATCATTTAACTACTTAGTCAATAATTACTTTTACTGTTCTGTAAATAAAAAGTTTTTTTTTTAAGGAAAACCTAACATTTTACCTACTAACTCATTATCGGTGACAGCTACTATTATCCATTGAAATTTCAAGCACAATTATTAAAAACCATCAAAATTTACACATATTATTTTTAAAAGTTGAAATATGGAAGCATTAAATAATAATGGGCTTTTTTGCAAAATACAAGAAAATCAAGAAGGAAGACCAGCGCATGGATACTTCATTCCTTCTTTGAATAGGAAACAAAATACCCATGAAAGGAGTTACAGAGACAAAGTTTAAAGCTAAGAGGAAAGGATGGACCATACAGAGACTACCCCACCAGGGGGGATCCATCCCATAATCAGTCACTAAACTCAGACACTATTGCATAGGACAACAAGTGTTTACTGAAGGGACCCTGATATAGCTGTCTCGTACAGAAGTGGATGCTTACAGTCATCTATATGATGGAACACAGGGCCCACAATGGAGAAGCTAGAGCTAGAACCCCAGAAGCTGAAGGGGTCTGCAACCCTAGAAGAGGAACAACAATATGAACTAACCAGAACCCCCAGAACTCGTGTCTCTAGCTCCACATGTAGCAGAAGATGGCCTAGTCAGCCATCATTGGGAGGAGAGGCCCCTTGGTATTGCAATCTTTATATACCCCAATACAGGGCAACGCCAGGGCCAAGAAGTGGGAATTGGTGGGCAGGGGAACAGGGCGGGGGGAGGGGGGAGGGAACTTTCGGGATAGCATTTGAAATGTAAATTAAGAAAATATCTAATAAAAAATATTGAAAAAAATGGTTTGAAAATATTGTATTTAAATTTGTAATTACCCTTATTTTTGGATATCATTGCTTTTGTATCTGTTAATATACATGTCCACAATATATACATGTCCACAATGTGATATTGAGAGTGTTGTATATCCTCTCTTTATTCTATGGTGAAATTTTTTATCACCCATGACATGGCAGTGTTTGCTGGAGTGCAAATTTTTCACTGTGGTGTTATTATTTATGATTATTATAAACTATAGTATTTAGACAACTAAAATAAATTATAAAAATGTTTTCTTTATAGATGACACTCTTTGGAAATTTTCATTAAGTGAAACGTAAAAAGTACTATTGTATTAAATATGAACAACTGTAACAGAATAAAAGGAACCAAAGATAAGTAAAATATTGCATTTATTTAGTTTACAAAGTTTTTTAGGTTTTCATTATAAGTAAAAGATTCCCCCACAAAAAGAAAGAACATAGGAGAATAGTTTGTGGGAGAAAAGTGGACTAGAATTGTAACAAGGAAACCCAGACTCACAACATTTACCCTCTTTTAAGAACTAAGACAAGTGAGCCAAGCCAGAGACTGCAGCTCTTGGGAGGGTGAGTCCTTTAAGTTGATTATGCAGGACAGTGGAGCTGACTCTGGAAGCCTGGGTGCAGGCAAGCTGGCCCTGAGTGTGTGAGAGTAGGAGAGATGATCCTGCCTCCTACCAATGGCAGCACTCAGTCACCTAGTCACAGCAGTGCTGGGGAACTTGTCCTGGTGGAACTGATAAGGGACAGGTGGTGAGCTTGCCAGTACAGCTAAAACCCAGACACAGATACAGAGCTCTGAATTGACCCACACAAAATCTATATCATCTCAAAACTGTTGGAATACATGAAAGGTCTAGTCCTTCTGTTCCAAAGCTACAGCATCTCTATGACACAGGGTAACAACAGGATAACCAGGAGTAGTTCAGGTGGGGATCCAATATTGATGGTATCACAGAAGCTAGAAATCTCAAACCAGACCCAATAATGTGTTGCAATGAACATTTGCAACTGAACGATATGCGGACAGAGGGAAGCCTGCTATTCACTATGACATACTTCACCTTCCACAATGAGATGTTTTCTATGCTTTGTGTATATTTGTTTGTTTGTGAGTATTTTATTTGGGGAGGGGTAGTTCAAGGACAAAGGTTGAGTATGAGGGAATGGGGAGATGAGCAAGACTGGGGAATATGATGTGAAACTCACAGAGAATCAATAAAAAGTTTAAAAAGTTTAAAATATTTTATGAATACACACTTATTTATACTTGATGAAAAAATGAAATGCTTGTCAAATACTTTTACAAATAATTTCTACAATTATATGAACTTCTTAATAATTAAGTGTATAACTATGTCTACTGTTGTTCTTCTTAAGAGTTCTTTGGTAATGAGTAGCTACAAAATAATTTGATAAAACTTCAAAGATCTTATCTACCATAGGTGGCACATTGAATAAGTACAAGCATTGTTTCTGGTCACATGGCTTGAGAGTACTTTCATATAATTGAATTATTCCAATAACATGAATTTTAATTATACAAAGTTTTAAGAGATAGTTCCCTTATCTGAAATTCAAGCACAAATGAAGATACATTACATACAAAAAATTTAATTGTCAAGATATAGCTTATTAAGCATAGCAATGTTAGTATAAAATCATTAGAGGTGATTTTCTTTAGATTAATTTATCACTGAAGTAGTATAAAGCTTCCAGAATATGTCAAGTGGCAAGTCACTATCTAAACTGGAACATAGCCACCAATTATGTCTGCCATCTTCTTCAGAAGACATTGAATAGATTGATTATACAATAGCTAATTATTCTCTGATACTTAGTACTGAGAGATCAGGTGTCAGCTAACATAATCACACTTTAAGAACACAGAACTAAATCATTCCATCTGTCTCATTTGCTCTCATATGCTTGGTCTGTAACTTGGGACATTTAGGAAACTTAACTACAAAGGGAAGAATATAGGTTATAAATGTCTGTTCTGTTATCACATTGGTTTTTGTAAAGGCTAAGAGATCTCCCATGATGAAGGCTTTCACCGATAATGCATGAGAAATCCGTCTGCCTCTGCCTCAGGAGTGCTGGGATTAAAGGCGTGTGCCACCACGCCCAGCTCAAGGCTCTTTCTTATGTTTCATTGGTGTATATGTTTTTAATGTCAGTATCATGCTGTTCTGATTATGTTAGCTTTGTCATATAGTTTAAAGTCAGAGAGTGTGGCATCTCCAGATTAGTTCTGTCTTTGAGACTCCTTTGGTTACTAAGGGTCTGCTGAGGTACCATATGAATTTTTCAAATTATATTAACCTTTTGCTTGATTCATAAAAGCAAATATAATATATATGTTAGGGGAACATCATGATGTTTTGATACATATACACTTATGTATTTGTGTATATATAAACATAAACAGTATGATATTTGAGGGAGATTAAACATAAATATTTCCTCAGACATTTGCCATTCCTTTCAGTGAAAAATTTTTGTCTCTGTACATGAAGAGAAGGAAGCAATCACCAAACTGAAAGGCAATTTATGGGAAGGAAAGAAAATATTTGCAAACCATGAGCATTATAATGAATTAAATGTTCAAATTATATGATAAATTCCCTCCAATTACTTGAAAGAGCTAGCAAATAACCAGGTTAGAGGGTGAACAATGTTCTCATCATTTTTTTTTTGAAGAGGACATTAAACAGCCAACAGGTGTAGGAAAGCATAATCAATATTACTAACCATCAGGGGTATGTAAATTAAGACTACAATGGACTATCATCATTGTCCTAATGAGACTACTCCCTTTAAAATGACAAAGATGAATGTTGGGAAATATGTGGGGAAAATAAATTCTTGTACATTGCTTGAGGGAGAACGAGATGGTAGAGCAATTACAGGAAAGCTAAGGGATGCTTAGAACAAAGCAATTACACACAGAACGGCCATGTGATGTAAGGACTCCACCATTCAGTACATTTCCAGAGAGACTATGAAAGACTAATCATGAAAAGACAGTTGTGCCTCTGTTCACTAAGTTCTTATTTGCAGTAGCCAAGATGTGGAAAGATGCATTGACCTTGAACATGAGGCACACACATGCACTGGACGTTTTAGCCATGATGAAGGAAGGGGACAACTGAGTACAAACCTTCAGATGCTAGATGAAGAGGTTCCAAAGATCAGTGTATAGTTTGGGTAGGGATGGACATGCTAGGTAATTGAACCCATTGCACACTGTATGCCTATGTCAAATCACCACATAGCACACCTTGAATCAGGGGAATGTAATACAAGTGCTGCTATTTAAATATATTAAAATATATTATTGTTGTTCCATTGCCCTTCTTTTTGTAAAAACTTGTTATGATTTCAATGCATTCTACTAAAATGAACACAAGGGGAAAAAAAGCCAGCTGTTTGTCCACATGATACAGAAAGAAACTGTAGGTGTATGCTGAAAAGAAAAAAGGGTTAAAAAATAAAATGAAATGCTTTGCAATTAAATTTAGGGTCTCTTTAGGATCCATCATAAATTCTATCTAACTTCGCTGTATCTTCATTACTTTCTCCTTTATATGTTAAACAGAGCATCAACACTAAGGTTCAGAATTCTATCAGTATTCAAAGGGAAAGGATTTTCTAATATATAAAAACTTCATCCTGGAACAGAGACTGAGGGAATGTCCAAGCAAATAACCAGCCTGACTAGGGACCCATCCACCCTCGGGTAGGACAGTCTTCTGGGCAGGGCAGGACTGACGCACCCGTAAACTCACTGCAGCTGTTGCTGCTTGTGGAAGACCTGTGCAAGATTAATCCAGTCAACTCTGCAGCCTGGAAGGGGAGATGAGATGAGACCGCATCCCTAAACATGGAGCTGTGGACATTCAATGCATTTTGGGGCAGGGAGGTCAGTTTTCTTTAAAGTTACAGCTCACAGTCGATCAACACTGCTTCAGTGGTTTGGCTCTACACCCAGGGATATAAAGGCAGCCAGGGACTAGAAAAACAAAAACAAAACCACAAAAAGCCAAGAGCACTGGGTGTTAGGAGGTTGGGAGGTCAGGGGGGATATGGGGTGAATGATATGCACTGTATGAAGCCACCAAGGAAAAAATAAATTTCAAAGAACCAAAATGACTTAAATGAAGACATTTGAACTGTCCTGTTTGGTTTTTTTTGTTGTTGTTGTTGTTTTCTTCAATCACACCTTCCCTTTTTGTCTCATTTAATAAGCATGGGCATTGTGGTTCTGACAACTCATTTTAAGGTTACCTATTTTTACTTTATAAGTATCTGTGTATTTCCTGCACATGTAGCTGTGCATCAGTGTGTACAGTGCCTACAGAGGTCAGAAGAGGGAGCCAGATTCCCTGTCATTGGAGTTAAGGGTGGTTGTGAGTTGCCATGTGGGAGCTGGATCCTCTAGAAGAGCAGCTAGTGCTCTTAAACACAGAGACATCTGTCTCTCTAGTTCTGTCATCTCAAGGTTTGTGTGTGTGTGTGTGTGTGTGTGTGTGTGTGTGTGTGTGCATGAAAAACCCTAACAGTGCTAACTTTGTGAAAATGTCTACTTCTACTTTCCATTTCTAAAGCTGCTGTTTCTGTAGATCCATGGGAAAGCCCGTGTGTATTTCTATAGCTTTTCAGAACTTTTTTTCATGTGAGGGCTCCTCTGGCCTTATTATATAGACCACATTTAAGAAACTGGGTCAGACCTTTATGAAGTGTTCATGTCTATGTTAAAGGTCAAAATAATGCCAGACTTGATCGGACAAACCTGTGCTTGGAGATTTGAGATGGGAAGATGAGTTTAAGGCCAATCTGGGCTACAGAAACCCCACCTAAATACAAACTAATAAAAAATGAAATTTGAATCATCCTAGCATCTGCAGGTTCAACATGCTGCACACACATAACTATGTTATTAGTGCTGTAAGAGATCGCTTGCAGAGTTCATGGAAGGAGAAGAGAATAGACCCAGGGTGATAGACACAGTAAAAGGAAAAAAGTACTCAGCCAACTGAACAGAGACAACACGGATGAAGCAGAGTGAGAGCAAGAAAAGACGTCCTGCCGCTAAGGTTCAAGAGGTGAGTCCATCTGAAATGGGAACTTAAAGGTGAATGTATATAGGGTGGGGGCCTTAATGGAGGAAGGTCAAAAAGAACACAGGAAATGAGGTCCCACCTGCAGTGTGCAGATGTGCAACGTAGGTCAAAGACCCTGACCCTTGTCAAGACTATTTGGAAGAGTTTGGGGAGGCCATGTAAGCTAAGCATCCGCTTCGAGATCTCGTCCCATTCTTCTCTGAACTAGTTGTGGTTTCTCTTCAGAATACTTCCTTTGACATGACTCTGCCTGGACACCCACAGTAGGGACCTCGCCTAGGAACTGGGGTGTAGTGGTTCCTCCCACTTTCACAGGGAGTCAAAAATGATCCTTTTTCTCTCTCTCTCTCAAATGCAGATTCTCTTCTTTACTTAGAGAAGAAATGCTATGCAGATTTCAAAACAGTGCTGGGTTCAATTGATTCTGTTTTCTAGACTCAGTGGCAGACACCCCAGCATATGACTGACAAAATATCTGCTTTAACTCCCTACAATCTTTTCTTTTCTTTTCTTTTCTTTTCTTTTCTTTTCTTTTCTTTTCTTTTCTTTTCTTTTCTCTTCTCTTCTCTTCTTTTCTTTTCTTTTCTTTTTTATGGTTTAAGAACTTTATTATAGAAATGCAGGGAGAAAGAGAGAAGGTAGAAATAGAGAGAGAAAACTTCCTACAATCTTCACTTTCTTCATCCCCAGACATTTTCCTTAGCTGATAGGCACTTGTTTATCCTGAATGAGCTGTTCCCACTCTAGGGGCTATCTGAGGTGAGGCTAGAACAGAGGCACAGATGGAGACCCAAATTCCCTGCTCCTTGCCTGCTCCCCTACGGCCTGTGGAAAGATCTGGAGCTGTAGATAGCTCTTAGAAGACACTGCTTTGCAATGACTCACTATAGCAGTCCTTGAACAAATCCTCAGGGAAACTCCCAGCTGAGTTCTATGTTTCTCTTCCTCCCTAAGGGAAAATAGGTATCTTAGTAACCATCTTATTTTGGAGCAGATTGCCAGAAGCAGTCCCAGTGGCTTATACTCCAGGGGTTCCTAAGAAAATCATACATAACCAAACCTACAGATCTATAGTGCAGCATTAAAACAGTCATTAATACAATTTTCCCACAATACATAATGACAGTGGTGGCTAATGTTAGTGATACATTTCTGATGCTATACTATAACCAGGGGCTCTTGGGGGTGGAAGCTACAGATAGCAGAAGCTTTTGGACTCCTGCTACTCTATTCTCAGGAATGTCCTTCCTTGCATTTTCGACTGTGGAGATATAGGGCTGAAGGTGAAGTATTAGCTCCCATTGAAAGTAAAAGCATATCGACCCCAGGCAATTAAAGACAATCTCTTTGGATGCCTGCATTGTTATCAATAACTTGACAGTTTTGCCTCTTTGAAATTCAGCTTCATGTTGAGTAATTGTCAATTCAAAACTTAAAAGGGGACTTCATCAGCTAAGTATTGAGCTCCATTAGACTCCACCCTCCTAACAATTTCATCCTTCCTGTTGGAAAAAAAAGTGTTGAATTTGAAAGCCTGTCATTTCCAAAATGATATTAACTACCTTGTTCAGAGTTCCTAAGAATAAAGCTTTATACAGTATTCCAGCTATGAACTGTAATATGTGTGTACAGTGTTAGCTATCATTATTGCCATTTTAAAAGTAAAGAACTTGAGACCTGGAGAGTTAAGGTGTTGTTCAAGGACACATATATTGTAAGATGCAGTAAGAATTTGAATCCAGGACTTTTCCACAGCAAGAGCTCAACCTCCATAGTATAGCTTTTCTGTGGTTTACTGAAGCAGCTCTCTCCTTTCCACTGTGCGCTTGCCCAGAGTATTTGTGCCATTTCAGTAGATTGCTTTGGGTATTCTCCCCTTTCCCAGATCTGCATATCAGAAGTGAATAGTGTTTCAAAGATGATCTTAAATGTTATTTTTTCCTACTTTCCCCTCATCTATACTTCTAGCAGAAATGGATTCCATATTTTCTTGACTTTGCACATTTTTGTTTTGTAGAAAAAGCTTATTAGTCTGCATGAAAGCTAATCTGCATACTGCTGTAAGCACACATGGAGCCTAGGAAGAACAAGCCCACGTGCCTTCACCCATTTGTAAGTACTCTTGGAATCCCCATTGCCACACTTGCGATCCTTCCATTACTTTGCATTCTGCACTTGATTACCCAGTATAAATTCTCAACTTGTGGTTTATGCAAATCCCTAAAAGGCTTTATCAATATCTGCCATATGGTGGGCTTTCAGCAAATATCTACAAAATGAAATTTGCTGGTAACGTTTCTGGATTAATCTGGGTCAGAGCTCGGAGTAAGAACTTGTCCAAATTAGGTATCCACATATGGGGAGCTCGGCTCATGGGTCTCTGTCTCCCATGTGGACGACTCAGGTTAATGATATGAATTTCTAGGCTTTAAGAACTTCCACTGTTAGAAAGGAGTGGTAGATGACAAGCTGAAGACAGTAAATTGCCAAAGGTCGTACAATGTTGAAGTCACAGAGCTACTGAGTGAGTTGCGATTCAGATCGCCTTCACACTGGGGCAATATTCTTTTTACTATATCATGCTGACACAAACAGAAAAACTGGTGACATTTAAAATATCATGCCATCAATTTTTCTTGTCCTGGAATCCAACAAATTTTCCCTTGTAATGTAACTGGAAACTTTAGAACAGATCAGAGCCCCAACTTTAAGAAATACAGTTACTTAGCATATTTTAAAAGCAGTTTCCAGGTTTTTATGTCCATCATCTCATGAACTGATAATAAAAATACATATTTAAACTATGGAGAATTATTTATCAGTTAAGAAAGTTGAAGTTAGGAATTTTTCTGATAAGTTGATAGAGATAGAAACAATAAATCTGAGTGAGGTAACCCAAACAGAGAAATACAAACTTCAAATATTTTCATTCATTGGGGGATGTTATCTTTGAATCTTCAGATATGTGTGTTTCATTTAGAATAGCCATAAAGGGCAGGGAATAAAGGGACCATGAGGACACTCAAGGGAAAAGAGACAGAAAGAAGTGGTATAAAGAGTGAAGAGATGAATATGAAACAGGAAGGAGCAAATTTGGGTGGGGGGTGGGATGGCAGGGATAGAAAAAAGAATACTAGGAAAAATAAATAGCACTAAAGACCTTTTAAAAATATAATGTGTTTGGAAATTGACTACTGTAGAAATTTGCTAAAAAATACACATACACACATAGAAAGTGTTTAAATGAAGTTACCCTATAACAAGAGAACAATGCTTCTACTAGCCAGAGTCTAACAAATAGATGGGTCAGTGCTGGGAATGAGTTACTTATTTACAATCGTTAGTCAGTACTGTCCCATAGACCACCCTCAAACGTTATAGGATATTGCCATTGGTGTTGGTTACCTTCCAGAATATGACATTGAAATGCTATTTCTGAAGTTACCACATACTTGATTCATAACGCAGGGGGAAATCAAAGTAGTACTGACTTAGAAGCCTCATCCCTACAGGCTATCTTTCATAGGGTGGAAGGTGCTACTACTACTGAAGGAGAAAAGTCATCATAAGTTGTGTCCAACTGTGAACCTTATGGGTTATAATAAAGACTAGCCTGGAAAGGACACACCTACTGGTGCAACAATAGTGGCATGAATATCATAGGAATAACCAGTCACGTTTTCATTTGATTTGGATCTCACTGCAAAAGATGAAACCCATGCCTGGCACTATGGTTGGGCAAAGAACGTGTGGTTAGACAGGTCATAGGTCTCAGGCCAGAACCTATGACTGTTATTCTGCTAACCCATTCCTAGTAGCTAAACTTTGT
Organism: Mus minutoides; assembly: GCA_902729485.2. Lineage (NCBI taxonomy): Eukaryota > Metazoa > Chordata > Mammalia > Rodentia > Muridae > Mus > Mus minutoides. Next base: position 29,816 of record LR752813.1, on the reverse strand, counting down.
GCCCATTTATCCAAGCAACTCTTAATTCTCATTGGTGAATCTTCTTTTGGAAGTGAATGGCAATTAACACAGACACCAGTCAAGAAGCAGAAAATAAAATACTATAGGACATTCAGCTTTAAACAGGGCATTTATACCATAACCCCTTTTTCCAAGGCTTAGGGGCCATGGTGGAAGATGGGGAGGAAAAATATTGTGGGAGCCATAGAAGATGAGAAGCTGTAGGAAAACAGTGTTTTCTAGAGACAGCAGGGCAGTTTCATGTATGAATTCACAGTAGTTGAGAGAGAATGAACAAAACCTCTGTAGGCTCAGACTAGACAAAAATCACAGCATGGAGTGTAAGGACAGACACAAAGAGCCCCTTCTACCTAAGGAGCTATGGAGAGCTGATAGGTATTGGGCAGGTTCTGGGCAAGGGAGAGTCATTTTTTTTTTTAAGGGTGTTAACTCTGTTGTGTTGTCTATACCCCACTGAAAGGCACAAGCTCAAGGTGTATAAGGGCAGAATGAGTGGTATTTGATGGGTTTAAATCTAAAGAAGACATAATTGGGGGATAAAGAAAAATAGCGAGTCTAGGAGGAGTTGGCAGAGGGGATGAATATGATAAAAAATACATTGTATGAAATTCTAAGAGAATGAATAAAAAATGAAAGAAAAAAAACATTTCCCATTTAATAGAGTCTTTGCTATCACAGTAACTTTGCTCAAGTAGAAAACTTGATCTGCTTCTCAATTATTCATGCATGGATCATCAAAAAGCAAATTTTACTTTTTGAGTTCTTATTGATACTACATCAGCCCCAAGTCAGTAAATCTTTGTTAAGGCAACTTGTCTTATATAGAAGACAATATACTTGTCTTCTGGAGTTTGAAGATATAAGTTTTAAGGAGATATTGTTTTATTGTCAAACTCTTAAGCACAGCTTAATGATTTCTGTGTGTCAATTCTAAATGTTCTTACCACAAAATATAGGTATATAAGGTATTAGTTGGAATAATTCAAGTGCCACAATGTACAAATGTAAAAATATCATATTGCATAACATAATACAACTAAAGTTTTTGTTTTGTTTTGTTTAAAGAAAGCCCTTGGAAGTTTTTGTATAGAAAATAATCAATTCAGCTGGACTTGGGGGAATAGGAGGGCAAAGGTTTAGCATTTGTTAACTCATAGTATGTGGCCATGACTGAGAGAAACAACAGGTCCAGCACCAGACCATGAGGGGTCATGATCCTGGAGTCTGAACAAACTTTCCCTGAAGGTATATGTCCATTTCCAAGATGCCAAGAAATATAGCAGCGAACAGCTGCTAAAAGATTGAGGATGCTAAACAGAGATTACAGTCGACTCATGCTAGGAAATGAAAATCAGAGTGAATCCTGTGAAGGACCTTGGCTACCTGGCCCTTAAAATAAAGGTAAATTTAAAAAAAAAAAAAGCAACCAAAAACTAAGAGTATAAGCATTTTTAGGATAACGAAAAGAAGATAATAATACCGCCTTACAAATGTCTACACTCATGTTGGATACAGATATAGGAAACATTGCAATGTAAAGAGAGATTGCCAGGGTGGTTACCAAAATATCAATGGATGCATTACTTAGATAGCCCCTAAATACCAGGACACAAACAGAATTTATACCTCAAAAGATAAAAGTTATAGCTTTCAAACACTGAGCTAAAGAAAGGTCATATGGCTAAAATGGAATTAAAACCAAAGTAAGGCAGAGGTTAACAGAGGTAAAGAAGGGTCTTCTTTAATAATAGAAAAGCAATGACCAGAAGATACACATTTCCAGAGTGGATGCACATAGCTGTACCAGCTCAAAATGTATAAAGCAGAAATTGTCTCATTCAAAGGAGAAATAGAAAAGTTAGCAGTCAGGATAATATGCCTTTTCAATCATTGATAAATGATGAGAAAAATTAAGGATACAGAGGGCATAAAAACTGAGTTGAATAGTCATCTGTCTAATGCACACAAAATTCTGTACAGAAGCACAACACTAAGCATCTTTGGTTCAACTGAACTTGGGAGATTCACAGAAATTTACTCTTGAGCAAGAGTCAAATATTTAAAAAAAAATCAAAATTCTTTATAGAGTAAGTTTTGTGGTCACAATAAAAATAATCTAGAAATAAACAACACTGAAGAGGTAGCTAGGACAGTTTCAAATAATTAACATGAAGCCACACCTGCAAATATGGGTCAAAAATAAGAAAAAAATACAGTGAAAATGTGGGCTATTTTCAATAACATAACAACAAAAATACATACAAAAAATTAAAATTATTCTGGGAATCCATTTATATTGTCTTTCCAAATATTTATTCTTTAATTTATGTGTCTTTGTATGATCACATTAGTGTATGTGCATCATGTGCAAATATGATAGGACCCAGAAAGGCCATAATGGTGCCTAGAATTGGAGTTCCAGGTGACTGGTACAGCAACTGAAGCAGGAACCTCTCTGTAAGCATTAAGTGCTCTTAACTGCTGAGCCATCTCTCCAAGAGCCCCAATTTACATGTTTAGATAAATATATATTTTAAAGTCTTTAAGACAGTGGCATGACTTCTTCTTCAAGTAATAATAAAATGATATCAATAATTAAAATACAAATAATAAAATGTATAAATAATAAAAGCAAATATTCTTTATACTATATTCTTTATATTATAAAGAATATAAACATAATGTCATTTCCAAGAAAAGATTAAATACTAATAAACTGAAATAAAATGATAAACTCCATATAATATATTTAGTAAAAAGATACTATTCATAAATTTTTTATATCAGGAATGATTATAAGATACTGTTGAATTTAGTGTCATTAACAATGCCGTAACTTGATATTGTGAACAACTTTTAGCAAATTAATTTAAATCTCAGGTGAAAATTAGCTATATTTTGGAAAAGGATTACCATAACTAAACAAGAAGTGTCAAAAATATTTAGATAAAACTAACCTAATATCTCTTTAAGAAACTTAAGACACAAATAAAATCTTCTTATGAAGTCTTAAATATTTATTTATAAAGAGAATGGCTACCATTTCTAAGAATCCTGTACTGAAATTCTCAGATAATGATAATGAAGAAAAATTGGTACTGTCCATACACATACATAATACAAACACTTACATAATACCCAGTGAAAGATGTGCATACTAAAGCATACATGTTATGCGATCATATTACTAGTAAAATAGAAAAACAAAAACAAAAACAAAACAAAAAAACAAAAAACAAAAAAACAAAAAACCCAAAGCCTAGATTTGTTCCTTAAAACCTATAATCCCATCACTCAGAAAACTGGGGCAATCTGATTCCTGTGATGTTAAGGGCAGCCTGGTCTACCTAACAAGTTCCAGGGCAATATGACAAAACATCTAAAACAGCAAACAAACAAAAATCAACCTGGCTCCCAATTAGAAACCTCACCCTTACTGACTGGCATTTGCCCTTACTGATTTGCATGCTATTAGAGGAGAAAAATAATCACTGATATCATCCATTTACAAATCCTGCAATCTGCTCCAGTGACCTGACAGCAAGATACTGGTGCATTGGTGGCACAAATGTTACGGGAGTAATCAACCACATTTTGATTGTATGTAAGGTCTACTCAGGGAGTCCTGTGAGGGAACCTATACTTATTGCACTGCTAAAGTTGCTAAGAAGCCCCAACTTAGATAAGTCATCAGCCCAGGATGGAAAGCTAATACTATTATTCTGCTAAAGAAGCACAGATATAAAATACACATGGCATATTGTTATATCCATTGATCAGTGTATCAGCCAGGCCACATGAGAGAATCTTCTTGCAGTAGACAAGTAATACAGAGACCCACAAAAGAACGATGTTCAGAGATTGGGAGACTTTCAAGCACTGAGCCAATGGGTGGCTTCCTTAGAAGAGGTGACACTGGACATGAAGGGTACATGACCATGTTTTTTTTGTTTTTTTTTTTTTTTTCAACTTTTATTAGATATTTTCTTCATTTACATTTCAAGTGTTATCCAGAAAGTTCCCTATATCCTCCCCCCTCCCGGCCCTGCTACCCTACCCACCCGCTCCCACCCCCTGGCCCCGGCGTTCCCCTGTATTGGGGCATATAAAGTCTGCATAACCAAGGGGCCTCTCTTCCCACTGATGGCNGGAGCATGTGTCCTTGTTACCAGATGGAAACTCTTCTGGATATATGCCAAGTAGAGGTATTGCAGGATCTTCTGGTAATACTATGCCCAATTTTCTGAGGAACCGCCAGACTGATTTCCAGAGTGGTTGAACCAGCTTGCATTCCCACCAACAATGGAGGAGTGTTCCCCTTTCTCCACATCCACGCCAGCATCTGTTGCATGACCATGTTTTAATTTTTTGTCATGGGAAGTGATAATGACAGAATTTTAGTTTCTAGAAAGTCATCAATATACTTAGAACTTTTAATCTCTACTATATGTGCATTATAATTCACTATACATTTTCATAAAATAATTTTCTGAAATACTGCCTTCTGACCCATCCCTAATGAAGACCTAGACTCAAGCTGATAAGTTAACCATTAAGCATAAAAGAATGAAACAACAGAAACTGGTGAAAGTATAAAAATGAACTTCAAGTGAGCTGCCATTATGGGGAAACCATGTTGGTTATGTTTCTATAGTCTCATTATATGAGAGCTTATTTAGCAACCCTCAAATGGAAAGTGGCTAATAGGAAGGTCACTTTCAGGAGTACCCATGTGGAAGAGTGTTGATTGGCAAACACGGAAATTATCTTTGAGTCCTATGGATAGAACCTTCAAGCTCTGCAAAAAGGTAACATTTACTTTACTGGGGCATATTCATGTGAAATTGAGCTAATGTTAGAACTAGATAGCTCAGTGCAGGAAGATCACAATATATTGGGAATGAGATCATTTTTTAAACCCCCTTAACATTCAGGTACCCTAGTGAAGGAAAGAAAGCACATTCCAAGATGCAGCCATTGTCTTATTAGAAAAGTAGGTTATCATCTGGTGATTTCTCTCATTTAGTCTCCATGCTATTTCTACCACCCTTCCTCCATGGCTATTCAAATAGTTTGGTTGTCTTTCCAAGTGGCATAATGTTGAGTAGAGTCTACAATGTAAAGTGGATAGGTAGCAACAAGATATATAAATACAAAACCCTAATGAAGGAGCTAGAGAAAGTACCCAAGGAGCTAAAGGGGTCTGCAACCCTATAGGAGGAACAACAATATGAACTAACCAGTACCCCCCACCCCCAGTGCTGTGTCTCTAGGTCTTGTGAAGATCATAGGCCCCAGTACAGGGGAATGCCAGGGCCAGGAAGTGGGAGTGGGTGGATTGGGGGGCAGGGGGGAGGGTATAGGGGGCTTTGGGGATAGCATTTGAAATGTAAATGAAGAAAATATCTAATAAAAAAATAAATACAAAACCTATCAGCTTCAGGAATAGCAGAAATTACTATAATATTAAAGCTTATCACTAACAATAATTGTATACTATATTTATGCAAGATGTTTTAATATTTACTGTAACCTCACCAGGAACAATAGCCGAAGGCCATTAGTTCCATGTTACCTGCAAGGAAATTCCATTCTACAGGATTGAAATAGTGTGACCAAATTCACAGAAAAGGTAGTTGGTAGGTATGTTAGTTTTCTCTCACTTATTAAAATGCCTGAGAAAAAGGACTTCTAAGGAGGAAGGACTTTGGCTCTGGGTTTCAGATTTCAGCTCAGGGTCTCTAGCCCCATTGTCTTTGCATCTATTCGGATGCAAAATGCCTCCTTAAGGAGTGTGTGGGAAAGTGAAAGTAGTCAGGAATCAGGGAAAACAGGGCTGGGGACTAAATATCCCCTAGAAGACAGGGGTCTTCTAGGTCTCACCTCTTAAAGGTTACAGCTTCCTGCAATAGTGTCTAGGCTGATAACCATGCCCTCAACCTTCAACCTTGACAGACAGTTAAGCTCTGAACCCTAGCAGTAGAACCGGGATTTGAACTTCCTTTGGGCTGTCCCAGAGCCTCTTCTCAGTCAGTAGAACCAGTCAGCGAGCAAGTCCCCTGTGTTTACATTCAGATCTTCTCCAACAATGGTTGCCCATTTATAAATCATGCACAACCACTTGTTTTATGTAGTTTTTCAAGAAATAGTGCAGCCAATATAATTGGTGGGTTTATTTTCCATTACAAATTCTTGTTCTGAGCCGTTCGTACATCACAGCCGTGGATAGAATGAAATTATACCAATGCTGAGTATCAAAACCCATTTATCAAACAGTATTAATCTGATGAAATTTCTCTTTCTACACACACACACACACACACACACAGAGAGAGAGAGAGAGAGAGAGAGAGAGAGAGAGAGAGAGAGCTATGATGAGCTAAATAGAAATTCCTTTAGGAAAAGCCATTTAGGATTTTTACCCACTCTCTCTTCCCTCATCTTCTCCTCATAAGGATAACTTAATCTAAAGCCTACTAAACAAAACACAGGACTGAACGTGGGGTCCCCTATGGAGGAGTTGAAGAAGGGACTGAAGGAGCTGAAGAATATTGTGTTCCTTTCTGTATCAAATCTTTATTTGTTTTTGCTTTATCTCCTCATCTTTCCTTCTGATCCCCACTGTCCTGTTAAATTCGTAAATACTTGGTGAATATTTATTAAAGGTTCCCTTAATTCACTTACTTTATTTCTAAGCCTACCTACCGGAAATGTCTTTCCGCCATCAATGTCTGGCATCTAGGCTGTAATGGACCACTGGCCTGAGACCACAGATCTACTGTGTAGATTTACATTGGTAGCTGTTTGCTGAACCACAGTGTCTCCTGCTTCACTCCCAGTCATTTCTCTACTTACTTCCAAGAGATCATGCTGATGACATGCTATTGCCCTGCCTGCTTATTTTGTAGACAGGTACAGAGCTACTTCCCCACAAAGAGTGGACAATCTGTTCTGAATGAGTAGGGATTCCTTTTGCTTTGACTTGGTGGTGGTGGTGGTGGTGGTGGAATTTTATTTTTATTTTTTATTTTTGCAAAAGACCATCAAATTTTAAACAGACACAATAAATGGAGAGAGAAGAAGTAGTGGGGAAATGAAGGTCTCTGGTGCGTTGATTTTGGATTTGTTACGTGCTCCACACAAGTAGAGCTCATATATACTAAAGCCAAGCTCTGTCAATGTTGAGGCCAAATATAGAAAAGAACAAAGGGCAGTATGTTTAAAATCAAACATATGGATTTAAGATGACTGGCAAATAAAACACATTCTTTTTTAGGGATCTTTCATTAATTGGATGATGCTGAAACCATAGTCTTTGATCAAGGCAGAAGATACTGCTCCAGACGTCTAAAATAGTTTCAGCATTATTTCCCCCTTGCTACATTAATTCTTGTTGCCAGAATGGCTTCTGTGGATTCTGGACCCCACAGGTGACTTAGTCTGAGTAATTTGTGCCTGGCCTTCTGTACATGCCTGGCCCCATACTTTTTCCTCTTAATATTTTGATGTTTCATCTCATAACCTGGTGGCAAAGTTTGACCTGGCATCCAATTTTTATAGTCTAAATAGAGTTTATCTGTTTTCTAAAGATGTCTTTTTAAAAGTTTCTCTATGCTTATCCATGTTCTTGGCTCAGTCCTGATATCCTCTCTAACCAAGTATCATAATATGCCATGTTCATATTGATATACTATGTTCTACTGAAATATCTTAATATACCATGTTCACAAAAATGCACTGGCATCAAATTTATAAATGTCTTACTAAGATATATTAATCATCTATCATACAGAAACATTGTATTAAGTTTAACGTTTACAAATATACACACATTTTGTATAGTGCTTGCTCTCTGGAGAGCAAGGTGTGTATGAGACAAGATATTTAAACAAGGAGCAAAAAGAGAGGTGACACCTCTCTCTCTCTCTCTCTCTCTCTCTCTCTCTCTCTCTGTGTGTGTGTGTGCGTGTGTGTGTGTGAGTTAGTTAAAATGTTCAGATAAAACATTATGTCTGTTATCTGAGTCTTAAGAAGGAATGAGCCAGATGTGGGCTACATCTCTGCAGTTCTTACTCTATATTGTACTTATTTGGCTGGTCAGAGACTCACGAACCTGTGAATTTAACCCTAATCTCTAGCATGAATGCTACTGGTCCTGTGAAGATCTGTGGTCTTCCCTCAGGTATTTGTGCAGGTAAATGAGTGAGAGGTCTCTGACTGCACTCATTAGAGCATCATATAATCTTTTCACAATTTTATAGTATGCTGAGAATGGAGATCACAGTAGAGAATTTGACTAATATAAATGACAAGGCCCTAGGTTTTGATACACAGATTTCCACCCAAGCATAGAAACAAACAAATAAGCAGCCCATAAACAAACAAACACCCCAAAACAAAAACAATACAAACAACAATAAAGATTAGCATTTTCATATAAACATTAAGTTACCACTGAAGATAAGCAATCAAACTGAGGCATATCACAGGCTCACAATGGTGTCCCCTGTCAACCTCAGGGTACCTACCCCTATTGTACTATATGATGAGAACTTTTAGGAAGTGCTTGAGGGCTCTGCCACAGCAGTTCCCATATTGTTGTGGTAAGAGGCTTCCAATCAGACTAGAGGGAAGACTGGGCAAGAGGCTGGGGTGACTGAGATCAGCAGACTGGAGTCCCTTCTGTGTATTCCAAATCTACTGTGTTCTTGGGTTTAAGATCTTCATCCCTTCAACTCTAATCTCCCTACAACCTTCTTGAAAGAGCAGCCATCCTACTATTCTGCTACTTCTCAGGGCTTTCTAGACATAAAGCCCACCATTTTTGTCTGCTTTGAAATAGGTCTCAATATGTAGATCTGACTTGACTAGTCTGGAACTTGCTATGTACATTAGGCTGGCCTCAAACTCATAGAAATCCATTTGCCTCTGTCTCCATCCCCTACCTTCAAAGCCTACTTATTCTTGGAAGTTTCATTTTAAATATACTCTCAATAGCCAGTTATCTTAAAGTCCTGGTGCCATCTTTGAAATTTGGATTGTAAAAAAGGAAGACTATTTTGTGTATTTTTCTATAAGATATTTGTCCTATTCGAGTTTGTTTGGTTTTGTTGTATTTTATTTTATTATTCTCTAAAAGCCTAGTTGTTTCCTAACAAGAAGCAGACAAGGGAAGCATTTTGGAGGAGTTGAAGTAGGGGAAGCCATAATGAGAATATATTGCATGGAAAAAAAAAACTATTTTCTATAAAAACAGAAAAAAATAAAACAAAAAGAAATCTTTAAAGTGACAGCAAAAAAGATATGATGATTATTTTTGCAGAATAGCTTTCAAAAATATTACAGTCTCCATTTGTACCTACATCATTTTCTTATGTAACATCATTGTCTACTAACTTTATGTCACCTCTGTGTTTGGTCCATCACTTTAGCTTTCTTAGGAATGGAGTAACAGAAGGAGGAAGCTGTTCTGATCCCTGTATGGGAAAGGATAGGACCAAATTGTCAGAAAATGTAGTAGTAACCAATCTGGTCCTACTATAGTTTTGAAGTGAATGTAATTTTATTTTATAGACATGCACATATTTAAGCTTATATTTGTTATTTATTAATATTTAATTTTTAAAATAAGTTTAAATTTATGGAGAATTTGAGGACAGCTACATATATTCTAGGGTTGCAAAGTTCTTTTCCTGATAATTTTATAATAGTATAAAACTGATATAACGAACCTCAAGGAGGGTAACGATTATCTGTAAGTAGCATGGTGTGATGTTAATCTTAACAAACTTAAGTAGTTCACCGTTGCCAATGACTACTTTCAGGGGTCATTTCATTTTTTCTTTTTTTCTTTTTTCTTTTCCTTCCTTCCTTCCTTCCTTCCTTCCTTCCTTCCTTCCTTCCTTCCTTCCTTCCTTTCTTTCTTTCTTTCTTTCTTTCTTTCTTTCTTTCTTTCTTTCTTTCTTTCTTTCTTTTGACAGGGTTTCTCTGTATAGCCCTGGCTGTCCTGGAACTCACTTTGTAGACCAGACTGGCCTCGAACTCAGAAATCTGCCTGCCTCTGCCTCCCAAGTGCTGGGATTAAAGGCGTGAGCCACCACTGCCCGGCTTCAGGGGTGTTTTCTTTCTTTCTTTCTTTCTTTCTTTCTTTCTTTCTTTCTTTCTTTCTTTCTTTCTTTCTTTCTCTAATGGCAGACATTTAAAAATTTCAGAGGCATCTGCGCAATTTCATCCTGATACTGATACTGTCTATGGTTCTCCTCCCTTTGCTCAAACATTGTAAACCTTGGGAAAGACGTGAAGAGGAGATGGAGGGCAAGCTGGGGTTGTTATAACTTCCTTGAAGGTCAGCCAGCAAGCCAAGGGGAGGAATGGAATTAGAACTCACACCCCTCAATTTTCCAGGCTGTTGCTTAGCCCACTGAACCCCACTGCCTGTGACTCGGTGTATTAATAGAGGCTGGGGAACACAGATTGCTTGAACATATGGCAGAGAGGATGAGAAGATAATATTCTGCGGCAGATTCGCTTCTGCAGACGGGTGACTGCGAAGGCTGTTTTTCTGCACAGGGTTCAGCAACTGAAGCGTTAAACGCATTTTCTTATTTTTGTCTCTAAATGATACAGCTTTTCCCCTTGAGTGAGATCAATTTCTGGATGTTCTTGTCAGGGGAAGCTGGTGGAAGTGAGGCCAAGGGTGCAGGCCTCCCCGTAGTTTGTGGAGAGGAATAAATAAGGCCCACGCACAACACCCTGCAGAGTACCTGGAGGGGTGCCTAATGACTGGCCAGTTCCACTTCCCTCGCACACAACACCTGCGGTCGGAACAAGGGTTCTGAAATTGGCTCCTGATCTAGACTCTCTGTGGCTCCTTAATGGCAATGTAGAGTATGGTACACATTTAATATGCCTTAGTTACTTCTTTCATTGCTATCACTAGATGCCACTAAAAATCAAGTCCAGGGGCTTCACACAATGCTCTGTGGAGGGAAATATGTGAGTTTTACTCTTAGATTCTTTCTTTTAAGGAAGACAGCATACAGGGCTCATAATGAGGAAAAGAAAATCAGACCACACGAGACAGTGGTCAATGTATCCAGGACCCAGTAGCTGGCAGTGCAAAGACTTTAGGTATGATGTAAGGATAGGGCTTTCCAACCAATAGGTGATATATGGCTCAGAGTCCCTTTTTTATGTTGTATATTTGATGTTATAATGGACTTTATTTGAAGATATGTTTGGAAAATGGGGAGGTTTGTAAATTGATGATGGCTGATTGATACAACAAAATGACGACGTTCAGAACATGAGTATTAGCGATGCACAAAATAGAGTATCTCACTTACCCAGCGACCAAATGCTTGATGGGCCTTAGTTTATACATCTAGAATGGAAAGCTAATAATTGTGTCACACTCCCAGGCTCGTAATGAGGCCTAACTGACTAAAGCAAGGCAGTGCTTTTCGTTCACACTGCTAGACCATAGGCACTCGCTGAATGGAAATGTTGCTTTAAAGCTGTCAGTACAAGTACTGGGTACTATTATTATATCTAACATAAAAACTGTATTAGGATTCCAATGGTAAGACCTCTATACAAGAAGAGAGATCACACAATGTTCTGGTGGCAAAGGAGTGATGAGGCATGCCAGGTGGTCTTTCGGGGTATGGGGTCACGCTGACTGGTTGAAAATGGCCCAGACATAATTTTATTATAAAATAAACTGAATCCCTGTATTTTGGAATATGCTATTTTAAGACTCGTGAAGTAAAGATGGAAGTCAGAAGAGACCCTCCTCCCAGGTAACTGCTACCCTCCCATGTGGGAATGTGGACTCAGAGGTCTACAGAAGGAAATGCAAGTAAAGATGCCTGGAAGAGAAAGCCATTTGTAAGCAAATGGGAAAGGACCCAAGAAAGCTTAGCATCCAAGTCAGGTGAAATGTTCTGTGATCCCCATCTCCCCTAAGTATTTTGAGTTTCTCTGTGTAGCCCTGGCTATCCTGGATGTCACTCTGTAGACCAGGCTGGCCTTGCTTCCAGAGTTCTGGGATTGAAGGCGTGTGCCATCACCACGACCACCACCATCAATCACCCAGCTACGTTTCCTCTTCTTTAAGCAGCCCAGACTTTGTTACTTTGCTACCACAGTGCTAGTAAAGCCTGGAGAATTCACAAGTTAGCTAGCGTAACAGCTTTTATTTACCTCCTGGAGCCAAAGGCTGCCATTGCCTACCTACTGGATCCAGAGCCTGGCGTTGCCTGGTGATTCGAGTCACACTTCTCCCTCTACAAGCAATGCTCTGGCATTTGCTGAGATCTCTCAGGCAGGCCCCCAAAATCATCGGTGCTTTTATTTTCCCAGCTGACATATTGCAGGAAGCAGTTCCTGGGTGCTGTCCCTGCTCCCCTCCTCATGGAGGGGCTGTGATGGCATCTCCAGCATGTCGCTGGCAGTGCCATTGAGCAAGCCCTGCAGACTCTTATATTCTGCACCCCCTCCTCCAGGGGAAAAAAATTAGAAGCTTATCAATCAGCTTCCTATGATGTAAACTATTACCTGCCAAAATACTATCCTGAGCATTCTGGAATCAAAGGTGAAGGAATAGCAGATACAGACAACATGAACAGACAGCTTTTTCTGTTTTTAATCTACTTCACCCAAAAATAAAGCAGCGATCAAAGAAAGGTCCTCTATTAGCTGTCAGGTCAGTGACTTTGATCAGCTGATGTCAATTACCAGAGCTGGGTAATATCTCCCCAGCTGTGGCCCTCCTATAGGCCAAACTCAACTGCTCAGTGCAAGCCACAGTAAACCTGTCCGCCATCCATCCCTGGTTCTCCTTTGCGGCAGCAGCCTAACAAGACAAGGGAGGGAGCATCAACGTAGGGGGCAAATACTATTTTCCAGGGGCCAGGATGCTGAGAGGTGAGCGGGGGTAGAGAAAAGCAAGATATAGGCCATTAAGCAACAGGGCGGCTTTCTCATAAGGCCGTTTCATATTACCATTTCTATGCAGATGTGTTTTCCAGCCTTCTAAAGTGAGGAGAGGCAGCAGAAAATAAGGAGCAAATCACAGCCAGGAGGCCTATCCTTCTCCAGATTGGAGGCAACGACCCATTCTCAGTTTTTTTCAGCTCTTGTAAGGGTGAGCTTGAAGCTACCTTTAAGAAATCATGGAAACAACAACAACAACAACAACAACAACAACAACAAAAACACGATATGTTTTCACTTTTCGAGGCTCAGAAAAAAATCCGGCTTAAGGCAAATTCAGTTTTTTGTCACCCTTCAGGTAGCTAACTAAGGCCAATCCCCCACCTTCCTGCTGCGGATGGGGTGGCGCCTCAGCCCCTGGAAAAAGGACCAGAGGAATCCCCCAAAGCGTTCCCCAACAAATACCCTACAGTAGGGTAAGGAGGGCCTCACCTCCTGACTCTCTCCTGCCCCTCCCTTTCTGGGGGCTAGCTTTACAGATTGCTTAAGGACCTGGGCAGCTGTGGATCCATTGGGCTTCTGGGAATAGATGCAGAACTCCCCTTTGAAATGTGCCCCTCCTGCTGTTCTTAAGTAGCACTGACAGGAATAATAGGTATGTATACCAAGAGAGGCCTTCAGAACCTTTATTAAACCCTTTCAAATATACTCTCCCGCTTCCACCCAGCAAAGATAATATACTTTGTGACAAGTGCCACGAGGAGACCACTGCATAGTTTTTGGTCGCTGGAACCACCTGTTGTCTAAAAATAACTCCCTTCGTTCAGGTCTCCACTCTGACAAGCTCAGAAGAGACACTGGCCTGCAAAGTTCTTTGGTCCAGCAAAATGGTGGCTTTTTTTTTTTTTTTTAGAAGTCTTCTAAAAGAGAGACCTTAATGATGAACTTGTTCCGGCACAGAATTGACATTTGCGTTAGAACTGCAATCAAGTAGCCACTTTGACTTAGTATGAAATCCTTGGTGTTGCAAACTTTATATGCCCCAATACAGGGGAACGCCAGGGCCAAGAAGTGGGAGTGGGTGGGTAAGGGAGCAGGGCAGGGGGAGGGTATAGGGGGCTTTGGGGATAGCATTTGAAATGTAAATTAAGAAAATATCTAATAAAAAAAAAGAAATCCTGAGATGCAGAATTATCATTACCTCCTGTATGCATATTGGCTCTCATTTAATACCATGCTTTCCCTTCATGTACGAAATAAAGCTTTTTTTCTTCTGGTTCCATTTAACATTTAACCTTCCTCTTTCCACCAAAACAACGAGAATAATTGGTTTCTACAAAACGTGGTGGTGTTAGAAGAGTAATATTTTCTTCCTATTTTTATTATAACATTTGGGATAATTCTCTGACACATAACATGGGATAGAGAAGAGAACTCTGATCTTGGCATAAAAGGATCCAAGTCAGAATCCCAGCTTGGTCAATTAATACCTTGTAAATTGGGACACCTATCAATCTCAAGACCCACTAGTAAGATGGGAACAAAATTGTATTTCCCCAAGAGGATTGTGAGAGAAGATACTACATGTGAAAAGAATTTGCAAGTGGTAAATTGCTACAAGCTCACAAATTGTTTATTTGCTTTTTAACTTTAGGGTTACTCCTTGGAAAATTGTCTCAGGGTGGGTAGAAAAGAGAAGGGAGCATGAGCACGGTAATTTAATTAGATCCATAGGACTTTGCCTTTGCATGGTAGATGGGGCCCCCAGCCCTTCGGATTTCAGCACATTGATATGTGGTAACTTAATATGCAAATGGCGGGCCTCAGAGGGCACCCAGACTCCACATGTGCCAATTAATCAAAGGAAACAGTCTCATCCTCTAATACCACTAATTAGAGGATCATCCATAAGCTACTAGGTTTCTGAGCTACTGAGGTCTAATAAATTTGCAATAAATTATGAACAATAGAGTAGTCAGGAACTAAATTACCAAGGAGCAATAGGCTGGGATGAGGGCTCTGCTTATCTATAGGCATTATTATTTCTTAAATTTCCTTTTTCTTTTCCATCTTAAACACTGAACATCTTGCTTATGAGTGAATATTTTTTTCTACCTAAAAATCGTGAAGTATTATTGAAATTCATTAAGGAAGACACACAACCAGATGAGAAGTCTACTGTTATCACTAATAAGAACACCCGATATGTATATATATATATATATATATATATATATATATATATATATATCAGTTCTGTTCAAATTATTCAGTTGATTTCATATGACTTTCCCTGGTGCTCCTGAATTTGACAAACTGAACTTTAAGAAGACATAGTCTTCAAATTTATTTGTAAAACCCAGAGGCCAAGAATAGTAACAACCAAAAAATACATGATATGAAGCAGTAAGGTGTGAGCAGGGTCTTGATTTATTTGCTAACAAGTCTACTTATAAATATCAGGAAGGTGTATGCTAACACATACAAAGAGCATATAGATTGACTTAGAAACATTTAAGTTCTAGAAAGAGATCTTGACACATAGGGAATCTTCTACACGACAGAGCTGGCACTTTAAATAAATGAATAAAGATCCAATTATTATATGGAGATAAACTATATGGAAACTACTAGTTTTAGTTTTCCTGGGAGAGACAAATAGAATTGTATTCACACCCTCACAATGCAGAAAATACCAAGTACTCTCCATTGAAATATACAAATGCAAGACAAAATTGCAAAGCTTTAGGAAAAAGTTATGGGACTTTATTCTAACCATGAGATGAGAAATGATTTTTCTAAATAGCATAATAGCATGTGCTAGTTAAGTTTAAATCATAATGTGAAAACTAAACAAAATGAGAAAATAGAAGAACATTTCAACAGCTCTCTTTTGTCTATGTTTGAGTGGGTATTTCAATGTAGTCTGGGCTCATCCAAGTTCAGGACTCAAGGGATCACCCTTCTGCAGTCCCTCAACTGCTATTCTCGCACCAGGTTTAACTTGCTTGCACTCAATCAACATTTTAAGACACAGAAAACTAAGACAACAAAGAGAAGGAACTGTTTAATTTTGCAAATTGTATAACTAATAAAGTATTTGTATTCTTCTAGAAGGAACACAAAACTCATAAAAACCAGAAGAAGATAACACAAAAATGTGGAATCTACATAATTGGTCAATAAATTCAACTAGTTTGTTGTATATATTTTTTCAGATGGCATACTATTTCACATGTATAATGTTGGCCAGACTTTAACATTTTGATTAAATCTAGCTGGGGAGATGACCTAATGGTTAAGTGCCTGCTGTGGAAACATGATGACCCGATTTTGGATTCCTAGCACCCACATAAAAGCTAGACATGGTGGTGCATGTGCATAACCACAGAGATGAGAGTTTGAGAGGCAGATCCAAAGGGTCGGTTTAACCAAAACATCAATCTCTAAGTGCAGTGAGAGACCCTGTGTCAAGAAATAAAGGAAAGGGTCCTGAAGAGATGGCTTAGCAGGTAAGACCATGAAGACCATAATGCTCTTGTAGAAGACCTGAATTCAGTTTCCATCACTCATACTGGTGGCTTACAATTGCCTGCCTGTAAACTATTCAGAGATATAAAATGTCATTGTTCTTAGGCATATAAGTTAGCACAACCACTGTAAGAGAAATTGCTAATTATTAGTTGACAGTATTTTTTATTTTTTTCTAAGTAATGATGAGTTCATAGCCAACCATAATAGAGATTGCTTTTCCTGGTTTCCTGGGAAACTTTAATAGCCAAAAGGGTGGCCAAAGGACATGTGCTAGTTTTCTGTTAACACAAGCCAGTCATCTACAAAGAGGGAACTTCAGTTGAAAGTATGCCTCCACCATATTGGTCTGCAGGACACTTTCTTGATTAATGGTTGACTTGGGAGGATCCCAATGTTGGAAGCCACCTCTGGGCAGGTGGCCCTGGGTTGTGTAAGAAAGCATACCGAATAAATCATGGAGAGTAAATTTCTCTATGATCTACTTCTGTTTATATTTCCAGGTTTCTGTTTGAATTTATGACTTCACCTTCCAGAATGATGGAAGCCATCCATGATCTCAAGCTTTCTATGACATGGAGACATAGAAATATAAGCTAGTAAATCTTGTATTCTCATTTTGCCTTTGGTCAGAATGTTTTTTTATCACAGCATTAGAAACTTAACCAAGATAGAATAATAAAACTGCTTTGTCCATCCTTTTAGGAGTATCTACATGGCCAGCACAAAGGTGGATATACTAGTCAGAGGTCAATAAACCATTCACAACCTTGAGGACAAAAGTCATACATATTCAATGACCTCTATAATAGAAAGAAATGAGTCTCTGACAGATGGGTGGGTCATCATCTATACACTGAGCTATTGTAGATTTTTTAAATTTGAAATTGATATACATATAAACTAAGACTTTGATGCTTATACTAATCCTTCTCCATACACACTCAGTAAGAAAATATTTCAAATAGTTAGGGAGATACTCTCCTGTCCTTCAATTTTCTCTTCTAGGATACAATTTAAGTGTATAGTAAAGTGTTCATAATAAAATAGTTCTAGTACTCAGTAATTAAAATATCTCCAAAGTCTATACCTGGATAAATAGTTTCTTTGCAGTGCTCTTATTTCTTCAACTGTCAATCTTGGCGAATCTTGAAAGACATTTGCAGTCTTAAAAGAATCCACAAGCGTGTTGTTCTCTACAAATGTGCTGAGTCAGTTTACAGTTCTGAATCCTACACAATGTGTTTTTCGGAGACGTGTGCATATATGTGACTTTTAAGCAATAGTGGCACAATGTTAACCCCACATTTGAGGATAGCTCTCTGTAGTGTAGAGAGAACTGCAATCAGGACAGGCACAGGGTAAACTTCAAAGAGATCAGCAAGGCTGTTTTCCTAATAGTAAGTGCTATGGGTAGGGATAGTCATTTTCTTAATTTCATGCTTAATTCTCATGAATATTTTGGATATTATTTTGAATGTGTGAAAAATTTTTACAATTATTTTAGGAAAAAAGAGGAGGCAGGGTAAAGCTGTGCCTGGAAGTTGCTATTTGTGAAGTAAATGGATCTCTGGGATGTAGGAGCAGGACTTTTAACTCTTAACATTTATGCTTAAGCATAATTTATATAGCAGGGTACTTCTTTCTCTGATTTTAAATATGTGAGTGATTTTTTCCAGAACTTAAACACAAATGGACAAGGTGACGGACGCACTACGACAAAAACTGAAGTCCTTTTGCAGCTCCTGCCGATAAGCCACAGCAGTCTTAGAACTGCCCACATCACCGATCCTGCTTATGCATTCTCTTCTCTCTGTGGATGTACCCTATGTCCTGACATTTAATAGTAGCCTGTTCCCATGCTCTTGCTTTAATTAATAATGGAATCTCTACACAAGCTCTTGTCTTGCACATTAATTTCTTCAAATGGTGGATCCTTATTAGATGGTTCTATACATTTTAAAAGGCAGCTAGAGGATAGAGGTTAAGCACCTGCTCCAAAGAAGCATAGACTGATCCTTCTAATTCTATAGTTGGTAGCTCAAGCAAACAGTAACAAAGCCTTTCATTTCTTTAAGATGTTCTGTAACAGTCAGAAAAATCTAATAAATATAAACCATTATCTCAATCTCCATCCACCCAGTGAGATGGACATCACATTAGTCTTCTGTAGGATCTATAAATGCCAGGGCTTGGTACTTCTTCTCACGGTTAGGAAATGGCAGTCTTTGCCTAGGTTCAAATGCAAACCCATTTCCAAACTTCTCAACCTGTACACCGCACTTGCTTTTCCATTGGCCTCATTTCCTATGTGACTACTGAGACTGCCATCCATTCAGTTGCAGGAATGGGGACCATGGCTTCTGGGAAGCAACATCCACAGGGATAGTAACAGAAAAGAAAGACTACAGTGAAGACATATGACTGTTGACCGACAGTACTTCTGAAAGAAGGCAGACAGAAAAGATGCAGGGCGTCCTGAAAAATTGAGGGTGAAGTGAACGAAAGAAAGGACAAATTAAAACCTGGGAACTAGGCAGAAAGGAAAAATAAAAAAGATTGGGAGAATGAACAGAAAATAAGGCCACCCTAAAAACTAGTATCCCCCCCTCCTGAAGTCTCATTCCTCACTTTGGAATAGATGTTTCATCTTTTGCAATGAGTTGGATAAATACAGAGAAAAGGTTGAAAAGTAATTTGAAGTCTGCAGAGCAAACGCTAGGGCAGATTGTTTTCTGCTTGTAAGCCTTTCATCCAGAAAGCTTTAAGGTCTCATGGTTTGGGCACTTGTATGACAGCAATGATAATACTGCCAAGCTGGTGTTTACCTATTGGTGGAATGTATGTACTCAAGCATTTCCCATGATAAAAGTCATGAAGTTCACACATTAATTTGATAGTCTACAGAAGTAAAGGTTTCATCCAGTCCTTGGACCCCAGTGTATTTGGGTCTGCCTGCTTGGGCATGCCCACTAACAAGGTACTTTCAGGCCAGTTCTTGATTTGAGTTCTGTATATATGAATATTTTAGCTGTGCATTTGAATGTATATATCACAGATATATGTAGGCATTTCCATGGGGTGTGAAAACACAGATCCTTAGGGTGGGAACATGACACTTGGTATTCACAAAATTTCTTTAAAAATAGAGTATTTACCTACTTATTAAGGGAGATAATTTTGGTACCCTTGGTTATCAGGTAGTAGAGGTGAGAGAATTCTTTCTCTGAATTCAGTGATGTAGGTGTGGTCACAAGACCTATGATCTGTGTGCATTATGAATGTTATGGTAATCTCTGTGCATTATAATTCATTTAATCCCTATTACTTTAATGGCATATTATGAATGTTGAGGGGATGAGGGAAAGGAAGGAGGTAGAGTACAGGGAACATTTCATTTAGTTTGCTAAGGCATGCCGGGCCCAGAAAGCTCCGTGCCTATTTAGATTGGTGGTTGTCAGAAGAATTGTTCCTGGCAGATAATATATATGAGTGTTTGGCAAACCTGCAGAACAGTGAAGCAGAAGTAATAAGATAGGTTTGTTTGTTTGTTTGTTTGTTGTTGTTTTAATTCTTCTTTTGAAAAATTCAAAGTTGTCCTGGCCCAACTAATGAGAAATGTATTATGATGAGAAATGCCTGCGAATGTTTTTGTTTGTTTTCTCAGAAACTTCACATTAAAAAGAGAGGTCAAAACAAGAGAGGTCAAAACAAGAGGGACATTTATACATTAGTGACCGGAATAACTACTGTTTGAACTTCAGGAGAAAGCTCTTCAACCGGGCTTTATCTTATCTTCAAAAACCCTCAAGGGGAAGACTTTCTTTGTTGTTTTCAAGATACTCAAAGGATTCTGGCTTTTATATGAAAATAGGCCCCTTATTTGTGATGCTCTTATTGACCTGGTATGACTCAAGTTGTGAGGCTGTTTCTGACTCAAGTGTCATTCTCGTAATTATTATTGCTTCTTTGCTTCTCAACTTCAGTGTTATACTAGATAGTATCTTGGTAGCTCTCCTCTACCCTTCTGATGGTGCAAACACTGCATTAACTAGGACACTAACTTTTTTTTTTTTTTGCTATAGTTATTAATACTCTGGAAGTTGTCATTACTTGTTTTGTTTGTAGTTAATCAACTTGGTGGTAAACTGTTTAAGAGCAAGTTTTACATTATATGTGAAGTACTCAAAATATATTCAAATAATGATAAATGCTGGCAAGAATGTGTGGAAAGAGGAACAATTACATTGCTATGGGAACGAAAACTGGTGTGGCCATTCTGGAGGTCAGTGTTACGTTTTCTCAAAAAATGATCACAAAGAAATGGAGCTAACATATGACCTAGCTTTATCGCTCCCATGTATATACATGATCTCTAGGGAGACACATCACAGAGGTGCCTGTATGCTCACACTTAATTGTGGCACTGTTCACAATAGCTAAGAATTGCAGAAGAATGGATAAAGAAACTGTGGTACACATATACAATGGAATTTTACTCAATGGTACAGAAAAAGTGAGTCATGATATTTGTAGAAAAATGAGTCTGACTAGTGATCATTGTACTCAGTAAAATAAGCAAGACTTAAAAGACAAATACTACACGTTTTGGCTCACATGTGGACTTTGGCTGTGTGTCTGAGTGGCTGTGTGTGTGCACAGGCGTGTATACTGTGTGTGCATGTGTGTATAGATTATGAAAGGGACTCATGGGACTGGAAAAAAGAATTTTGAGGTGAGGGGAAGAAAGGAATAAAAAGGAATAATGGAATTCATGTGTGATAGAAGCAAAAGGGGACCATTTGGGGGAAGCAAAAGGTAACCATCAGGAAGAAGTTTGGGGGGAAGCAGAGGACAGTAGCAGAGGCAGAAGGAGAACAAAGTGAAATACTGTATGTGCACAGAGTCTCCGAATGAAAGCTATTATTATGAATGTTAATTTAAACACATTAATAAATTAATATTGTTCAATAAAGAGTAAGGAAACCAGATGCCAGCAGTGGTTTAGTAGAAAGGGGGCTTCTTCAAAAAGTCATCCAATTTCTGTTTTTCTGTGACTGCATTTGTGAGGGCATATTTTCTGAAATAGTCATGGCTATATAACAATATATGTCATAAAGTCTGTGCATCCAATAGATAAAGATGAATTAAATAGCTTAAATTGTATATATTTCATTCAACTCAGAACACTAATCAGAAAGCTCTTCCAGTATATGTGTGTGTGTGTGTGTGTGTGTGTGTGTGTGTGTGTGTGTGTGTATGAGGGAGGAATCTATGAATAATGATTATAATTAATGACTTAGCTTTTAAATTATCTGGACAATCTTCAAAATTTCATTTCATAATTAAAATGATATTTTAAAGAAGATTCAGGTAATTATGAAAAATAATATTAACAACATTCAGCATTCCTAAAGAAATTTGGGGTTAAGAGGGGAAAAAAAAAGACAAAATTAAGTCAGACTACTTAGAGAATACACAAAAGTAAACCACCTGACTCTGAAAAGATAATGCCGAAAAAAAAATACTTTAGAACTGCCACTCAACAGAGAGTGCAGGACTAGAGATGCCACTCAACAGAGAGTGCAGGGATCCCAGAGCTAGAGATGCCATTCAAAGGAGAGCACAGGAGGCCAGAGCTAGAGCTGCTAGGCTCATAGAGCAATCCACCAAGAACATGGAATTTTTTTTGCATGTAAATTGTATTTAAATGAATGAACCAAGGAAGCAACATTTTTATTAGTGTCTGATGTGTTACTATTAAGTTTTTTTTTTTTTCCTGAAATTATATCTTCAGAATTAAGGCAGGGGTCAAGTTGTTTACTTGAAAGAACAGAAGCATTTATAATATTTGGATTGGGCAGAAGAGCTGGTTCAGTTGTTTATAGCACACACACATACACATAATTAAAAATAAAATAAATCTTTCAAATGGATTCAGGTTTAAAACAATGACTTTGAAATGAACAAATATAGAAAGCTATGCTAGTTGTAGTGATTAACAAAACCGAACACACCTAAGCATATTTGCTGGTAAATTTTGGAAACAGTAGATATGTAATAGGATAATTGGGAGAATTCAGCATGGCAATGCCAATTGCTCAATTTATTTTGAATTATATGTTATTGTCTGCTGGAGCCCTCTGCTAAATACCCATAGAGAACAAGGAGAAGAGGGAACATTACTGTGAAGAGGATGGAATGAGTAAATGAATTGAGACAGGCAGAAGGACATGTTATAGCCTGAATGCAGCATTAGATATTTGGGAGAGAGAGAAGGGAGCTATGTCTGTAAATGTGGGACATCACCAGATGGTGGAGGGTGTTAAATGTTATTTTAAGGAGTTTGGATCTTATTCAATGGATAATAAAAAGCAATTAAACATTTTGGAGTAGTAGAATGACATGATTTAAATTGTACTTTAGGAAGATTAATTTGGCAGCCATCTCTAAGAACAGATTAGGGATGAGATGGGGTAGGTGGGGTAGGTGTGGGAAATCCTTCCAGGGAATAATGTCACATGGGAAGGAAGAATGATGTCTTCCATTAGACTGGTTAGGAAGGTAAAAAAAAAAAAAAAAAAAAAAAAAAAAAAAAAAAAAAAAAAAAAAAAAAAAAAAAAAAAAAAAAAAAAAAAAAAAAAAGAGAAGTTCAGGTTTTCTATGTTTCGTAGGTAGATATGGGAAGATTTGGTAATGAAAGATACTAAGGGACCAGAAACAAGCAAGCAAACAAACAAACAAATAAACTATTTGTGAAATTTACAACCCGGGCATCTTGACCTATTCCTGAGCCATAGAAAAATTCCAGTGGATTTTGGGATCTTTTTTAGGACATTTTGTGTCTGAGATACAATCATGAGATACATCAAGGAGCTTCATGGCAAGATACTATAAATCGAAGTCTATAACTAGTGGGAGGGGTTGGTGTTAGCATGTTTCTGATTTATACTGAAGACCAAGGCAGAGGACTAAAGCAGAACTCTGTGGCAACCTTGCAGTTTGAAAGCAAATGGTGAGCTGGAACCAACCAGAGGATGATGCTCTCTGACCTCTCAGCTTCAATAACGCTATAAGGGTAGGAACCTGATGAATGGAAAGAAATTTTCAGACGTGGCAAAGAAAGGATGAGATGGTGTATAGATGCTGACTAAAATGAATATTCAAGAATAAACATCTTTGAAGTCACCAAATAATCCTACTTCTCTCCAAACAGAGATTTCTAAAGTACAAACCATCCACAGTAAGCTCTGTAGTATTCAACACCTTGACTTCTCAAAAAGCCCCTTCAACAACAAGTTTGTTTCTTTCCCGCTTTTTCTCCTTCTCTTCTTTCTTCTTTTCAAGATTACATTTCAAAAGATGGTTGGAGAACATTCCAATGATCCCATTTACAAAGTAAGTAAAGATGCTAAATAAATGAACTTGAAAGGTATTCTTTTTTTTTTATTAAACATTTTCTTAATTTACATTTCAAATGCTATCCCAAAAGTTCCCTCTCCCCTCCCCCTGCCCTGCTCCCCTGTCCACTCACTCCCACTTCTTGGCCCTGGTATTCCCCTGTATTGGGACATATAAAGATTGCAATACCAAGGGGCCTTCTTTTATGAAAAAAATAATCCTATGCTATTTAAGAAATTGGTATATTTGATAACAGACACAATGGACATTCTTTCTGAATGGTCTTTTAAATGAAATCCCAAAAGACCCAGTTCTGAGACATAAAGGATGTGGCTTTAGTTTTTAGGTAAGGAGATTGTAGTTATGTCCTTCAGACGAACTCATGGGTCTGTTAAATATTGCTTTCTGAAAGAAAATATAATGGTCATGAATAATACTTTGTAATTTACCAGACTCATTAATATATCAAGCTATAGTTTGATAATCTCAACAATGACTGAAGGTAAACAAGTCACCATTTTCAGATAAAGAACCTCAAGATCAGAGAGTGTGATTGACTAGCTGTCCTTGACCAACCTCTTCCAAATCATGAATCACTTTTCCTTTTAGGATTACTCTAAACTATTCATTGGCACTTTTCTACAAAATTTGAAACCCAAAATGTGTCTAAGAAAGACCTTTTGTTCCTTTTTATAATGAGGAAGAAAAACATAAAAAGTAAGTGAACTCTGGATAGCAAGATCATTAACTGTATACTTACTATGTAAATACTCCATATCTTTTGGAGATAACGTCAAGGTACTAAATACTCTACATCTCGCAGACCTCAAAAAGTTAGTAATGTCTAGAATTAAAGAGTAGCCCTAAAAAAATGAAAAAAGAAGATAAAGATGATGATGATAAAGAATCAAAGGGATGGGGAAGAGAAGGGTAGGAGAAAGATGAAAAGAAAGAGAAAAGAAGAAAGGAAGGAAGAGAGAGGGAGAGAGAGAGGGAGAGGGGGAGAGA
>LR755342.1:18456-33948 GCA_902729485.2 Mus minutoides | reverse complement strand
AGAGAAAATGCCTCACAGCTAGATCTCATGGAGGCATTTCCCCAAATGAAGCTCCTTTTTCTGTGATAACCCCAGCTGTGTCAAGTTGACACAAACCTAGCCAGTACAAAGACCCAGAAATGAATCCGCACACCTATGGTCACTTGATCTTTGACAAGGGAGCTAAAACCATCCAGTGGAAAAAAGACAGCATTTTCAACATGGTGCTGGCACAACTGGCATTATCATGTAGAAGAATGTGAATTGATTCATTCTTATCTCCTTGTACAAAGCTCAAATCTAGGTGGATCAAAGACCTCCACATAAAACCAGAAACACTGAAATTAATAGAGGTGAAAGTGGGAAAAAGCCTCAAAGATATGGGCACAGGGAAAAAATTCCTAAACAGAACAGCAATGGCTATGCTGTAATATCAAGAATTGAAAAATGGGACCTCATAAAATTGCAAAGCTTCTGTAAGGCAAAAGACACTGTCAGCAAGAAAAAAAGGCCACCAAGAAAGAGATTGGGAAAGGATTTTTACCAATCCTAAATCTGATAGGGCACTAATATCCAATATATACAAAGAGCTCAAGAAGCTGGACTCCAGAAATTCAAATAACCCCATTAAAAAATGGGGTGCAGAGCTAAACAAAGAATTCTCAACTGAGGAATACCGAATGGCAGAGAAGCACCTGAAAAAAATGTTCAACGTCATTAATCATCAGGGAAATGCAAATCAAAACAATCTTGATATTCCACCTCGCACCCGTCAGAATGGCTAAGATCAAAAATTCAGGTGACAGCAGATGCTGGTGAGGATGTGGAGGAAGAGGAACACTCCTCGATTGCTGGTGGGATTGCAAGCTGGTACAACCACTCTGGAAGTCAGTCTGGCGGTTCCTCAGAAAATTGGACATAGTACTACCAGAAGATCCAGCAATTCCTCTCCTGGGCATATACCCAGAAGATGTTCCAACTGGTAATAAGAACACATGCTCCACTATGTTCATAGCAGCCTTATTTATAATAGCCAGAAGCTGGAAAGAACCCAGATGTCCCTCAACAGAGGAATGGATACAGAAAATGTGGTACATTTACACAATGGAGTACTACTCAGCTATTAAAAGAAATGAATTTATGAAATTCTTAGGCAAATGGATGGATCTGGAGGATATCATCCTGAGTGAGGTAACCCAATCACAAAATGTATAATAATGCTAATTTATATCCTGTGATATTGGAAGTATCTGCTTTTATATTTTTGGTTTTGATTGTATAGGGGATTAACAGCTGAAAGATTATATGAATATCAGAAGAAACTTTGGACTTTTAAACACTTTTGAGACACTGGTAAATTATGAAGTTGAACTAAATACATTCTGCATTACATTATAGGTACACGCCTATGGAGGCCAGGGAGAGGAATGTGGTTATCTGACTAGGTTTGGCATCCCATAGACTGTATAGCCCTGGCTGTCCTGGAGCTCACTTTGTAGACCAGGCTGGCCTCAAACTCAGAAATCCACCTGCCTATACCTCTCCCCAGTGCTGGGATTAAAGGCGTGTGCCACCACGTCTAGCAATCTGCTCATTCTTATTCACTGTTCTAATCTTAGCCTGGATGTTACCTCCTCCAAGAAAACTGATTTTCCAAGGTTCTGACAACCCCCTTCAACAGCACACATCGCCTCATGTGGACACTGCCAAGTCTATTTTCCCATCCATTCTACAAAATAATCCCATCTCGTAAAAATGTGACTGAAAGAGAAATGGATACAGGCAGAGCATGTGTCCACAAGAAAGGAAAAGCTTGCTGGGGCAGTATGAAACAGAAGCCACAAGAGAGGGTCCATGGACACCCAGGGTGAAATGGGCAACAGTGTGTGGGAGCCTGGGGCTTACCTCACAGTGGTAACACTCCACATGGTAGTCTCTGTCCATGGACACCACACGAATGGTTGTCTCACAGCCCTGGAGAAAAGGGAAGGGTTCATAGGTGTTCTTCCTGGACCTGGAGCACTATGACCTGTCCATTAAGACATACCTCTCTACAATGTGCCACCATCGGTAGAAACGGTACACTGGCAGATGTCCAAGAATGAATATGCATGTGCACTGGGCATCTTCCCCGACCCAGCATGTGACAATCAGAAAGTCACATGGGTGCTGGCTCACACACTATCTTCACTTCTTCAGAGCCAGGGACTCCCACTACCAGAACTGTTTCCTCAGGAAACTAACTGACTTGAACTTATATAGTTCATGCAGAAAGACCCCAAATTAAGAAGTACATAGGCCGGGCTGGTGAGATGGCTCAGCGGGTAAGAGCACCCGACTGCTCTTCCGAAGGTGATAAGTTCAAATCCCAGCAACCACATGGTGGCTCACAACCATCCTTAATGAGATCTGGCGCCCTCTTCTGGAATGCCTGAAGACACCTGCAATGTACTTACATATAATAAATAAAATAAATCTTTAAAAAAAAAAAAAAAGAAGTACATAGGCCAAGGCCTCTCATCTGTTCCTCTGGCCCTATGCCATGCAACATCCACTGCAGAACCAAACGAGCCAGGCAAGTAGCCCTTGCCCTATTACAGGTAATGGAATAATGCAGTGGGACAAGAAAGAAGCAGGCAGCTGCTTCCTTAATTCACCCAGGACACACCCGTCCCACCCCCTGCCTCAACATCCTACATATTTCTCAGCCCTGCGGAACTTAAAACATGGTCACCTTCAACCACTCCTCCTACTGTGGCCCAGGATCTGAGGCCAAGCAGGCTGAAGTAGACAGAGCCTTGGGGTCAGGCACCTGCTGCTTCCAGGTGAAGTGTTCCTACCTGTGCAGGGAGGATGGGACGGGCACAGGAGGCACATTTTGGTGCAAACACCCTGGAAGAATAGAGGAAAATGGACATGTGAGAAGGTGAGTGAGTAGGGTACTGCCCCACCCACCCTGCTGTGTGGACACCGGCTGGTGCAGCTTTTGTCTTCTTGGTGCAAACAGCTGATGCAGGTCCTATTTGCCTCCTCCAGAATGGCTTCAGGATCTCTAGACATCTCCTGTGGATTCTCTGGCCCCTCACATCCAGACTGAAGCCATCAAATGCTGGTGGCATCAATCCCCAAACTCAGCAGCAGCACAGGCCCAGAGCTGCCAGCCTGGAGCCCAGAGTCACAGCATGCAAACAGTCTGCCTGCTCATGGGATACTAGGGCCCTTCTCTCTTTAGAAGCAAAAGGCCAGGCAGTCAGGTGAGCTCACTAGGAAGAAGAGGGGTTCATGTAGGCAAAGGCAGGAGGCAAAGACAGGGGGCTGGTGGCCAGACTACCCAGGAGAAGGATCAGAAAGCACAAACGCCCCTGTCCTGCCCTTCCAGTCTGATGTGAACCACCCTCAGGCTCCTGTTGGAATATTTGCTCCCAGCAGACGATGCTGTGTGGGGAGGCTGTGGAGCCTTTTGGAGGTAGGCTTGGCTAGTGAAGGTAAATCACTAGGAGAAGAAGCTTAATGGTTACAGTTCAGTCCAGGTTCCTTCCTGATGTCTCTTCTCTCTGCCCCACCAAGATGTAAGGAGTCTCATCTCCCTGCTCCTGTCACCAAAACTAGAGCTGTGCACCCCCAACACCATGCCTTCAACACCAGGCCTTGACTATCATGATGGACTGTCTTCTGAAACCTCTCTTCCTCACACTGTTCTGTGAAGGACTCTGTTACGACATGGGAAAAGTCACTAATACACCTACCCCAACAGCTGAGAAATCACAGAAAGGCAGCCAAAAACAAAAAAAGCAAGAACCAGAGAGGCCAGCAACCACATGGTGGCTCACAACCACCTGTAATGAAATCTGACACCCTCTTCTGGTGTGTCTGAAGACAGTAATACTGTACTTATTAATAATAATAAATAAATCTTTGGGCCGGAGCAAGCAGGGCCTGAGTGAGTGCGGATAGAGTTGACAGAGTTAGGCAGAAGTCCTAAAATTCAGTTCCCAACAACCACATGAAGCCTCACAAACACCTGTACATCTACAGTATACTCATATACATAAAATAAATAAATATTTTAAAATATAAGAATAAAAAGAACCAGAGAGGCAGGGAGGGCCATGCTGTGGGCCACACTGCTCCAGCAGGGGAAACTCACGTATGATAGTCTCTAACGCAGTAAATGTTGTTCTCCACATCCACAGTGAAGGGAACCCCATCCAAGCACTCGTTGCACACTGAGCAGCGAAAGCAGCCCGGGTGGTAGGACTTGCCAAGGGCCTGCAGAATCTGGGGAGGTGTCAAAGGTCACTGCAGGTGAGACACTCAACACTGCCCCCAAGAGGCTATGGCTCAGGAACAGGAAAAGGGTAGGGGACTCCAGGAGACTGGGGAGGTTCTCACCATCTCCATGATAAGGTGTCCACACACGCTACACTTGTCAGCTGTTTGCTGGAACCCGGAGTACTGAGAGGGGACACAGGATCCAGGACGTCACGTGACAAAGGGGCACTCACTGTCGCTGGCCTCAGGTCTGCATGTGAGTCCGAAGGAGGTTCCCGCCCTGCTCCCACCCAGCTTGGCAAGCAGCACAGTGGAGACTCACCAGGAAGTCCTCCTGGCAGTACACTTTCTCACCCACGTTATAGAAGGCCTTCCCACGGAGCCGTCTCCCTAGAAGGTAAAGAGTGAAATGCTGCAACCAGGGACAGAGCCCAGCTTGGATCTCAGTATTCTTCTCTGACCAGCATGAAAAGGAACCTCTCTAAACATCTCTGTAGTGCTATGCTGCTGTTATAAACATCCCAAACCACAATGATGGCTCACACCTGTGAACCAGCATCCCAAAGCTCACAGTAGGAACCAGAAGTCTGAGGACAGCGTAGGCTAGAGCCTAGGATCTGCCTTGAAAAACCCAAATAATAAAATTGGATATGGAGGCACATGCCTCTAGTCTCAGCACTTGGGATATGGAGGCAGGAGGAACCTGAAGTTCAATGACACTCTTGGCTACAAAGCCACACTGGAGGACAGCCTGGGCTATAAGACACCCCCTCTTAAACAGAAACAAGTATTTCAGAAGAAACTAGAAGAGTCAACAAAACTGTTGGGATACAGCAAATACCAGAAGGTCCCCTCCCCCACACCTCTAACCTGTCCCTTTACCTCTCTACTGATCACCTGGCATTCCCACCTACCCAGAGGTGCCAGGAGCTACTAGCAACTAGAAGGAACTACAACCTGGTGAGGGTACTTGTGAAAAATATGTACCCACATCAAGTACTTTGGTAAGATATTAAGTAGTTTCCCTCTTAAAACAGTTTTGGAGCAGAGTATGGTAGCCCACACCTATAATTTCAGATCTTAAGAGGAAGCAGTGAAAGTTCATGGCCAGCTTGAGATATACTAGAACACCCTGTTGAAAAAAAACCAGAGCTGGGGGCACACATAGGCTACCACATGGCTCAATGGTAGATTCCCTGCCTAGAGTCCCCCAGTGAGGGGCTGGGGGTGTGGCTCAGTGGTAGAGCCCCTGCCTAGAATCCCCCAGTGAGAGGCTGAGCTGAGGCTCTGGGTTAAATTTCCAGTACCAGAAAACAGGTGAAAATATTCAGTCTTGTGCTATTCAAGTGTGTAATAATGAGACTTGTGGAATTAGTGGTGAGAGAGAAGAGAAGTTATCTGTAATCGCAGACATAGTACCACATGGTTATCTATAAACACCAGTAGTAACCAAGTAACCCTACTATGTTTATTGTAATTGTAGGATGGGATTGAAGGCCAACATACGAAAACCAAATGATTTTTTGTTTGGGTTTGTTTGTTTGTTTTTCAAGACACAGTTTCTCTGTGTAACCCTGGCTGTCCTGGAACTTACTCTGTAGACCAGGATGGCCTTGAACTTAGAGATCCACCTTCCTGTGCCTCCTGAGTGTTGGGATTAAAGGGATACGCCATTGTCGCTGCCACTGCTGCTGCTGCCACCACTACCACCACCACCACCAGGCTCCCAAACATATTTTTATTCTGGCAACAAATACTGGGAAAATAAAGCTACAACTTTAAAACTGCATTTATGAGACTGGAGATGATGACAACTTAAGGTTGGACTCTGCTCTTACAGAGGACTCAAATTAGGTCCCCAGCACTCTCATTAGGTGGCCCATAACTGGCTGTAATTCCAGCTGCAGGGGATGTGATACTCTCTCCTGGGCTTTGGTGACAATAAACACATGGAGAAGCGATGCTGGTAGCAGCATGAAGATAGAAAGCAATACTGAGGGATAAACTTAGGAAAATGTGGGTATGCTTCATGCTATGAAACCAGACTTAGTCCAGAGAAATCTGAGAAGACGTAGGTACAGATAGCTTGGTGGGAAGCCAATTTCCTAGCTCATTTTGCACATCTGGTAAGCAAAGCTGGCAGCTCTTAGTCTGGTTTCTCTTTTCCAAGAATGTTTGCAGAGTAAACTCCTCAGGAGACAGAGTCTCAACTGGGGAGAGTGTGAGCTTGTGTGCTGTCCTGCATTACAAAGATGAGCTATGCCTCTGGGTCAAGGGTCAAGGAGATTTGCTGACAGCCTATTGTAAAATGTTGGGGTTCCTCAAGCTCTCTGTGGTAGGGCTTGCTGGAGTTCCAGTTTCTCCAGAAGCTGAGGCAAGAGGCTTCCTTAAAACAAGAAGTTTGAGGTCATGCTGGGCAGCATAATGATCCCTCCTCAAAACAAAATGTTTGTAATTATAATTCCTAAACTTGAGGTTTCTAAGGTTTGCCATATAGACAGAGTATGCAGCACCTACCAGGAGTGCATCCCATCCCGTGAGAGTCACGGGTCAAGCAGAACAGAAAGCACATGTGAAGACTCTGACCCAGAAGTATGTGTCTTCTGCCAGCATTATGAAGAAAGAGGGATCACCTGCCAGTGTGCTGCAGGATAAAATTCTGGACCCTTCCAAGCTCACATCTGCCGTGTTCACTTTCAAATGCTACCCAATCTCGGCATCTTTTATTTTTTGTAGATATTGATTTTTTAAAAGGTGATAAGGAGGGCTGCGGAGGCAGCTCAGTCAGTGAAGCACTCGAACATACATGTGGCCAAGTTCAATCCCCAGCATCTACATAAAAAGCCAAGTATTGGGGCATACCATTGTAATCCCAGTACTTAGGAGGCAGAGACAGGAATACTTGCCGCTTGCTGACCAAGCAAGCTGGCCTAACTGGCAAGCCTCAGGTCCCAGCAAGAGACCCTGCCTCAAAATGGGGGTGGGGGTGGGGGTGGGGGTGGGTGTTGGAGAGATGGCTCAGAGGTTAAGAGCACTGACCGCTCTTCCAAAGGTCCTGAGTTCAATTCCCAGCAACCATATGGTGGCTCACAATCATCTGGAATGGGATCTGATGCCCTCTTCTGGTCTGTTCCTGAAGAAAGCAACAGTGTACTCACATACATAAAATAAATAAATCTTAAAAAAAAAAAAAGGTTCCTAAGCAACACTACCTGGGGCTGACCTCTGTACATATCCAACTCTAACATGAAATTGTTACCAATCAAACCATAAACACAAACAGCCTAAACTGATCGTGATTGCTGACACCTGTAATCCCATCACACAAAAACCAATGAACTGGGCTTAGTCGAAATTTAACATTTCTTTTTTTGTTTGTTTGTTTGTTTTTCTTTTTTTTTTTTTTTTAGTTTTTTGAGACAGGGTTTCCCTGTATAGCCCTGGCTGTCCTGGAACTCACTTTGTAGACCAGGCTGGCCTCGAACTCAGAAATCCACCTGCCTCTGCCTCCCAAGTGCTGGGATTAAAGGCGTGCGCCACCACGGCCTGGTGAAATTTAACATTTCTTAACAAAAGAATCACTAAAACAGTTTTTAAATCATTCTAAGAGAAATTACTCTGAAAATGCACATCTGCCAAATAATTTGAACCTAAATGTTTGTCAGTAAACTTCTACAACTCAGTAATTAAAAGGCAAATAATCAGGAGGCAGAGGCAAGATGGTCTCTGAGTTGAGGCCAGCCTGGTCTACACAACAAGTTCCAGGCCAGCCAGAGCTAGCTAGGTAATTATAGAGACCCTGACTCAAAACAAAAAACTCAAAATAATGGGTTCAAAGATGGCTCAGTGGCTAAGAGCATGTAACAGACTTCAGTTTCCAGCAACCACAAGGGATGGTTCCCAGTCACCTGTAATTCCAGTTCCAGAGGATCCAACACCTTTGGCCTCCTTGGGCACCTGGGCTCACAAATGCATAGTTCCCACTCAAAACATGCACACACACACAATAATTAAAAATAAAACCCCAAAGAAAAAAGCAAATAATCCCTTGTTCTATAAAAATAGACAAAAGCTTTGAACAGATTTCTACCAGAAAATCCATATTAGGCTGGCAAAATGTCTCAGCAACAAAGAAGCTGCTGCCACAGCTGGCAGCCTGAGTTTGATCCCTGGAACCACATGAGGGAGGAGAGAATTGACTCCTAAAAGTTTTGTTCCATCTCCTAACATACATGAAAGTGCATGGGCATGAATACATAATAAAAATATAAGTATTTTTTTTTAAAAAAGAAGATGTATTAATGGCCAAAAAGCAAACAATAAGATGCTCACTGGAAGTTACATAATAAACCCATGATGAGCACCCAGCACCCAGCAGAACTGTTCCTTAGAAAGGTATCAGCAGCCGGACAGTGGTGGCGCATGCCTTTAATCCCAGCACTCGGGAGGCAGAGGCAGGCGGATTTCTGAGTTCGAGGCCAGCCTGGTCTACAAAGTGAGTTCCAGGACAGCCAGGGCTATAAAGAGAAACCCTGTCTCGAAAAAACCAAAAAAAAAAAAAAAAAAAAAAAAAGGAGCCGGGCGTGGTGGCGCACGCCTTTAATCCCAGCACTCGGGAGGCAGAGGCAGGTGGATTTCTGAGTTCGAGGCCAGCCTGGTCTACAGAGTGAGTTCCAGGACAGCCGGGGCTATACAGAGAAACCCTGTCTCNGGGGCTGGTGAGATGGCTCAGTGGGTTAGAGCACCCGACTGCTCTTCCGAAGGTGATGAGTTCAAATCCCAGCAACCACATGGTGGCTTACAACCACCCGTAACAAGATCTGACGCCCTCCTCTGGTGCGTCTGAAGTCAGCTACAGCATACTTATGAAGAATAATAAGAAATGAATCCTTGGACCGGAGAGACCAACCAGTGCAAGCGAGGCTGTCCAGAGCGAGCGGAGCCAAGCGGGGACGGCCGGAGCAAGCAGAGCCGATGGGGGGGTGGGGGGGGCATACGGGGGCGGCCGGGAGCGAGTGGGGCTGGCCGGAGCCAGCGGGAGCAAGCAGGGTCGAGCGGAGCGAGCGGGGTTAACCGGAACAAGGGAAAAAAAAATAATAATAATAATAATAAATCTTAAAAAAAAAAAAAAAAAAAAAAAAAAAAAAAAAAATATTAAAAAAAAAAAAAAAAAAAAAAAAAAAAAAACTGCGTATGTGTGCATGTGCTCATAAAAGCCAGAGGCAACACTGTCTGTCTGCCTTGATTGTTCCCCATGTGACTCTTTTGGACAGGCTTCTCTCCCTAACACTGGAGATCACCAACTTGGCAGACGAGCTGGCCAGCAAGACCCTGGGATTCTTCTGTTTCTGCCTCCCTAGCCCTGGGAATCACAGTTACCACAGCTTCTTTTACATGGATGCTGGGGCTCAAATCAGATTCTCTTTCTTGTGCAGTAAACACTTTATTGATGAGACATCTCCTGCCCTACCCCTCCTCTCCTTTATTTTAAAGAAAATCTTTTTAAAAAAAAAATTTTTTTTTAATGGATGTAACCATAGTGCACTTGATTCTGGTGGGGGTTTTTTTTGGTTTTGGTTTTGGTTTTGGTGGGGGTTTTTTTGGTTTTTTGAGACAAGGTTTCTCTGTATAGCCCTGGCTGTCCTGGAACTCACTCTGTAGACCAGGCTGGCCTTGAACTCAGAAATTCGCCTGCCTCTGCCTCCCTAGTGCTGGGATTAAAGGCATGTGCCACCACACCCAGCAGTGCACTTGATTCTGCTGTGGACAACATTTTTGCAGTGGCAATAAGATAAATGTGGATTACTGACTTAACCGAAGGATGGTGGAATGTGAGGCCTAATAGGGATTTTCCACCTTACAGTAAACAAAGTAGAATGGTCTAAACAGAGCCCTAGAGCAATGGTAGTGCACCTTCAATGCAGAGGGATGGGTCTGCTGTTGCTTTTTGAGAAATGGTCTTCCTATGTCACCTAGGCTGGCCTTGAACTCTGCTTCTACCTCATCCTCCCAACTGCCGGAATTACAGGCATGAGCAGCTGTCTTCATGTCTTCACGGTCTCCCAAATACAGCTTTACACTGACTCAATACTAGGCACTATACTGGGTACTGGCTGGTTTTGTGTCAACATGACACAAACTAGAGTTACGGAAATGCTTCCATGAGATCAATCTGTAAAGCATTTTCTCAATTAGTGAGCACTGGGGAAGGGCCCAATCCATTATGGGCCGTGCCACCCCTGGCCTGGTGGTCCTGGGTTCTATAAGAAGGTATACTGAGCAAGCTATGAGGAGCAAGCCAGTAAGCAGCACCCTCCATGGCCTCTGCATTAGCTCCTGCCTCCAGGTTCCTGCCCTGTTTGAGTTCCTGTCCTGACTTCCTTCAATGATGAACAGCAATACAGAAGTATAAGCCAAATAAACCCATTTCTTCTCTACTTGCTTTTTAGTCATGGTGTTTCATCACAGCAATAGAAATCAAGGAGATTTGCTGACAGCCTATTGTAAAATGTTGGGGTTCCTCAAGCTCTGTGTGGTAGGGCTTACTAGAATTCCAGTTCACTTTGAACACCCACATGGTGACACACCCATTTACAACCCCAGTTCCAGGGAATCCAACAGGCACACATGGTGCACACTCATGTACATAAAATAAGCAAAAAAAAAAAAAAAAAAAAAAAAAAACATTTAAAAACAGCCCCATGTGCAGACAGGTTCAAGCTCCCTCACCCCTCACCCCCATGCCTCCCAGCAGAGCAGTACCCTGTGTAGACAGAAGCACCATGGCCAAGGACCAGAGAGGAGACTTTCTGACAGCCTTCCTCAGGCCCAGGCCTCCCACGTATGCCTGGCCCAGAAACCAAGGGGCCACAAACCATGTCCACAGGGAGAATGTTTGACTGTGGCAGCCTCCTCTGCCCCAGAGCTGAGCGATTCCTCTGGCTGAGGCTTGGGTGCAAGGGAGTGACAGAGGCAGAGGGGATGGGATGGGTGGGTGTTACCTACCACAGGAGTCACAGATGAAGCAGTCGGTGTGATACAGGCTCCCCATCGCCTGGCACGCCTGCCTCGCTCCGTAGATGCCAAGGCCACACTTGATACAAATGCCTGTGAAGGAAGAGCAGAGGAACAGCAGCTGGTACTATGCACTATGGAGTTGGGTGGCCAGCCAGGCTCCTGGTCAGGTGTCCACCTGCCTGACCCTCCCCCCAAACTGACCTCCCAGGGCCCGTGTCACCAGGTCCCTAACAACTAACATTCAGCTACAGGGGCGCTGCTCTAAGTCAAATGTGCAAGGTCCCCACCGGCTCATGTTTTTAAGCACCTGGCTGGTGTCACTCTTTTGAGAAGTTATGGAAACGTAGGGACATGGTGCCCAGCTGCAGGTACAGGCCACTAGGGGCAGGTCTTGGAGGCGGCAGTTGAACTCTGCTTTTTGGTGCAAACGTTCCTCTTTCTAATCCACTGAGACATGAGACCCTGCCCTCATGCCCCTGCCATTACCAACTGGCATCACCAGCCAGCATGCCTTCCTTGTCATGTTACACAGTACAAAGTCAAAGTCACTTCCTCCTTGAGTGGTTTCAGCCAGGGAGTTGGCCAGTGACTAGAAAGGCAGCGTATACAGACAGCACTTGGGGTCAGCTACTGATGCCTGAGCATCCAAAGAGTTTCGCAGAGCACAGGCAGAGCCTGCCTGACTTCCGCCATCAGCTATGAATGACATCAGCACTAGACCTAGAAATGGCATTCCATGCCACTCCACCTCCAACTGACAGACAACCCTCCTGCTGCCTTTGAACCAAATCCTACTCTTCAAAATAAATATGCACACCACACAGGTACACTCAAAGGCATGCCTGCCCTTGACAGGTGCCCTTTCCCCACCTGTATAAGATTCCCATGTTCACTAGGCCATTCCACAAACCTACTGCCTGCCTACCAAAACTGCAGTGCAGAAAAATCCCCAGGACCAAGGACTGAATATTCCAGAGGAGGGACACACAGCACAAGTTACACAATGTCAGATGATGCATACCTGTGACCCCAGTAATCAAGAGACCTAGGCAAGAGGATAGCTCAAAGTTCCAGGCCAGCTGGGCTACATAGCAAGTTGGAGGCTAGCCAAGGGTCTATATAGAGATGCTGTCTCAAACCACCACCACCAAAAAACAACAGTAATGATGATGGTGGCAATGTTAGATGGAAATAAATGCTGTGAAGAAAAGTAAGGCTCATTAAGAATATATCAAGGAGCCGGGCGTAG
The DNA here is from genome assembly GCA_902729485.2 of Mus minutoides. NCBI lineage: Eukaryota > Metazoa > Chordata > Mammalia > Rodentia > Muridae > Mus > Mus minutoides. The sequence continues at coordinate 21,431 of LR755342.1, read as the reverse complement.
TGGCGCACGCCTTTAATCCCAGCACTTGGGAGGCAGAGGCAGGCGGATTTCTGAGTCTATAGGCTGGTCTATAAAGTGAGTTCCAGGACAGCCAGGGCTATACAGAGAAACCCTGTCTCGGGGGGGGGGGGGGGGGGGGGGGGGGGGGGGGGGGGGGGGGGGGGGGGGGACTGCTGGCTGCTCTTGCAGAGGACCTGGGTTCAATTCCCAGCACCCACTTAGTTCACACCCATCCATAACTCCAGTTTCAGAGGTTCCAATGCCTTCTTTTGACCTCTGGGGGCACCAGGCATGCAAGTGGTGCACATACCTACATACATGCAGGCAAAACACTCATACATATAAAATAAATCAATCAAAACAGAAAAGACCCTGGGCTGAGGAGATGGCTCAGTGTTAAGAACACTTCGTAGTACACACATGGTCTCTCACTCCATCTGTAACTCCAGTTCCAGAGCATCAAACACCCTCTTCTGCCTCCTCAGTCACTGCATACACATAGTGCACATACAGGTAAGCAGGCACACACACTTACAATCAGTAAAAGTTTACAAAGAATCTTTAAAAAGAAATAAATAATTATGAGAGTTGGGCATGGTGACACATGCCTGCAATTCCAGCACTTAGAAGACAGGCCAGCCACACAATGAGCTGGAGGCCAGCATGGACGATAAAAGACCTTGCTTCAAACAAAATAAAGAATAAATCTAGGCCAGGTATGTTGATACATGCCTCTACCTCAGGCCAAAGTAGGAGCATCTCTGGGTCAGGGTCAGTCTGGGCTCCATGGAAAGTTCCAGAAAAGCACAGCTGCATAGCATGATCTATCTGGTGTGTAAACTTATAAATCTAGGGGCTTAGGGTTTCAAGTTAGTGGCAATGTGTATGTCTGACATGTGTGAGCTCTCCCCCACCCACACACCTGGAGGTGTGATTTTTATATGGGATGGTGAGAGAGGGTCCTCTGTAGTCTTCACACTATGAGCTGAAAGGACAGTACTTTCTATGCAGGGATCTGGGGATACTGGATGGGACAGGGGACCACTCAGGCAGGCCAGATTTCAGAAGGGGGCGGAGGACTAAGCCACAGTGTTAGGAGGAGGCCTGGCTCCAAGCCTTGTGCACTGTTAACCCATGTGTCCAAGAGACCCAAAAGGCTACCCCATATCTCTGGTGTTTGCATAAGAATAGCCCCATAAGCTTGTGTGTTTGAATACTTGATCCCCAATAGGTGAAGCTATTTGGGAAGGATCAGGAGGTGTGGCCTTGCTGGAGGGGGGTTTTGAGGTTTCAAAGACTCAGGCCATCCCCAGTGTGTTTTCTCTGCCTCCTGCTTTTAAATTTTAATGTGAGCTCTCAGGCAGGTGTATTGCCTTTAATCCCAGCACTCAGCAGACAGAGAGGGCAGATCTCTATGATTTCCAGGCCAGCCTGATCTACATGGTGAGTTCCAGGACAGCCAGGGCTGGTAGAGACCCTGCTTCACAAAAATAGATAGATAGATAGATAGATAGATAGATAGATAGATAGATAGATAGATAGATAGATAGATAGATAGATAAAAGCTGTGAGCTCTCAGCTGTTCTGTGGCCATTCCTTTACTCCACCATCATGTACTCTAACCCTATGCTTTAATATGGGGCCTGGGGAAGTGAACTCAGGTGAGGCTTAGGCTTCATAGAAAAGACCGTAATACAAGGAGTCATCTCACCAGCCCTCTTTGCATTACTCCAGCTAGGTTCCCTACCCTGAGTTTAAGCCCTCTCAATCTATTTCCCAAGCAGCATGTGTTAGGCTATGTGCCACCACACCTGGTCTGTTCCCTCATCTTGATCACCCCTGACACACTACTAGACTTTTCTTGCTAGAATAAAAGAAGTCTTCCTTCCAATCTTCTCCCCACAGCCCGCCCATGAGAAACAAGACATTCCCATTCACTTGACTAAATCACAGAAATCAACACTGGAAGTTGGGGGTGGGGAGGCCAGGTGTGGTAGCATACATCTTTAATTCCAGCACTTGGAAGGCAGAGGCCGGCAGGTTCCTATAAGGCCAGCCTGGTCTATTTGAGAAGTTCTAGACCAGCCAAGGCTAGATAACAAGATGCTGTCTCAAAATATAAAAAAATAAGGGTCTGGAGAGCACTGGTTAAGAGCACTGGCTGACTGGCTGCTCCTGAAAAAGTACTGGCTGGGGTTTGATCCCCAACACCACAATGGATGCTCACAATCATGTGTAACTCCAGTCCCAGGGATTCTGACACCATCTTCTGACCTCTGTGGGCACTAGGCACACACATGGTACACATACATACATGCAGACAAAATATTCATGCATAAAAAAATTAATAAAAATCTTAAAAAAAAAAAAAAAAAAAACAGGCTGGGCAGACTCAGGAAGCAGAAGAAGGTGGATCTCTGTGAGTTCAAGGCCAGCCTGGTCTACGACAGCTGGGCTATACAGAGAAACCCTGGCTTAAAAAACAACAAATAAGCCGAGCGTGGTGGCGCACGCCTTTAATCCCAGCACTCTGGAGGCAGAGGCAGTCGGATTTCTGAGTTCGAGCCCAGCCTGGTCTACAGAGTGAGTTCCAGGACAGCCAGGGCTATACAGAGAGACCCTGTCTCGAAAAACTAAAAAACATAAAAATAAAAAAATAAAAATAAAATAAAATAAACACAAAGAACTAAGATGGGAAGGAGGTAAGATGAAAGGGCAGAGGGACTTGATGCTATATGGATTTAGAAGTTTGTGCTTTTTAAAAAAACACTCATTTACACTATAGCATATGCCAGCAAGATAGTGCTGAAAGGGCCCGGATATAGCTGTCTTGGGAGAAACTATACCAATGCCGGGCAAACATGGAGGTGGAAGCTCACAGTCAGCTAGTAGATGGAACACAGGGTTTCCAAGGAAGAAGGAGCTAGAGAAAGTACCCAAGGAGCTGAAGGGGTCTTTAACCCTATAGGTGGAAG
>LR755342.1:0-18356 GCA_902729485.2 Mus minutoides | reverse complement strand
AAGGATGGCCTGGATGGCCATCGTTGGGAGGAGAGGCCCCTTGGTCATGCAGACGTTATATGCCCCAGTACAGGGGAACGCCAGGGCCAAGAAGTGGGAGCGGGTGGGTAGGGGAGCAGGGCCGGGAGGGGGGAGGGTATAGGGAACTTTCTGGGTAACACTTGAAATGTAAATGAAGAAAATATCTAATAAAAGTTGGAAAAAAAAAACACTCATTTGTGTACATGTGCACACACATGACTATGTGTGCACACATGATACATGTATGATCAGAAGACTACTTACAGGAGTCAGTTCTCTCCTTTCTATCATGTATATTCTGAGAATCAAATTTGGGTAGACAGGCTTGGGAACAAGTTGCTTCTTTAGCTTCTGAGGCATCTCAGCCCCTCCACCCCCATGTGTGTATGTACATGCGTGTGTGCAGTGCATGTGTGTGTGTATGCATGTGAAAGCTCCTTCTACAGATTTATAACCAAAAAAAAAGGGCCAATGGAAAGAGGAAAACTTAAGTTGGAGGTAGAGGTCAGAGAGATCAGAATGGTACCCTCTCAGGTGGCAGACTGGCTATGTACTGAGGCAGAGGGAGAAACAGGAAGGCAGGCCACAAAGACCTCAGTATTCTGAGTGAAGTGGAAAGCAGGATGGGCGTCAAGAGACTAGAAGGCTGTTGAACATAAAAGCAAAGTGACTAAGGCTAGGGGCAAAACACAAAGTCCTACAAACCCACTTAGGTCAAAAACAGGCCAGTGAAATGGCTCAGAGGGTCTTGCTGCTAAGCCTGACAACCTGGGTTCAAGCCTCAAAACCTACATGGTAAAGGAAAAGAACCAACTCCCACGAGTTAAGTCTCTGACCTCTATACACATATATACATGCCACAGCATTCATGTGTCTACACACACACACACACACACACACACACACACACACACACACACGGGTCACACAGTGGGAAGAGCTGAAACCAAAGGCTGCTAAGAGAAGCAAAAACAAGAGTATGGCCTAGGAGCCTTAGCAGTAGATGGTCAGTTCAGGGGCCTGAGGCTGTTGGCCTCCAGTAGACAGCAGAACTGGGGAGAAGTCACAGGGGTACCAAGAGGTCAGCTGACATAGAGCCTATGGAAGAGGGAGCTAGGGATGGCACACTATAGACAAGGTTCTTAGAAGTCAGACTTCCTTCTGTAAGAGGTATTTATTCAGGTCAAAAGAGTTGAAGCTTTTTAAATTGCAAGCTAGATAGGATGGCATGTGCCTATAATCCCAGCGCGTGGAAGGCTGTAGCAAAAAGAGCTCAAGGCTCAAGTCTTAGCCCTAGGCTAAGACTCTGGCCTCTAAATTAAATTTTTAAAAAGTGAAATGAAGACATTTTTGTTTTCTGTTTTGCTGTCCAGGTCTCATTCTGTAGCCCAGGCTGGCCTGGAAGGCATAATCGTTCTGCTTCAGTTTTCCAAATGATTGGATTACAGCTGTTTACTACACCTACAAACTGCCATTTCTGTAACACAAAAACACCAACTGACAACACACACATAGTTTAACCAAAATTGCCCTATTTTTAAGAACCAGAAAAAAAGGTATATTTTTGCCGGGCGTGGTGGTGCACGCCTTTAATCCCAGCACTCGGGAGGCAGAGGCAGGCAGATTTCTGAGTTTGAGGCCAGCCTAGTCTACAGAGTGAGTTCCAGGACAGCCAGGGCTACACAGAGAAACCCTGTCTCGAAAAACCAAAAAAAAAAAAGGTATATTTTTGGTTTAGGAAGTGAGAGCTAGCATTTAGAGCAGGTATCACATCTCAAACCTGTAATCCCAGGATTCAGGAAGGCTGAGGCAGGAAGATGGTTACTTGGAGTGAGACCCTATCTATAAAGGGAGACTGAGGATACTGTTCATTTGCCTGAGTACTTGCCCTGCATGCATGAAGCCCCAGGTTCCATCCTCGTCACCCCACAATCTAGCTGTGTTGTGCACACCTGCAATCCCAGTGTTTGGGGTTTAGGCTAGGGAAAGGCTGTCCTTGGCTCCGGAGCACATTCTGGAGCAGCTGCACTAGATGAGAGCTTATTCAGAGAGGGAAACCTCTATAATCAGCCAGCTCAGTCTCCTGTGTGGCTAACAGGGCTAAAGCTGAGCCCTCAGTGCTCTTTAGAAAGGATCCTCACCTCCAGCAGTTTTGGGCTATAGTGCCTTTACCCTCACATTAAATACCCAGTATAATACGCAGACTTGAGAGTGGCCATAGGGGCCAACAGACAGACCAATGCCGAGCCTCTAAGTGTGCACGGCTGGAAGATGATCAGATGCTCAACCAGGAGCACGGCTGAAATGTCCCAGTTTGGCTCCTGGCAGAAGGTCAGTTTCTCACTCAACTCCTACTCCTAGGCCATTTACAGCAGCCATCACCTCGGCTAAACCACACATTTCCCCATCCTGACTTCTCATGTCATCGGATCAAGCATATCATTCCAAAGACAGACCACTCTAACCCGTGCATATTCTGGGCTACAACATTCTCATACCCTCACTTTCTTCGCACATGACCTGCTAAGGTGCAGCAGCCTCTACTCCCCTAAGATCTACTTCAAAGCATCCTGGAGCTGCTAGCTCTACTGAATGTGAGACAGCTCAGACTCAGCCAACCCTGTCCCAGGCTTGCTACCCATACACATCCCCAAGCCAGCTTCACTCCCTCTACCTGACTCACCTAATTGTTGTGCCAAGAAAAGCCATCAGAGACTTTGGGGCCTTGCTAATGCATGTGATTTCTTTACCAGAGCTGTTATGAGTCAGATTCCCTTTCTTTGGTATTTAATGATATAAAGTCTATTTTCTGTTGCCACTTTTTGAAGCAGTCTGGCTTTGTAGTCTTGACTGGTTGGGAACTACAGTAGTTCCTGAATCCCCAGTGCAGGAATCACAGGTCTGTGCCAACCAAGCCAAGCTAAAGGGTGAAGTCTGAATGCGTAATTTTCTTTGTATTTTTTCTATATATGCGTAACCAGATGTAAGGCTGGTTTGTGGTTTTATTTGCTTTGCCTTGCTGGGAAACAAACCTAGGGCAGTGATAGGCAAGAGCTCTATCACAGAGCTACTCCCCTAGCTCGGTATTCCTGTAGGAAATATCCTATTTATAAGACCTAGCCCAGAGAAGCCTTGAATGCCTACCTTGGTCCTGTAGCCTCACACAGTTCCACCTGCAGCCACTACCAGCACTGAAGTCTCAGTCACACGGGTTCAGGGGTACCCGGAGAACCCCGTCTTTCTGTCCTTATCCATGCCTCAGTTAGAAGGGGGTCACTTCCGTTCTGCTCTTCATCAAACTTTAGTAGGAGCAATACTAGGGATGAAGAAGAATGCCCAGCAAAAGGAGCTTAAAGAGCTTGGTGCTCTTGCAGAAGACTCAACTTCTCAACGGAGAAGACTCGGTTCCCAATACCCACGTCTGCTCACAACCGACTCCAGTTCCTGGGATCTGACACCTTCTGACTTCCCGGGGTACTTTCAATATACACCTAACTAAATCTTTTGCAGAGTCCATATGTCTCTAATCCTAGCACTCCAGAGGCAGGGGCAGGAAGATAACTGAGTTCCAGCCCAGCCTAAACTACAGAATGAAACCTTGTCTCTAAGTAAATAATCATTTTTTAAGTGTCCATAAAACAGCTCAGACTGTCAAGCAGCCTGATTTTGTCTGGATCCCACCCCCCGCCTCGCCAAGTCAGGAAGCGCCGGGCATCTCCGCATCTGTGGCGGGAGAACAGCCCTTACAAGAACCCCGGGACCCTCGACCCAGACCCCGGCCCGCACGCTCACCAAAGTAGTCTCGCGCCGTGCGCGCCTCTAGCGCGCGCTCCAGTTCCCGCGTGAGCGCCTCCAGCCGCCGCTCGGCCGCACTCGGGCCGCCCTCCCGGCCCGGGGGCAGCGGCAGCGACGGCAACGGGAAGGGGAACTGGGCAGGCTCCGGAGAGCGGGCGGGCGCGGGGCCGACGCCGGGCGGCAGCAGGTCTGCACAGGCGCCCGCTGAGCCACGGGAGCCCAGGCTGGACACGCTGGAGCGCGCGCTGCCCCCCGACGGCGGCCCGGGGCCGGGGCCGTGGCGCTGGTCGTAGCCCAGGCTGATACCGCTCGAGCGCGCGCTGCCGCCGTCCGAGCCCGCCAGGCTGGCGCGCGGGCCTCGCTCGGGGCGGCTCGGGACGTCGGGCGCGGCCTCGAGGCCGCCACCGCCGCCCTTGCCTCGGCGGCCCGACGCTGGCGCCGCCTCGTCCACGGCCCTCGGCCCGCGCCGCACGCGCCCTGGGGAGCTGGCGATCGGCTCCGGCTCGCGCAGGCCCAGCCCGGCCAGAAGCAGAGCCGCGTCGTCCGCGGCCGTCCGCGAGCGCTGCATGGCCGTCGGCCCGCCGCGGCGCGTCACCTCCGCCTCCGCCGCCCGCCGCCGCCGCTCCGGCAGCGCCGCCGCATCGTCCGCCGGCCCGCAGCCCGCCCCGGGACCCCTGGGCGCGGGGCGGGGCGGGGTCCGGGTCGCGGTCGCTCGGCGTGGGCCGCACTCGCGCGCGGGGCCGTGGCGGGGAGGGAGGAACGGAGGCGCGCGGCGGAGGAATGCGCGCGCAGCTCGGGGCCGCGCCCCCTCCGCTCCGAGGCCGCGCGCGGGGGGCGGGGGGACGGAGGGACTCCTTTGCCCCGTCAGGAATGTGAGGAAGGAGACTGCGCAGAGGCCTCTGGAATGTGGGGAGGCGGCGACGGCCGGGCCGAGGGGTGCGCAGACTGCGCGAGGACGCGGGCGGGACAGCGGTGGCCCAGGCTCTGGTCCACCTCGAGGCCTCAAGGCACATTCCAGATCCCACACCCACACCCCCACCCCGGAGGCTGAGCCCCGAGCCCACATCCTCCCTCCCCATATTCCTCCCAGGCCCTCTGCTAAAGGAACACAGCCTGATGCCTGCTTTGTGCCACATGGATGTGACACCAACGTGGGAATTCTGGCAGTTTCAAAACACAGTGTAAGGATTCTAGCAACGTCTAGGTATAACCGTCCCAATTACACATTCTGGGACTTAGAAAAGAATCACGGGATGAGTTCCAGGACCCATTGTGAGTGTGACTTCCACCAAAATTCTTATAGGCTGGAGCCATGGCTCAGAGGTTTGTTGCTCTTGCAGGAGACCCAAATTCAGTTCTCAGCATTCACACGATGGTTCACAACTCTCCTTCACTCCAGTTCTAAGAGATCTGACTGCCTCTTCCACTGCTAAGCATGAACGTGGTGCATATATGTACATGCAAGCAAAACACAAAACGTTAAAAAAAAAAAAAAAAAAAAGAAAGAAAAGAAAAGCCTGTTTATCGACTGACATTCCTACTTTAACTGAAGAGCCATAATGAGTCTAAGGGGTCCCCCCCCATGTGAGGGGACTCTCAAAATTATTGTCAATTTAGAACAAGTATCCACTAGGCCTTGGAAAATCCAGTTGTTTCCTTTTCTCGGTGTTACAGTTACCCTGGTAGAAGGAAGCAAAAAGGCTGTGAGACTCATATTGTAACTTGTCTCATACTCCAGGGAACCTGGCCTTCCCTTCAAGGGCTTCTGGGTCATAACTAGCTCAAGTCTGGAAACTGATTGACAGGCCAGGATTCTCTACTGTTGCTTTTCTTTAATTTGTTGTAGAGTTTTAGATTGAACTAAAAGGGACATAGTCCTTCTCATTCATGGGTGTTACACAGGCCCAGCAACCTGCAGCCATTGGTGATTTGTTGACCTTGGGCACTCTCTGCCTGTGAAAGGCACTCAAAAGCAGGAGCTTGGTCACTACATGCCAGGCTTGGAGCTAGTGTGCAGATGGTAGGGGTCCCCTTCAAATGCAAGGACTCCTCTTTCACAGTGCCTGACCTCGGACTTAGAGCACTCCTAAAGAATGCCTCTAAGCATCTGGGTAGTTATGTGATGTGTGGAACCAATAGAGGCCACACCAGGTGGGGACCCTGTCCCCAAACTCACAAACAAACATAAATCTGTCTTACCCTGCAAGAGCTTTCATGGGAAAGAAAACCAAACCTTATGTGTTGTGTCCCAGGGATCCAGGAAAACAGTTTTAAATGAAAGCCCCTCACTTCCAGGCTCCCTTTTCTCAGAGGGTGATGGTAAAATGCCCCAGTACCAGGGGAAGGGAGCTAGTTGGCAGCAGACTGACCTGCCCTGATGCACAGAAACTGCAAAGAGCAGGCTGGGACACCTGCTTCCCAGATGGAAGGCAAACTGTAGTGTCTGGCCCATCCCCCCAACCCACCCTCCAACCTCTCCCCACACACATACATACCTACCTCCTAGGACCTAAGGAATTCCAGCTCTGCCTTATGCACACAAGGTATGGAAGCAAGTATTTGGGGAACAAATGTCCAGTCAGGAGAGCCACCTCATGGTCCGATGAGAAAGGAGAAACCATTTGACCGGTGATCCCATTTCATTGATCACATTTATCAGCCATTTAAAAGTGAAAATGTTGGGGGCCAGTGAAAACCCAACAGAAGGTATAAACCACTTGTATACATATGCCTAATGCCTTATTTAGTTCAGTCCTCAGAACCCACAGTGGAGGGTGAGAACCAGTTCCTGGAAGTTGTCCTCTGACTGCTGCCACATACACACAAACAGGGCTGGTAAAGGGCTTGTTGATATGCCTGAGTACCCACATTACATTCCCTGGATGCACACACCAGGAGTGGACTGCAGAGTTCTTCTCAGACTTCCATATACACACACTGTGCATATACAAGCACATCCATAAGTGGACATGCACACACACAGATTATTGAACTACTGTAAAATTATAAGCAGAAATTTCTTTTAAAACATCTATTCTTAGGTTATGATTGTTCCAGGCTATAATCAGGAGGCTGAAGCAGGAGGATCACTTTTGAAGCCAGCCTGGGCTGCACAGCAAGAACTAGCACCAACCCCCAATTAAAAAACAAGTAAATGTTTCAGTCCAATTTTCACAGTTAGAACCTTCAGAATTCAAATGATACATTAGTGTCCAGGCTCAACTAAAATCCATTACACTAGAAATAAGAAAACCTAAAAGTAAAGCAACCTAAAATGACCAAATATGGGATAGTAGAATAAGCAACTTCTATGAAATGGCATCCACTGTTTACTGATGAATCGGCATGCTTCACGTCCTAGCACTGGAGAAACGGAGGCCAGCTGGAAGACTGAAGCAAAAGGAACACACGTTCAAAGCTTGCCTGAACTCCAGAACAAATTCCAAGTCAGTCTGATAAATGTAGTGAGACTCTATCTCAAAAATAAATAAATAAATAGATAGATAGATAGATAGATAGATAGATAGATAGATAGATAGATAGAGATTAGGTAGATACATATAGATGATAGGTAGAGAGATAAATGATAGACAAATAGATAATGATAGAGATGATAGATAGATAGATAGATAGATAGATAGATAGATAGATAGATAGATAAATAGATAGATAGACAGACAGATGTGAAAGCCTAGTTGGACCCCTCAGTACCACAAATGAACTGGTGTGAGAGTGTCCACATTATTTACAGGGACATGGTGACTCACACCTTTAGTATCATTTTATTCTAATAAGTTTGTTACATATTTTCAATACCAGTGTACCATTTTTTACAAATACTTTCTACTAGTTTACATCTTCTCCCTTTGATGTGTCTTCATAAGAATAGAAGTTATTTTATGGGGTTGGAGAGCTGGCTCAGCAGTTAAAAGTACTTGCTGCTCTTGTGAAGGACCGGGTTCCCACTGCAACTCACAACTGTCTGTAACTCTGTTTAGTTTTGGGTTGTTTTTGTTTTTGTTTTTGTTTTGGGGGGGGGGGGTTTCGAGACAGGGTTTCTCTGTATAGCCCTGGCTGTCCTGGAACTCACTCTGTAGACCAGGCTGGCCTTGAACTCAGAAATCCGCCTGCCTCTCCCTCCCGAGTGCTGGGATTAAAGGCATGTGCCACCACACCCGGCCTGTCTGTTAACTCTGGCTCCAGGAAAATTGACAGATTCTTGTGGCCTCTGTGGACCCCAGGCAGGCACATGGTGCACTGTTATACATACAATCCAAACACCCATACAAATAAAATAAAAAGGTGAGTTTTCGTTTGCAGCAGCGTTTCTCTGTACAGCCTGGCTGTCCTGGACCAGGCTGTCCTTGAACTCAGAGAGATCCACCTGCCTCTGTCTCCCCAGTGCTGGGGTTAATTAAAGACATGCACCACAATGCTCAACATAAATATATATTGTTTGGTTTTTGCTTTTTTGAGACAGAGTTTCTCTGTATAGCCCTGGATGTCCTGGAACTCATTCTGTAGACCAGGCTGGCCTCGAACTCAGAAATCTGCCTGCCTCTGCCTCCCAAGTGGTGGGATTAAAGGCATATGCCAACACTGCCCAGCTCCTAGCAATACTTCTTAAAATGTTACTTTATGGAACAGTAATTGTGTTCAGAATATAACTAAACAGAATTGGGGCCCTACAGTTCTACTTGGTTGATTTTCTTCTTCCTTCCTTCCTTCCCTCCCTCCCTCCCTTTTTCTCCATCTCTCCCTCTCCCTCCCTCCCTGCCTCCCTTTCTTTTCAGCCCAGGCTGGCCTCAAACTCTCTATGTAGCCAACACTGACTGAGCAGATGATCTACCTGTCTTTTGCCTCTCAGGTGTAGGATTAAAGGCATGCACTACCAAGTTCAGCACATAATTGTTGTCTTTAGTGACAGCAGCTAAATGTCCCAAATAAGCTTAGGGCTGGGATTTGTCCTGTTGAATTGAATACAGGAGGAAAATGTTCCGTCTATGTGTAGAACTCAAGAAGCAAATTCCCAGTTTAAAAAAAAAAAAGTATAAAAATATTTCTCTAAATATATCCTCCCTAAAAACAGCCAAATGGAGAATTCTGGACCTCCGGAATTCTGCTTTAAAATGCTAAGAGGTCGCTTATGCTCTGACCTCCACACAAGTGCTTGGCATGTGCATGTACACACACACACAAACACTATTTTTTAGTTTTTTTATATGTATGAGAATTTATCTGCACATATACCCCATGTGTACCTGGAGGCAGTGGAGGTCAGAAGGTATCAGATCCCCTGGAACTGGAGTTACAGAAGGTCCTGAGCCACTACATGGGTGCAAGGAACCAAACCCAGGCACTCTTAGCCAGTGCTCTTAGCCAGTGCTCCAGTCACATACAAAACAATTTTTTTTAAAGTAATATAATGTTCTTTGAGACTGGGGAGATGTTGGCTAAAGAATGTATCCTGTTCTTGCAGAGGACACCAGCAGCCAAGACTGACAATTGCCTGTAACCCAAGCCCCAGTGAATACAGCACCTGAGGCTTACCTCAGGCTCCCTCACGTGCAGAATCCCATACACACATGCACATGCACTTCATTAAAAATAAATCTTAAGGGCTGGTGAGATGGCTCAGCGGGTAAGAGCACCCGACTGCTCTTCCGAAGGTGATAAGTTCAAATCCCAGCATCCACATGGTGGTTCACAACCATCCGTAACGAGATCTGGCGCCCTCTTCTGGAGCGTCTGAAGACAGCTACAGTGTACTTACATATAATAAAATAAATCTTAAAAAAAAAAAAAAAAGTTATGTAATATGTACATGCCTTCAGGGGCCAGAAGGGGTGTCAGCTCTTCTGGAGCTGAAGTGACAGGTGGTTGTAAGCTGCTGGATATGAGATGAGGTCTTCTTCCTAGGTGTGTGCAATGGCACCCAGGAGAGGGAAGATCTTGGAGAGGGAAGATCTTGTTTTGTGAGACAAGGTCACTTACTGGCCTGGAGCCTGCAGAGTAGGCTAGGCTGGCCAGTGAGCCTCAAAACTTCCCTGTCTGCCTCTCCAGTGCTGGCAGTGATGTGCCCAGCTTGTCTTTTGTTTGTTTTTTGAGACAGGGTTTCTCTGTGTAGCCCTGGCTGTCCTGGAACTCACTTTGTAGACCAGGCTGGCCTCGAACTCTGAAATCCACCTGCCTTTGCCTCTGGAGTGCTGGGATTAAAGGCGTGTACCACCACGCCCGGCTCCAGCTTGCTTTTTTAAGCTGGGAGCTAGAGATCAACTCAGACTCCCATACATGCATGGCAGACACTTTACCAACCTCGCAGCTCCACAGCCCAGAGCTAGCCCTCAGCCTGTAGCAGACACAAACCCACTAGGGCAACAGAGGCAGATGACAAGTATGCAGACATCATTTATTTGGTCCATAAGTACAGTATATTTGTTGTTTGAGTTTACAAAACATCAAATATAAATAACTTGAAACTGTAACAAATACACAAAAATTGGCTTCTTACACAGACATACCAGGCAGTACAAACTGAAAATCTGGGTAAATTAACATTGTTTTACATTAATATACACAGTGCCAGGTAACATTTAAAAAACAAGTTTCAATGCATAGCACTTGACACTTCTGTGAATCTTTCAGGTAAGAGTATGAAAATGGTTAGATCTAGGCTAAAAATAACTCTTCTCTAGCCAAAAATAAAGGCATAATATTTATACCCAGGTTGCAGCATTCCTACCCCACAGTGTTTTCCACTAGGAAATGATAGCTAAGGCTATTTACAGGGAAAGCAACATGCACGCCTGCGTTCTTTCAGCTCATCACCCAGCTTTGCTCAAAGGGTCGCAAATTCTACTCCTACTTCAACACGCAACAGTCTCAAACAGTCTCAGCAAATGAACACTTTCACAGGAACGGAACCATCAAAGCCACACGGCAGCCTGGGCTTTCCCTCTGCAACAAAGGATCTAACTTTCCGTTCCGACCAGACCAAGGGCAGGAGCTTGCTCAATCTAACGCTATGACGTCATCCAGATCTTCTGTCTGCTCCAAGCGGCACTTCTTGGTACAGGCACCCTCATTCTCTTCCAGTTTCCGCTTGCGGGCCTTGTCATCCCCACTGCAGTCAGTGCTATTTGAAGGGCCTTCTTTGTTTGAATCAACTATGAGCACATCGTCTTGCTCTTGTGCTTATTTTGGAAAACAAAGCAAAGAACAGTGATGTGAGGGAGATGTCAATGGCTCACCAAGGCCTCTCGTAGCAGAATCCAAGCCCCCGCCCTGGCCACCCTCAGGGAAGCTGTCTGGTGTTTGCTGTACCAAGCACATCTACTCTTAGGAGAAGGTTGTTATTGGGGAGCCGAACTGACCCAGGGCAATTGCCTATTTTTTTCAAGCAAAACAAAAAATAATGACTAGCATATAATTCAAATGCATCATCATGCCTCCTGAGAGAGTCCCCACTGAGAAGGGGAGGGGCACCCTAATAGAGGAAAGAGCAGCAACAGCAACAAGCCACTTACAACCGCCAGCGACTGCTCTGAGCACTGTGCACAAACTCATCTAATCATCCCTATAAAGAAGATAACATTATTATCCTACTTCCAGAAAGGAACCAGAGGGACAGAGATGTGCTCCTTATAGTCACAGCAGAGGCCCCCCACACTTGTGCTCTTTAACCCTATTCCCAAAGACAGTGTGTCTCCATGTGCAAACTTAAAACAGGACCACACCTTCCCCCTATAGCCTTCCAAACCTGCCCATGGTAGAGGGTCAGCATTTGTTTCACAGTAGGAGTTAAGAACTTTGGTCTTACAGGCAATGCTCCTGTTGGGGGGAGAGAGAACAGACCAGCCCAAGAGAGCCATTTCTACAGCCTCCAAGTTTACCCCTAAATTCTCAGAGGATGCTACAGACTAGAGCAAACATAATAAAGAACTCCATGTGCTCACATGAGGGGAAACAGAAGTTAGCTCAGGGGAGAAACTGGTCCAAACAGTGAGCAGCTAAAGATCTGCTATCTGAAAGGTACCAGGTGTCAGAAGGACCTCTGAGAGCATTCTCAGGTGGGCTTTACTTAGGCACCTGCCTTCCTGGAAGCTCATACCAACCCTGGAAGCACCTGCTCAAAGAGCCAGATGCACAGTTATGGCTTCCAAATAAACAGGTTAAGTAGGCAGCTTAAGCAGAACAGACCATGGACCAGGAATTAGCCCACAGCTTGCTGTGGAGATTCAGAAAACCGCTCCCAATCCCTCTAGGAATACCCCCCCCCAGGGGTCATAAAGGTCTTCATGACTCATAAAACTCAAAACCCCATTATATACTCAATTCCAAACTAAATCAGCCTTGGTATTTTACATTCAGTGTCCATCAGAGTACCAACTTGTTCAAGCCCTCTGGTGTGGAGGTGACTCACCTGTGGAGGTGGAAGGCTGGGCACCGTCATCACTGCCGTTGGCAATGCTTTTGGCAGCATCTTCAGCTTGTTTTGGCCCCACTTTTTCAGGGGTGTCACCAACTACCTCAAATTCAACATCCTTTCCAAGATCTTCGCTAAAAGAGAAACAGAGTTACCCGCTGAGTTGTGCATTTCATAGTAAAGGAGCAGGGACATCCTCACAGCTCAGAATGCACAATGTGACCCCTGGAAGGTTCTGACTTCCAGAACACTCTCAAGAAAAGACCAGAGCAATGCTTCTCTAACTCAAGTGATAGAGACTGAGGTTTCTTTACATCCTGCTCATGAAGAGACTCAGGCGTAAGTCCTGCAGCCCAGCAAGTCTCTATGTCTTTTTTCTGGCTGCTCTGCCCAAAGATCTGACCTGACCTGACCTGACCTGACCTGACCTTGGTGTTCTGGGGATAAGGTTATGTGGTTTCTGGCTTACCCTAGCTTTTTAGACAACTCCCTACTCTCATACATGAGTTCCAAAGTGTACATCAAATGTTATTTGTCAAGGTGAACAGAGGATGCACGTTTTTAAAGGCAGTTCTGTGCTGAGAGTTAAAACACAGGGTGAGAAAGACAGACACAAACCCACACCCTAACTGTGCTATTTCTCTGACACTTGACCTCTTTGTCTTTTCCTGCTGTTTTCTTTCAGTGTCCCAGTGAAGGCAGGAGAGCACACCACTGCCAGCAAGCCTTGAGTCCATTATGTAACTTAGAATTTATAGTCCTCCTAACACTTTGAACACCAGGCAAGACCACATTTAAAGTACACTTACAGGGGATTGGAGGGATGGCTCAGAAGTTAAGAACACTCACTGGCTACCCTCCCAGCAAACCTGGGCTCCAATCCGAACATCCACATGGAGGCTCACAACCACCTGTGATTTTAGTTCCAGGGAATCCAACGTCCTGTTTGGACACTGCCCAAACATGGCACACAGACATACATGCAGAGAAAACAAACACCCCCCCACACATAAAACCCACTTCACCTGGCTAAAGCCAGCTGTTCTGACTTCTACATTTGTATTGTCACGGTACATATAAAGGCGTGTACATATGAAGTGTGTACACACACTCCCTACACTCTTAGATACACAGAGAATACATGTAATTTTAAAAAATGTGAAAAAAAAAAAAAACTCAGCAAGATCTTATTATAGCTGAATTATGAAGATAAATGTACCTTTACAAATCCACCTCAAAAGTTTATTATTAGCCGGGCGTGGTGGCGCATGCCTTTAATCCTAGCACTTGGGAGGCAGAGGCAGGTGGATTTCTGAGTTCGAGGCCAGCCTGGTCTACAAAGTGAGTTCCAGGACAGCCAGGGCTATAAAGAGAAACCCTGTCTTGAAAAACAAAAAAAAATTATTTCCCATGTTTCTCATAGTACACATGTGAAGTCAGCAGACCTGTGAGAGTGGGATCTCTCCTTTTACCAAGGTACCACAGGAACTGAACT
Source organism: Mus minutoides (assembly GCA_902729485.2). Taxonomy (NCBI): domain Eukaryota; kingdom Metazoa; phylum Chordata; class Mammalia; order Rodentia; family Muridae; genus Mus; species Mus minutoides. Next base: position 4,620 of record LR755342.1, on the reverse strand, counting down.
CAGGTCTACAAGCACGGTTAACCCGAGCCATCTCCAGGTGCCATAGAGATGATCATCGGCCATCCTGTCAGCTTCTACTCTTCCTGAGGCTGTTATGCGGATAATCCTTGTATTTCTGAATCCTAGCACTCTCCTGTAGGCACACCCCTGTGCAGCCCCACTGAGTAGTGGAGCTTCTACGTAGAAATCCCTGGCTTGTCTCCTCTCGTGTGTTTTACATTCTAGAACTAACAGTTCCTACCTATGAAGAATGTTGATCAGCAAAGTATAGTCCTGGAGGAAGTCATCTGCTTGAAGCCGGCTGCCGTTTCTAATTCCAAAATCAGACAACTTCTTGGGGTTATTAGCTAGATGTGAACAGAATGAAGATGTTATAATTATGTTTTTACAGTGTGGGCAAGGTAGTTATTAAAAAGCCAAACCCACTATGGCTGTACTGCGTTCCTTAGAAATCGGCATTCTCAAGTCCTGACCCACAGTGCCCAACAAAGTGACTGAGTTTGAAAACACTGCTTTATGCATGTGGTAACTAGTTAAAAACAGGCTTTCACATACCTGTAACCCCGAAATTTGGGAGGTGGAGGCAGGGGATCAAATAGCCAAGGTTATTTTCTGGGACAGCCTGGGCTACACAAGACTTTTACTTATATTTAAAAAAAAAAAGTGTCCATATGGAAGAAACCTGGTCACTCAGACCATGGTGCACACCCCTGTCACAAGATGCCACATGAAGACAAATCGAGGAGAAGGCTCCAAGGAAAGTTTCTGATGGTTCAGTGCCCTAGGCTGTGAACAGCAAACTAAGTGTGCTATCAGGCACGTAGGAATTCAGCCCCAATAACTCACCTACCACAAGTGGACCAAGTACAAAGGACCCACAAAGGCATCCCATTCAAAGCAAACTGATTTTGGAGTCCTGAGAAGGCAGCGCTCCATCAGCGTGCATTACAACAATTCACTCCCAAGATGATCTCAATAGCTCAATGAGTTCTTTAGTAACTAACAGTACAGAACAGCAGACAAACCTTTCTTCAGGGTAAGGACAGCGGTCTAGAACATGGCTCAAATATTAATATTAAACCACACTCCCAAAATAGTCAGCCAACATATGACCTCTAATTACACACGACCTAATTAAAACCTCAAATAATTACTCAAACAGCAAAACTACTACCAGCAAGAATCCTTATGACTATTTTGGGGAGATAAGATATAACTTTCTAAGGCTGGGGATGGTGGTGCATACCTTTAATCCCAGCACTTGGGAGGCAGAGGCAGGCGAATTTCTGCGTTCAAGGCCAGCCTGGTCTACAGAATGAGTTCCAAGACAGCCAGGGCTACACATAGAAACCTTGCCTCAAAATAAATAAACAAAGAATGAATAAATAAATAAATAAAAATATCTAACTTTATAGACCAGGCTGGTCTCAAACTCACAGATCCTTCTACCTCTGTGTCCTAAGTACCATGATCTCCATGCACTCCCATGCCTGGCTGGCTGGCTTCAGATTTACCATACAGGTAGGCTGCCCTTGACCTTCCTGCTTCCTTTCCCCATTGAGGACTGGGACAGGTGCGTGCCAGCACACCTGGTTTATGCACTGCTGGGACGGAACCTAGTTGTTTACTCATGTCGAGCTGGCACTCTATCCACCGATTATATTCCTGCCCTGACGGGAAATCTCAACAAAGTTCAGAGGTGGAGCCCAGTGAGCTGTAGAACAACTGACCTAGTAGGTGCCAGTCTGTGTGATTTGACCTTGCCACTCTTGAAAAAAGCCCTAAGATTTACACTCCCCTGTGTGGCTAACAGCCTCAAGAGCGTGCTCACCACCAACCTAGCCCTAGGGCCCAAGACATAGGCAGAGGGTCCTTGGGAAGGAACAAAAAGTATTTCCATGTGTAAACTGCCAGAATCTGTGCATCAGGTCATTGACAAGTCCCTGAGGTGCCCCAATACAGAAAGCTTCAGAATCTGAAGACCTCCGACAGGTAGACACTGCATGACTGTGATAGCAAATGCCACACTAACACATGCAATGAGCAGAGCCCAGCTTCTCCCTCCCGGGACCAGGAGTTGCCAGGTAAGAGCAAGGATGGTACCTTCTGTCTCTCCCTCTTCTGAAGATATCAGGATTGTGCCTTTCCCATCTTCAATTTGGACATCTGGTGCCACCATAGCAAACTTTTCTTTCACTATCTAAAAGTGCAAAATTAAATATTAATTAGTGTAGGTAAATATTAACTAATGTAGGCAATTAAAGACCATAAAAAACCTATACTGCTTTTCTATACAAGTCAACTTTTCCACTGGGGAGAGCTACTTATTATGTAATTACTCTGTGTGTGTGGCATATGCATGTGAGTGTATATGTACAAGTGCCACAGTGATATGCATAGACCAGACAAAAGCTTCTGGAACTGGGTCACTCTTTCAACCGAGGGGCTGTGTCTTCAGGTTTATCTGATCCACCCAGTCTTTCTCTGGCCTCAGTTATATTTTAATATCCTGTCTGTTTCTGAGAATAGGCATGCGTGTGCACACACACATACACACTCTCACCTACATGGTAAACATGGTCGCAGGAAGCCAAGAGGTCATCCAGACCCCACCCCACATCTGCCCATGGATGCAGGGCAGGTGCAGCTCGAGAGCCTGGAGAGGCCCCCTACCACCCCTCACACTAGGCTCAGGCTTCACGTCTGCCACATTTTATCTCAGTCTCCATGTCAATCCTGCCATGGAGAGTGTTTGACAAAAAGAAAGCCTAACTGAATCCTCAAATGATCTTCCCACTTCAAGCAGTATCTCCCTTCATGTTCCAAGATGCAACGTAAGAGACAACACTGTTAAATCCCACCTAGTGAAAACAAAACTCTCCCCAATTGTCAGCACTGCACTCCGTTCTTTTAGCCCCACGATAAACACCAACCAACACCATGATCTAGAAACAGCAAGGCACGAACCCTGCAAGGTGAGCTCACTACTGGGTCTTTGTCCCGAGGGAAAGTGAAGGCACCCAGCCTTACTCAAGTATTTGTTCACCCCCCAAACCAGGACAACTGCAGGGAGTGTCATTTCTCAGAAATCTGGACTTCCTGGTCTCCTGCTTATCAACACAGACCTGTTCCTTTCTAGACAAGATACATGTCCCAGAAACACAGGCAGATGCTGGGGGGATCTGGACTGGGAAGCTCTATCCACCCAACAGCCAGTACTGTCCAGGGCAAATCCCAGCCTGAATTCACTGCTAAAAGGGAAAGAGAAGCAGTCCCTGCACTTGCCTTATCCTGTAAGGTGAGGACAGTCACTTTGTGGACATTCAGCCGCACAGTCACCTCTGGCTTGCTGGCACAAACGTAACAGTTGGTGTTGGGAGGATCCAGTGCACAGGGCACCAAGAGCTTCTTTCTTGGGTTTGGCTGCTTATTCAAAAAAATCTTCGGGGGGGCAGGGGGGGGAAGAAGACATGCAGGAATCAGAAACATTGAGTTACCATTTTTTTTTTTTAATTTTATGCATATGAGTACACTGTTGCTGTTTTCAGGCACACCAGAAGAGGGCATCAGATCCCATTACAGATGGTTGTGAGCCACTATGTGGTTGCTGGGAATTGAACTCAGGACCTCTAGAAGAGCAGACCGTGCTCTTAACCACTGAGCTACCTCTCCAGCCCATTACCATTTTAATAGATAAATCTAAAAATCATATTTTTCTTTCCCCTGTTTTTTTTTTTTTTTTTTTTTTTTGGGGGGGGGGGGACTGACTATCCTGAACTTGCTATGTAGACCAGGCTGGTCTCCAACTGGGATCCCCCTGCCTTAGCCTCTCAGGTGCTGAGATCAGAAGTGCATGCCACCACACCCAGCTTTAAAATCTTGCTTATTGTATACCCAATCATAAATGGCTTCAATATTCTTCTGTACTGTCAAAAAGGATATAGAAAGTCATGACATTGTAAGAGGCATGGTTTTGTATCTTTTTCTGATCAGCTACCATGGAGAAGGCTGGGCTAAATGGAAAGACATCTCCTTGGTACAGCACATACCCCAGACATAAAACTTACATGTAGCATGAGTAAGGGCCAAGCCACCCCAAGGGCTCATGCCTCCTTGTGCTTTTCAACATGACCAACTCAATGAATCCATCAATGACAATGCTTTCAGATGCCAGGAATTCCCTAACAACAACTGAAGATTATGGTAACATTTTTATGAAGAAAAATGATGTATTTCTTATAGTAATACTATGCCTCTGGCACCCAAACAAACATAAGTATCAAGGCAAATTTAAAAGCTAACAATGTAGCTGGGGGTGATGAAACATGTCTTTAATCACAGAATTGGGAGCTTTGAAATTAGCCTAGCCTCCATACAAAAGTCCAGGCTAGTGTGGTCTACATAGTGAGAATGTCTAAAAAAGCCAACCTTGGGGCTGGAGAAATGGCTCAGCAGTTAAGAGCACTGACTGCTCTTCCAAAGATCCTGAGTTCAATTCCCAACAACCACATGGTTCACAACCATCTGTAATGGGATCTGATGCCCTCCTCCCCTGTGTCTGAAGAAAGCAACAGTGCACTTAGGTAAAATAAATAAATAAATCTTTATTTAAAAAAAAAA
>LR752807.1:42332-57865 GCA_902729485.2 Mus minutoides | reverse complement strand
AGGGTGAATAAAAGAGTCCTGGTAAAGCATTATAAGACAAAGATGCCATTGAGATCATTCGGTGTTGTTCATGTACAGGGACCTGGCCTTATAAATGGTTTTGTATACCTAGAGAGATTCCACTGGAGTAAACTGTGGTTATCAATTGGAGTTACTTTTGGGGCTAGGGATCCGTGCTCCTGTGCACTTCCCCTCTCAGCACTGAGAACATGTCAGACACAGACTTGGGCAGGCCCTCCACATGCTGCCACAGTCTGTGTGCATCTCATAGGTGCATCAGTCTTGCTGTGTTTAGATAGACTTGTTTTCTTGATGTCCTCCATTCACTCATTTCATAATATTTCTGCCTTAATTATGCAGAAATTTCTAAGTTGCAAAGGGAGATAATTGATGAAGACATCCCATTTAGGACTGAGTGTTCCAAAGTCTCTGACTTTGTGCACATTGTCTAGCTATGACTTTCTATATTTCCTATCTACTACGGGAAGAAGAGCCTCTCATAGTTATTGAGCAAAACACTGATATGTATATAGCAAAGTATTATTTGGAGTCATTGTGTTGTTATATTCCTTTATCAAAACAGGAGCCTTTGGTTTTCCCCTAAGTCCCTGGCTTATCTGGTCCCAGGTTTTTGACTACTCAAGCAGTGTTGGTGATGGGTTCCATCTCATAGAGTTGACCTTAAATCCAATCAGATATTTGTAGGTGGCTCCCACTAGCTTTGTTCCATTTTTGCACTAACATATCTGGAAGCGAGGTTACCATTGTAGACTGAAGAGTTTGTGAATGGTTTTGTATTTACCTTTTTTCTTTGTAACATTTAGAGTACCTTCTAGTGCCATGAACACTATGCTGTAGGGATGAAGGCTCTTGATGGGCACCAGCTCTATTTCTTTATCTTCCATGAGTTTATAGATTTTTTTCTTGGGCAATATGGCCTTACTATCGTTTGTGGAGAGGAACCAATAGTCTTGGTAATAGTGTAGGGTGCTCAGGGTCTCATGTATCACCTTTGGTCAACAACTAGATTATATGTAAACCCTTTACAAACTAGAAACTTCATTTTGTGATGAGAGATGTCCAGCTGTGGCACTGACTTCATCACTACCTCAGAATTCAGTTTAGATCATCTTCATATATGTATATACTATTGGAAGATTTTACTGCAATTAGTTTCCATGTGGTGGCTCAAATGACCCTTAGATTTAGCTGTCCTCCATGTCACTCCTGTTCCCCACTTTACCTTCTCTCTCCTCCCTTGATCTTTCTATTCCAGTCTACCCCATGCATCCATAACTATTTATTCTACTTTCCTTTCTAGTATAATCAACCCTCTCCAAGTTTCTTATTATGTGCCCATCATTGTATTAATATGGATTTTAGCCTGCTTATTGAATTCTTAAGAGCCAACGTCCATATTTGTCTCTCTGGGTCTAGATTACTTTACCCATGATATTTTTCATCTCCACAAATTTACCTACAAATTTCATCATTATTAAATAACCAAGTAATACTGCATTGTGTAGATGTATCACACATTATTTATCCATTGACAGATAGCTATGCTGTCTAATTTCTGCAATGAGTTGAGCAGGTATTGCTGTGTAGGGTGAAGCACCCTTTGGTTGGAGGCCCAAGAATGTTAGAGTTCATCTTAAGGTAGATCACTTCCCATTTTCTTGAAAACAAAACAAAACAAAACAAAACAAAACAAAACAAAACAAAACACTGATTTACATAGTGGCTGTGCAAGTTGCCCTTCCCTCCAGCCATGGATTTTGTTCCCCTTACTCAGTATCCTTGCCAATATAAGCAAAATTTATTGATCTTGCTCATTCTGACTGGTGTAATATGAAATCTTAAAGCAGTTTTGATTTGCATTTCCCTGATGACTAAGGATGCTAAACGGTTCTTTAAATGCTTCTCAGCCATTTGTATTTTCTCTCTTGAGAACTCTTCGTTTAGATCTCTACCTCAATTTTTAAACTGCAATGTTTGTTTACTTGATGTCCATTTTTCTAACTCTTCAGATATTTTAGATATTTGCCCTCTGTCAGATGTGTAGTTGGATAAAATCTCTTCCCCCCCCCCTTTTTTTTTGATCTTGCCACTTTGTCCATATGATGGAGTCATTTGCCATACAGATACTTTTTAGTTTCATGAGGTCTCATTTATTAACTACTGTTCTTATTGCCTATGCTATTAGTGTTCTATTCAGGAAGTCTTTTGCTGTGCCAGCGAGTTTCCAACTGTCTTTTCTGTGCCAAAAACTCTCCAAATCTTCTATCAGAGTCAACGTATCTTTACTTCTGTTGATTTTTTTTTTTTTGATCCACTTGGAATTGAATTTTGTACATGGTAATAAATATGAAACTATTTGCATTTTTCTATATTTAACCAATTAAATTAACCAGCACCATTTGTTGAAGAAGCTTTCTTTTGTTCAGAGTATGTTTCTAGCTTCTTTATAAAAATTCATGTGTTCATAAATGTCTTGGGTCTTCAATTCACATCCATGGGTCAATGTGTCTGTTTTTATGCATAAGCCATGCTGTCTTTATTATGATATCTCTGTAGCAAATAAAAGAGTGGGGGTAGTGATACTACCAGCAGTTCTTTTATTATTCAGAATTGTTTAACTATCTTGGGTTTTTGTGTTTCTATATGAACTATCCTTTAAAGTTCAGAGAAGAATATTTTTAATGGTAACTAGGGATGATGATTAAGATGAGTACTGGCTGAGTTCCCAAATTCTCAGAGACTCTTAATCCGAATACTACACAAATCCAAGGTAGTATTCCCTATATCCCTGAAGATAGTGAGTAGAGGAGGGTTCCCTTCTGTGTCCTGGCACATTATGGATTTGATGGTGTCCTATTAGTTTGTATTTGGTTTGGTCAGGGATTTGGATTATACATTCTGCCTTTCTGAGTTCTGCAGTTCTCAAAGAAGTAGTCAAACGTGTCCACTGTTGTCTACTTTGCCATCTTATGATAAAGAGGCTTTTATGCTTGGTTCTAGATTTCATCTAATTTATTCCCATAATGTTTTCATATCATTTTGTCATCAATCTGATATTTTAAGAAGGTATTTTTAGGTGAACATCTGGTATTCTTTGTTGCTTTCTATCAGAGAGTTACTTTGAAGAATGTCTTCTGCCGTGTTACCAGAGAGGAATCTTTGCCACGTATTCTAAAGGAAGCGATGTGGGGTTGTTATAAAATCATGGGATTCTTTTGGTTGAAAACTAAGACATGGGCTGTAAAGATGATTTAGTAATAAGAAACACATATTGTCCTTACATAGGACTCAGGTTTCACTGTGAGTATCCACTTTGGTGGTTCACAGGTATAGAAATTATAGTCTATCTCTAGGAGATCTGATACTCATTCCCTTCTGGCCTCTGTAGGCATTATATTCAAGCTCATATACCCATACACAGACACACAATTAAAAAAAAATGTTTTAAAAGAATGCACAGTCCATGCTAGCTTACAAAATAGCTGACAGTATAGATAAAAATCGGGTATTGGGTAAGCCTTATGTATTATTATTGGAGCTCTAGTATATCCTTCATTGATTAAAAAAGAAATCTGCCACTTTTGTTGCAGCTGTTACACCATGTAGCTGAGAACTCCATTTTTCCACATTCACCCTAGTTTATAAAAATCATAGCAATGAAATAAACTGACTGTGCTGCTCTAAATCTATGTTGCTTCTTAGTGTGTTGATCGGTAGTTATCCTAGTTTTTTTTTAATTAAATGTTATTATGAAGGAATTGATTCCCTAATTATTGACTTTACTCTCAATATTTTTCAAATTAGCACAGGTCCGAGAAATTTAACAGTGAAGAATCCAGTTCTGAAATACTTTGTTCTGAAAATGTCTACAAAAAAGCCAATGAAATAGTTTAATGTGTAAGGACACTTGCCACCAGGCCTGATGACCCTAGTTTAGTGTTTAAGGACACTTGCCACGAGATTTGATGACCCAAGTTCAACACCAGAACTTACAAAGTGGAAGGAGAATGGTAAAAAAATTGCACTAACAACTTTTTTTCAGTGAAGAAAGACATAGAGAAGTGCAGAGGGTACACAACTCTTCCTTTCTCTGTCTGAAATTTAAAGAATATTTTTAAATGAAAGGAAAACTTTCTTTTTGTTTCAGCCACTTGAGATCACTTGAAGGGAGGAGGAACCCAAGGAGACCAAATTCCTCCTCATTATGAAAGATCCTTAAGGTTTATAATTTTCAATTATAAATATAATGATACATTTAGAAGTATATAGGGAATTACAAACTGTTAATGTATATGCATAGTTTTTATTATTTTTTGAAGCAATACTTCATTCATTTTTCATGGCTGAATTAAATTCCTTAATACAATAATTAAAAATTTTTTCGCCGGGCTTGGTGGCACACACCTTTAATCGCAGCACTCAGGAGGCAGAGGCAGGCAGATTTCTGAGTTTGAGGCCAGCCTGGTCTACAAAGTAAGTTCGAGGACAGCCAGGGCTATACAGAAAAACCCTGTCTCGAAAAACCAAAAAAAAAAAAAAAAAGAATTTTTTTTTCATGTATTCCCTCACCCAACACTAGATTAGGTTTCCCTCCCCCCCCCCACCCCTACACTCCCCATCCACTTTCCCTCCCAGGTCCTTCCCTCCCTTCCCACTGTGGTTGCTTTCTTCTATCTCCCAAGTGGGACTGAGGTGTCCTCACTTGGGCACTTCAACTTGTTGAGCTTTTTGAATTTTGTGGACTGTATCTTGGGTATTCTGTACTTTTTAGGGGGACTAATATCCACTTATTAGTGAGTACATACCATGCATGTCCTTTTGGGTCTGAGTTACCTCACTCAGCATGATATTTTCTAGTTCCATCCATTTGCTTGCAAAACTCAGGATGTCCTCATCCTTAATAGCCAGAGTAGTATTCCATTGTGTAAATGAACTATATTTTCTGTATACGTTCTTCTGTAATGGGACATCTAGGTTGTTTCCAGCTTCTGGTTATCACAAAAGAGGCCGCTGTGAATATAATGGAACATGTGCCCCTGTGGCATGGTGGGTATCTTTTGGGTATATTCACAAGAGTGGTATAACTGAGGCTCAGCAGAAAGAATGTAAACAGGCAATCTCAGAAAATAGGTGGTTGGGGAGACACCCCCCCCTGAATGCACCAGAGACCTGGGAGGTGAGAGACTACCAAGACTCAGAGGGAGGAACCTTATATGAAAGGCCCAGCAGTAGGGAGAGGGAACTTATAGAGCCACCTACAGCAGAAAGACAGGAAGTCAATTGAGGAGTGGGTTGCCATCCCACAGTTACATCTCTGACTCATAAATGTTCCTATCTGAAAGAATTAAAGGGATGGAAATGAAGAGGATCCTGGGGAAAAGAAGGTCCATCTACAGGCCTAAAGTGGGATCCAGCTCAAGGGGAGGTCCCAAGGTCTGACACTATTACTGAGTCTTTGGAGAGCTCACAAAAAGGGACCTATCATGATTGCCCTGTGAAAGACCCAACAGGCAGCTAAGAGTCAGATGCAGATATTTGCACCCAACCAATGAACAGAAGCAGCTGACCCCAGTTGTTGAACGAAGGAAGGCTAAAAGAAGCTGAGGAGAAGGGCAATCGTGTAGGAGGGCCAGCAGTCTCAATCTGTACCCCTAAGATCTCTCAACACTGGACTACCCAACAGACAACATGCATCAGCTGATATGAGGCCCCTAACACATATACAGTAGAGGACTTCTGGGTCTATGTTCATTCAGAGATGATGCAGCTAATCCTGAAAAGACTGGAGGCCCCAGGGAGTTTAGAGGTCAGGTGGGGGGGAGGGTAGGGTATTCATGTGGAGACGGGTGGGGTGGGGAGGAGGTGTGGGATGTGGAGCAGACAGAGGGTGGATGAGGGGGTGGGGAATGGAATATGGAGTGTAAAAAAATAAATTAAAAAACAAAACAAAACAAAATTTCATGTACTGATTGATGGATGTGTGGAAAGTGTTCACCATGAGGTGCATATGGAGATCAGGGAAGAACTTTATGCAGTGCTGTTTACCTAGGAATAGTTCCTTATTCAGCAATGAATTAGCAGAGAACTCAGAATACATGCCAGGAATGTCAGGGGTCTGGGAAGGAAGAGAACTGCAGGAGCAGCAGTAAGGAAATAGGGAGGGAAAGAGAGATTGCCAACATGACATTCAAAGTTTCACAGCCCATGTGTCACCAGCCCAGAGTGTCAGGCTTCTACTCTGGGACCCCCATGTCTTCATTTGTAAAATATGATATCAAACTTGATAACTTCTAAGTCTCCTTCTGGCACTGACATTCTGAAATCCCATTATTATTGCTTTAAATACTGAAACACCCCTTAATAGGCAAGAAATTAAAAGCCTTAACCTTTGGCTGTTAATATTATCAGTGCCAACATTTTATGACTTGAGATGAATAACTGATGATGAGAGAGACTACAGCTAGGGATATCATGAGAAGTGACAGGCGTTTCCCCCTCAGGTGATACTGGGTAGTGACTGCTGAAATCTTTTATATAATTCAAGTGATAATGGAATGGAGAGATGGTTTCTGCAGGCCTTCATTGGATAAAATGTGATAAAATGTCACATTTTCTTTTTCTTTCTTTTAGGTTGATGCTCACATACACCCCTCCTCCATTTGTGTATGATAAAGGTGAGGTCCTTGAAGAGGACTGGCTAAGAAAAGGAAGAGTCCAACCACTGGCTATAATTGTTTAGTGTTTGATCCTTAGTGAATTGCTGGGAATGTTCAATGTGGTGAAAGTAACCATAGTTCACTGAAAATGTATTCATTGTGGTCATATATCCATCTGAGCATTCTATAAACTGTGCTCCAAGTGATTGTAGAAAGACAGAGAATATAGTTCAAGTTCTAACCAGACACTTGTACCCATTTATGGTGTGACCAGAAACTATGGAACTTACCCAGGCTTCAGACACCTCACCTGAGGAAAGCTCCATTAAAATCCTCATTCATGGCAAAATTTACATATGTTTTGGCCTTTGTATCATGGTTTTGCATAAGTTGTCATATGTCCACAGACTTATGGGAGAAGAAATAGGATTCGCTCTCCTATTGCTAATTTCTGTTTCCTGATAAAGTTTGAAACACAGGGAAATCAAAATAGTAGGTTATTTTACCTCTAGAGGCTGCTCATGGCCTTTGAGCTTTTTTTTTTTTTTCTTAATCCTATTTTCCCCATAAATTCAGCTTACATATAGCTACAGAAATTCTGTTTACACAGTAGGGTTTTCAATTGATCTCGCTTCTAAGTCTATGAATGACTTTGTATCTCCATTTACAATTTGGTTCCTCAATAATACCACTATTATATCAATGAAAGTGGTTTTCTTAGTTAAAGCTTTATTGCTGTGAAGAGACATTTTTATCAATAAGGGTAAGTTTATAACATATAAAACCAAACAAATATACAAACAATAACAAACTATTTAAATGAGGCTGTCTTAGTGTTTCAGAGGGTTAGTTCACTATCATCATGTCAGGAAATATAATATTACAGAGTGCTGGAGGAAGAGATAAGAATTTTTACACCTTCATTTGCCAGCTGCTGAAGGAGACTGTCACACTGGGCATAGCTTAAGCATAGACCTCAAACCCTGGCTCCACAGTGACACACTTGCTCCAACAAGGCCATAATGACTCCAACATGGTCATATCTTCTAATAGTGCCATACCCTGTAGATCAAGTATTCAAACACATGAATCTATAAGAGCTATAAGTATTCAAACCACCACAGTACTCATCTCAAAAGTTTGCAAAATGTGTTGATATTGGAACAATTAATAGGTTCCTGGAGTAAGGGTTTTGTGCCACTGCTCAAACAGTCTTGGATCTCATGATGAGTCCACTATTTCTCAGCTGTGTGGTTTATATAAAGCCATTACCCAGTTTTTTCCTCCACTGTAAAATAATGGAAAGTGGGCAATAATGATGATTAAGGGAGTCATTAGATGACAACTACTAGATGAAAGTCACCATTGCTATAGAAGTATTGGATAATGTTGTAGGCTAGATTGTGCTTCCTTTAAAATTACTATTTTGAAGTCCTAACCCCACTGAAATACTACTTATAGATAGCAGCTTTTGGCAGATAGTTTATGTCATCATATGTGTATGTTTCCCTTTCTCCAGGCAACTATTCAGTAGAACTTTCTAAATAATATTGTGGGGCAAGGATCTCTTGTGGTACAAAATAATCAGTTTTTGATTTTCATCAAGACTATTCATTTCTTCAAACTTTCACAAATTAGTCAAATCTAAGAAAAGAAAGGAACCCATCCTAGACAAAATATATAAAAGTTCTGATTTATAAATTCATTAAGATTCTGGGTCAGGGTCGTCTCCTCACTGGACCTCTTTATCTATTTATTTCCCCTGACTCTAACACTCTTTCTCTCTCTACCATCTCTTTATCCTCAATTATCTGTCTTTATATCATCTATTTATCATCTATCCCTGTGTCCATTTATTAAATATCTATAATCTATCCATCATCTATTAATATCTATCTATCTATCTATCTATCTATCTATCTATCTATCTATCTATCTATCTATCTATCTATCATCTATTTTGTATATGGAGGACAGTAGACTAGTTTGTGAAATAGATTCTCTTCTTCTATCTTTTGATGGACTCTAGGAGTCAACTATATGTTGTTAGAATTACACAGTAATAACATTTGTCCACTGAGCCATCTCACTGACCCAACTAATGGTAGTAAGAGATGAGAAAAGGGTGAGATAGATAGGATGTTCCCTGCAGAGATATTGTTTTAATTTTACACTGAAAAATTTAAGCAAAAGTTAAAACAAACCTCCCACAGATATCTTTAACAATATTGAACTATTAAGGACTAGAGAGATGGCTCAACAGTTAAGAGTGCACCCTCTCTTGCAGAAGAATGGAATTCTAGTTTTTGTACTCATGTCAGCTCACAATCACCTGTAACTCCCACTCTAGGTGATCTAGTGAGCTCTTCATGTTTCTGAGGATATTGCATTCATATGCACCCCACCACCATCACCACAAGCCCCCACACATAATTAAAATAAATAATAAACTCTTAAAATATTCATCGGAAAGCAAATAGGTAAAAATCTCTCAGGGCTGTAAGAGAGGACCCTATATGAAATGTCCTACAGTGGGGAGATGGAACTGTCAGAGCCCACCTCCGGCAGAAAGACAGGGAATCAACTGAGGAATGGGGTTGTCATTCCACAGTCAAAATTCTGACCCATAATTTTTCTGGTCTGAAAGAACTGCAGGGATTGAAATAAAGAGGAGCCTGAGGAAAAGAAGTTCCAGTGACAGGCCCAAAGTGGAACCAACTCAAGGGGAGTTCCCAAGGCCTGACACTATTACTGAGGCTATGGAGCACTCACAAAAAGGGACTATCATGACTGACCCAACAAGCAGCTTAAAGAGTCAGATGCAGATATTTTCACCCAACCAATGGACAGGAGCTGCTGACTCCTGCAGTTGAATTAGGGGAAAGCTGGAAGGAGCTGAAGAGGAAGGCAACCCTGTAGGAGGACCATCAGTCTCAATTAACCTGGACCCCTGAGATCTCTCACATACTGGAATACCAACAAGGCAGCATACACCAAGAAATATGAGGCTTGCAACACATATACAGCAGAGGACTACTGGGTCTGGGTTTAGTCAGAGAAGATGCACCTAACCCTCAAAAGACTGGAGGCCCCAGGGAGTTTAGAGTTCTGGTGGGGTGGGCATGGTGGGTGGGAACTTCCTCGTGGAGAAAGGTGGCAGGGAAGAGGTATGGGATGTGGAACAGTTGCAGGGTGGACTGGGAGGTGAATGAAATTTGGAGTTAAAGGAAAGAAAGAAAGAAAGAAAGAAAGAAAGAAAGAAAGAAAGAAAGAAAGAAAGAAAGAAAGAGAAAGAGAGAGAGAGAGAAAGAAAGAAAGAAAGAAAGAAAGAAAGAAAGAAAGAAAGAAAGAAAGAAAGAAAGAAAGGAAGGAAGAAAGAAAGAAAGGTGTACATTCCCTATTTTTTTTCTCAGCCTGTTTATCATTTGAGAAAATGAGCTATACCACTACTGGGTATATAACAAAATGATTGTCCAACAAGGTCACATGCTCCACTATGTTCATAACAGTCATATTTATAATAGCCAGCACCTGGAAACAGTCTAGATATCCCTCAACAGTGGAATGAATACAGAAAACGTGGTACACTTACACAATGGAGTACTGCTTAGCTATAAAAACCAATGACTTCATGAAATTCACAGGTAAATGGATGGACTAGAACATATAATCTTGAGTGAGGTAACCCAGTCATAAAATTACACACATGGTATGTAGTCGCTGATAAGTGGATACTATCCCAAAAGATCAGAAGAGAAGTACAGAGAGTCAGGAAATTGAACAGAAGTGTGTAACAGTGGAGGATGGGGACTGGGGGTAGTCACTAAAAAGTCCCAGATGCTAGGGAAGAAAGAGGATCCCAGGACTCAATAAGGATGACATTAGCTGAAATACACAACAAAGGGGAGATAGAACCTGTAGAGGCTGTATTCAGTGGATAAGCTCAGTTCCCAGTTGAGGGATGGGGCCACCCAGCCATCTCAAAAAATTGAATTGTGAATTGTTCCTGTCTAAAGGAAAAAGATTAACAAAGAGAGGAACAGAGACTGAAGGAAAGGCCATCCAGAGACCACCTCATGTAGGGATCCATTCTGTTTGCAGATATCAAACTCAGACCGTACTGCTGTTTCCAAGTTAGGGATAAGACTGAAGGAGCTGAAGGTGATTTCAACCCATAGGAAGAACAATAATATTAATTAACTGGACCCCTCCACCCCCATCCCAGATCTCCTAGTGACTGAATCATCAATCAAAGTGTACACATGTAGGGACCCATGGCTCCAGGTACATATGTAGCAGAGGATTGCCTCATCTGTCATTAATGGGAGGGGAGGCCCTTAGTCCTGTGAAGGCTTGATGCCCCAGCATAGGAAGATGCTAGGGTGGTGATGTGGGAGTGTGTCAGTGGGTGAGGGATCACCTCTTAGATGCAGGGTGATGGGGGTGGGATGGGGAGTTTGCAGAGGGGAAACTGGGAAAGGGGACAACATTTGAAATATAAACAAATAAAAGAGCCAGGTAAAAAACTAAAACAAACAAACAAACAAACAAAATCATAAGTGTTTAAACTTCTGCTGACAAATACAGATTTGTATGATTGCAGCCAACCATTAGACTGAGCATAATACAGACAAGGTGTTCATTCATGTCAAAGCATAGATTTCTAATTTCTCTTACCAGAGTCATGTGCCGTATGGCTCCTTTACCTCAGGAACCACTAGGCACAGCATGTTTCCCCCTGGTACCTTAAACAAAAATCATATTTTACTTTAAAATATAATTATGGTTTTATAAAAAATTTTGCTACACTTGTTTATTTTCATTGTGAAATAGGGGTTTATCACCTCTTCTGTAGAGGCATAATTCTGTCTTTTGACCTTAGCAGGTTCATGGCTCTTTCTTCTGTGATCTCTGTTGCCTGCTCTCTCTCTCTCTCTCTCTCTCTCTCTCTCTCTCTCTCTCATATGTGTGTATTGCAAATATTGTGGGTGGATGTCTTCTGTTTTGTAGCTTCCTACTCTCAGACAGAAGGGGTGCATTGAATCTTTCTTTGTGACTTATTTCTGCCATGTCTCTCATCATGCTTTTCACTTCTGCTCTTTTCTTCACAGTCATTCTATTCTACCTTTAATCTTGTATATAATTAATTAGATTCAGCCAACATAGAAGCTTCATGACAATGTATGTTCTTGGTGTCCATTACATTAATCACATCTGGAAAGTTCCCTTTGTCATTTAACCCAATGATGCAATGCAGGTAGCTAGAGCACATACTTTTAAGGAAGTAATACAAGGATGTCTTTGATTTTCCATATTTTCCCCACACTATCAATGTCTCACTCTGTCTTAACTGAACTGAACAACTGAAGACAGGAAGCATAAATACTTGTGGCTTACTATATACAAGTTAATGTGCCTTTCTCCAAACACATTGCTGCATAATATGGATGAAATTGATATGGAGGATCTGGCTTCGATCTTTTCAGGAGTATCATGTAATATGCTGTCACATTACCTTTTATTGCAAATGTTCCCAATGTCACAGCACATCTGGCTCTGAGAAGGCTGACTTGGATTTCAAAGAATGAAGATCCTATGTATTTATTCTTTTCTTCTGATGCATATACATGCCATTTCCATTCATTTTCCACCACTAAAACTCTGTCAATGAACCGCCTTCAACATAATTAATTTTAGATGCAAATAATCACACATGTGGATTAAATGTTGGGAAGGAAAATTCTAGGGCAAAAGGAGCACACATTTTTAATTTTGATAAATATAATCAAATTGCCCTTACAGAAGATTAAGTATGACACCAATTTCTCTGTCCTCCTTTCATGTATAAGAATTCTATTTCCCAGAAATTCTCCTCACACAGTTTGTAATTAGACCTCTAGACCTTTCCCAGTCTGACAGATTCAGCATAGTTTTATGGAATTAATAGACTTTTCTAATATTACAGGTTTATAGTAAACTAGAGCAGAAAAACAGAATATTTCTATAGGCTTCAATATGACTTAATTTGCAATAGTTATGTATTATAAAATTTATGATATAAATATTATAATAACTTGACCAGGATTTTATATGCTCAAAAGAATATATTTCATTTACCATTGTCCATATGTTCACACTCACTACAATGTTATCATGCTGAGTTGCTAGTTTCTTTAAATTGATTTTAAGAAAATAATTATATAATGGGTGTATGTTGATTATAAATTATGATGTATGTTTCTAGCCTTGCCTTAGGAGCTTTTGTATATTTCAAATTATTTTTACTTGATTTTTAGAAAACATATTATTAATGTTTTTATGTTTAATGTGTGCATTCTACATTATTCTCAAAGACCTTTGACTCCATGCATGAATTATGATTCCAATTTCAAATTTTCACCACACCATCTTATCAGCAAAAAAAATGGCTGAGGTTTCTCACCTCCAATGGAGGCTCCATATCCTGTATGGATCTGTGTGAAGGATAAAATGTAAGATCCTTTAGCTGGTGTATTCTTTGGCCAGTGTATCCACAAATACAATATCCAAGAGAATGAAAGGAGCAAACAAAACATGAGTGACTGTGAGATACAGAACCATGAGATTCAAGTTCAGCATGCATTGAGTTCCTGAAGCTAGATCGCATTTCTTTACATTTTATGGGTATGTCCATCACAGGGGTGTTCCTTGGGACATACATGAGTCTCTGTGTTCATGGACTCAGGTGAGATCTCCTGTTTTCTGTTTGATTTTTCAGTCATCTATAAGCAGCTGCAAAAATATAAAAGGAAAAATTATATAAAAAGTGAATTTGAGAAACATGTATATTTTAAAACTTTATAGTATAATGCTAATATTGATGTTTAAGAACCAGTATACTTTGAAACAGGAATAAAAGAAAGACTAGTTGAAAATAATTAGTAGATGTCAAAAAAAAGGAATAAAAATTGGAATAAGAAAGAATGGAGATTAATCCTGGGGAATCGTGTTATATTGGAGTAAGAGGATGAAAAGGGAGGGTAACACTTAGGAGAATTTACTATCATAAATTAGCACATGGGAAAAAGCTTAGAATTATGAGTTAGAATTTAGAGTTGGAATAATATGTGAAATATAACCAAGTCTTTCTGCTGAGATCTCACTCATGTTGCTCAGACTGGCCAAGAAATTGTGCATGAATCGGAGCTGTGGTCATGGACCTATACCTATAATGAATACCATCATTAAAATTAGAATTTTGAGCTTTCCATTTTTAAATTGGACTCTTGTTTTCAAACTTGGACCAGACTCCAATAAGTAAACGTTTTCTATACCTTAAACCTAATTTTTTTCTAAATGTGGACATTAGACCTTGACACAAACCTAAGCATCTTTCAATATATTGATTTAGTATATATATATATATATATATATATATATATATATATATATATATATTTCTATAAAACAGAGATGAAGAAAGTATAGACTCATTGGCCAGGAGATCAGGTCCTGATTTTCACTATACTTTTATTCTCCAATTCCAATTATACATTTTCTCAAGTCCTGTAGCAGTCTATCTGCTGACACCCCCTATCCTGCATAGCCCTATTACAAGATTTTGATTATACCACATCTTTGCTCCTTATCAAAAATCCTCTTAGGCACCCAATTCCCTCTAGTCCATACTTATCTACCAATACATAGGACCTCTAGAGGTTACACATAGCAGGTTCTCAGAAGCAGACAACCCAGAGCCATCACACTCTCTAGAAGACACAACAGAAACTGAGGAATGGAACATCTATCCTAAAAAACAAAAGACCAGATATCAGTACTTAGGGCTACAATAATATAAAACCAGATGCCTAGATGACAGTGTAAAAATACAATCAATAACATCAATGTCATTATAATTCCACTAGGGCCCATCAACCCTAGAGTAGGTCCTGAGAAATGTAACAGAAATGAAGCACACGACCAGGACTTCAAAATAGCTATTATTAACATGCTGATGGACTTAAAGAAGATATAAATAAATCAATGAATGAAATCTGAAAGGACATACAAAGAAAAGAATAAAATGAAAAAAATATTCAAGATATAAAGTGGAAGTAAATTCACTAAAGAAAACCCAAACTAAGGTAAAACTGGAAAGGAAAAATTACAGAGAATCAATAAAACAAGTAGACAGTCATTTGATAAAATAAGATTGACAAACCGTTAGCCAAATTAACTAAATGGCAGTAGGCAAATCCAACCTAACAAAATTAGAAACTAAAATGGAAATGATAACATCAGATACAAAGGAAATCCAGTGAATCATAAACACATACTTTAAAAATCTCCTCTCTAAAAAATGGAAAATCTAAAAGAAATGGATAATTTTTCTTGCTATGTCAATTCACCAAAGTTAAATAAAGGTCAGATAAACAATTGAAGGAGACCTAGATATCCTAGTGAAATAGAGGTGGTAATTTTAAATCCCTCTCCCCCTATGTCGAGGCTAGATGGTTTTAAGTATTAACCCCAATACTCCTTCAATTATTTCACAAAATAGGAACAGAAGTAAAAATACCTATATGCAATTCATTTTACAGGGCCATAGTTACTCAAACCACATAAATAACTAACAAAGAAATTACTACAGACCAATTTCCCTTATAAAAACAGATGTAGATTCATTTCTGGGTCTTCGATCCTTTTCCATTGATCTACCTGTCTGTTGCTGTACCAGTACCATGCAGTTTTTGTTACGATTGCTCTGTAATACAGCTTGAGGTCAGGCATGGTGATTCCACCAGAGGTTCTTTTATTGTTGAGAAGAGTTTTCGCTAGTCTCGGTTTTTTGTTATTCCAGATGAACTTGCTAATTGT
>LR752807.1:6236-41512 GCA_902729485.2 Mus minutoides | reverse complement strand
CCATCAGTGGGAAGAGAGGCCCCTTGGTTATGCAGACTTTTTATGCCCCAATACAGGGGAACGCCGGGGCCAGGGGGTGGGAGCGGGTGGGTAGGGTAGCAGGGCCGGGAGGGGGGAGGATATAGGGAACTTTCTGGATAACACTTGAAATGTAAATGAAGAAAATATCTAATAAAAGTTGAAAAAAAAAAAAAAAACAGATGTAAAAGTCTTAAAATACTGGCAAACTAAATCCAATAACACAAAAAGACAATTTACCATGAGTAAGTGGTCTTTTCCCAGACTTTCAGGGATAGTTCAGCATATAGAAATCAATAAATATGATGTACAATAGAACTAAAATAAACCTACATTATTGATTTACTATATTCAAAAAAGGTATTTGATACAAATCCACCACTTCATGATAAAGGTTCTGGATAGAATAAGATTACTAGGAATCTACCTCAAAATAATAGTGGAAATTTATAGCAAGCTCACAGGCAATATCAACCAAAGCAGAGAGAAACTCAAAGCAATTCCACTAAGTTCAGGAAAAGGACAAAGTTGTCCACTCTCCATACCTATTAATATTGTATTTGAAGTCTTAGTTAGAGTAGTAAGAAAACTGAAGGAGTTGAAAGGTATGCAAATTGGAAAGAAAGAGATTAAAATATGTATATTTACAGATGCTATGATAGTATATATGTTATGATATAATTTCACCAGGAAACTCCTATAGCTGATTAGTACTTTCAGGAAATGTAGCAGGATACAAAATTAGTACACAAAAATCAGTAGCCTTTCTATAAACAAATCACAAACTGAGAAATACTTTTTACAAGAGCTTTAAAATATTTTGGTATAGTTCTAACCAAGCAAGTAGAAGGCTTGAATGATAACAAAACAAAAAACAAACAAACAAAAAAACTTAAGACATTGGAAAAAAGGTTTTAGATATCAGAAGATGGAATGAATTCACATGCTCGGTCATGAATTGGTAAGGCTAACATAATAACAATGGTCATCTCACCAAAAAAAAAATCAACAGACTCAATGTAATCCTTATCAAACTTTCAACATAATTCTCTGCAGAACTTGAAAGGATGATAATTAGCTTCATATGGAAACAAGAAAAAAAAAAACAGAATAGCTTAAAAATTCCTTAATAATAAAAGAACTGCTGGTAGTTTCACCAACCAGACCTCAATTATATTATAGAGCTATTATAATAAAAACAACAAAGTATTGGCATATAAATCACTCACATTGAACAATGGAATAAAACCAAAGAAAAATCATAAATTTATGCACCTGTGAGGTGTGATTTTTTTTTATAACGAACCTAGATGTATACATGTAAAAAAAAGATAGCATCTTCAAAAACTAGTTGTGGTCATCCTTTGTGCCTACATTCAGACCAATGCAAATATTTACCAGCCTACACAAAATTCAACTACAAATAAATCAAAGACCTCAACATAAAACAAGGCACATTGAACCAGATGGAAGACAAAGGAGGGAATGGCTTTGACATCATTGGCACACAAAATAAGACCTTCTGAACAAAACTGATTCACAGTCACTAGGAAAAATATAAATAAATGGCACCTCTTGAAAATGAAAAGGTTCTGTATGTCAAAGGACACCATCATTTGGACAATGTGCCTGGTTAATAACAAGAAAAGATTTCACTGTATACATCTGAAAAAATGGATAATATTTAAACTGTTTGTAAAACAAAACAAAAAAAAACAAACAAAAACAAAAACAAAACAAAACAACAACAACAAAAAGACATCAGGGAAAGAAACAACCCAATTTTAAAAATAAGGTCCAGATCTACAGATCTAAACACAGAATTATCAAAAGATGAGGCACAGATGCTAAGAAAGACTTAAATAATTTTCAACACCCATAATCATCAGGGAAATGCAAATCAAAAGTACATTGAGATTTCATCTTAACATCAGTCTGAATGGGCCAAAATAAATAAAGCAAATGACAGCTCATGCTAGCAAGGTATAGGAAAACCTCCTCAATTGCTGGTGGGAGTAGGAACTGCGATAACCACTGTACAAGTAAGTGTGGTTGATCTTCAGGAAGCTGGGAAGGGAGATAACTCAAGAACCCACTATGCCACACTGGGGCTCATAGCTACAAGACCCTTCCTCCTATTACACAGTCCCTTGCTTGTTCATCTTATCTATTGCTTTATTGACAAAAGCTAAAAATTACAAACATCCTAAATGTCAATGGTTGAATGAAAAAAATATAATATTGTAAATTTGTACAATAGAATATTATTCAGTCACTCAAGAATAAAATAAAATAATGATAATTGCAAGTAAATAGGTGAAGCTTGAAAAATTATGCCAAGGGAGTTAACTCATGTGCACAAAGAGAAATATAATATATAGTTGCTCACATGTGGATATCAACTTTTAAATCTTTGATAAGCAAGTTGTAATCCATATAACCACAGTAGTTATGTGGAGATTAGGAGACATAGAATGGGGAAATAGAATTAAAAGCTATGGGTAGATAGTGGTGGGTGGGCAGAAATTGGATAATCAAATGGAAAGGTACTGGAAAGCCAGGGGCAAGAGAGAAAGTAGGAGGATGGTCAGATGAAACTAAGGGGCATTTGAGGGTTAGAATGGAAAACTAATATCTTACATTTTCTGAAAAATGTATACATATATGTAGGGAATCTAAATAAAATCACTGAACAACAGAGGGAACAAAACCTCAAACAGACATTTCTTGTCACCAAAGTTTCCAGAATCAGGAATATTAACATTAATATTAATTAATATTAATATTAATTAAGTTGTTGGCTAATGGGGCCCGTAGGAAACATCATGTTATCCAGGCTATTAAATCCATGCAATAAAGGCTATTGGTTGCTCTTCAAAAAACTGACCAAGAACCTGTATTATTTAATCCAACACCTACACAATTTACAGAATATAGAAAAGTTAAACCAGTGCCTACCTAGAGCCCCAAGCCTGTGGACTAGTGTTCATTGTGCTCTGAAGCACTCTTCATGTTACTAAAGGAGGAAGACAAACACCAACCTAACTATAAACCCTTCAATCTATAAGATGTCCTGCTTTCAAGGTGTACTAAAGCAGTAGTGTTACAAAGCTTGTGAGAGTAATCTCCCAATAACTGGCTAGATTTAAGGCCACTCCATGAGATTGAAGCCATACTTGATACTACTTAGGTGGCTGATAATCTGAGACTAGATAAGCTAGGGACCTAGGAGAAAACCAAATACTTCTGCTCAAGGAATGTTAGCAATAAAATGACTCCTAATGATGTTCGGCTATACGTTATAGATCAGTGCCTTACTCAGTCATCACCAGAGGAGATTTCTCTTGCATTCTATGGACACAACATAGAACCAGAGCCAGACAAGGTATACAGAAACTGAGAAATATTGGAACACATAGCCCTAAATAGGATGACTCTATAAAATTCCTCCCCTCGGGGTTCAGAGACTCTTGTGAAAGAGCAGGTGGAAAGAGCATTAGGCAGGGTGAATGGAATACACAAAGGATAGTTCATCTACACCATTTCCTATACATCTATGAATACACAGAGACTGAGGCAGCACACAGAGGGCTTGCATGGGTCTTTGCTAGATGAGATCCTAGAGCTGTGACAAGAAGGGAACACAAGCCCCTATCCCTAACCCAGAGGGTGACTCCAATTGATAACAACTTGAAAATGAAACATTAGAAATGGGTTTTCTCCTATAGAGTCTCACTTGAGATTAAAAACCACTCTTAACGTCAGGCTTCAAGCCTAGCAGTAGATGGCCTACATAAAGTAAGCTCAGTGGCCTCTTTGGAGGTGATTCTTCTGACAATGTTTTTTCAAGGTTATTTATTTGTTTGTTTATTTTGATTATTCTGATCCTTTGTGCATACATTACGCAATCTTCCTCTGTGTTTTTATGGGACTCCAATGTGAATGAATGTGTGTCTTAGCATTCTTCTTTCTTGTGTTTTTTCTTTGGCTCTTTTGCTTCTGTTTGTTTTGTCCTGTTGCAATATTTTTTTTGTCTTTGTTTATCTTATTTTATTATAATTTGTTTAGATGTCTATTTTCCTTTTTTTCCTTTTTTATTAGATATTTTCTTAATTTACATTTCAAATGCTATCTCAAAGTTCCCTATACCCCCCACCCTGTTCCCCTACCCATGCACTCTGACTTCTTGGCCCTGGCGTTCCCCTGTATTGGAGCATATAAAGTTTGCAAGACCAAGGGGCCTCTCTTCCCAATGATGGCTGACTATGCCATCTTCTACTATATATGAAGCTAGAGACACGAGCTCTGGGGGTTCTGGTTAGTTCATATTGTTGTTCCACCTATAGAGTTGCAGAACCCTTCAGCTCCTTGAGTTCTTTCTCTAGCTTCTCCATTAGGGACCTTGTGTTCTATCATATAGATGACTGTGAGCATCCACTTCTTTGTTTGCCAGGCACTAGCATAGCCTCATACGAGACAGTTATATCAGGGTCCCTTCAGCAAATTCTTGCTGTCCTATGTAATAGTGTCTGGGGTTGGTGACTGATTATGGGATGGATCCCCAGGTGGGGTAGTCTCTGGTTAGTACATCTTTTGTTTTAGCTCCAAACTTTGTCTCTGTAACTCCTTTCATGGGTTTTTTCCCTACTATATTTTCTGATGAAAGACAGAAAGTATATGAATATGTATGGAAGGGGATGTGGAAAGGATCTTGGAGTAGCAAAGAGAGGGGAAACCATAATCAGAATATATCTTATGAAAAAGGATATTCCTAATAAAACAAAAATAGAAAACAAATCTATTTCAATAAAAATTATGGACTCCTATTGTGTTATTTCTTTTTTTTTTTCTTTATTTCCCTTGAATAAATAAGAAGATACAAGCTGGGCTTAGTGACACAGGCTTATGACTCTTGCTATTGAGGACACAAAGGCAGGAGGATCACAAACTTTTAGTCAGTCTGAGAACTGAGTGGAACTCTTCCTCAAAGGTAAATAATAAAATGAAGACCGGGTGTTTATCTGAGTATGTCAGTGCTTGCCTGGCATGTGTGAGTCCCGGTCCAACTCAAGAAGGATAACAATATTCAATCACCTATAACTTAAAATGTTCATTGTAAAATAATTCATAATGAAAAGAAAAGCAGTATGGTCAAGGAAGTCATGTATATTTTAATCTCCTACCAAAGGTACATTTTCAAAAGTACAGAGTTTGGCTAACTTGAGGAAGTTGCTGGAGTAAACATGAAGATCGTGAGACTGAGACATAACCTTTGGTTTTCCCGAGTTAAGAGCATTTAATATTATATATATAGTTTCCCCTAAAATAAAAATTAACAACGTGCAGCACCATTATAAAATATGTAATTATAGTTGTTTTCCTAGCATTACAGCTAACATGATACAATATGGAAGAGGTCCAGGTTCAATGTGTGAGTTAGAAATCAATTGGAGTTGGCACAATTTTCTGATAAGGACTTTATTGGCCCCAATAATATCACAGGTCATGAGAAAGGCACAGTTAAAGGACTGCCTGTGACTGCCCCAATTCCAGTAATCAATGTCAACATTCCAGTTCTTTACTAACTTTCCTTATTGGTGTCAGAGATTTTTAAGTCTATCACTTTATTTTACATGGAGCATATAGCCTCATTTTATCTCTCTGTCACTTTTTTTCTGATTACCTTACAACAAGATGAGAAGTCTAAAGTAACATCCTGAACATAAGGTTACTGTGTCTCAAAACAGGGTGTTTTACCAGCCCAGGTTCAATATAAACCAGCTCAAGGCTATTTTTGACATGAGGCCTTATACAACATCTTCCAGTAACTCTCCACATATGCCATGCTTGGAACAAGAATACTGTGTTCTTGATAAAGGGATCATTTCCCACTCATATTTTAAATGTAATTACATGAAGCCATCCACATATTATTGGACACAGGAGAAAAGACAGATAAAATGTACAAAGGGGATAATTTAACTTTTGACAGAGAAGACATTAAAAACTACTTTTGGTTATTACAAGAACAAAGATTCCTTTCTTGCCAAGAAATGAACAGTAAATATCCCAAGGCCAATTCAGTAAGCATAGAAATTGAACAACTTTTCGTGTCTACCTAGTCAGCAGTGAAACCAAGGTGTTACACTGCAGTTAGAGACATTATACCCAAAGTTTTATTACAAGTATTGTATTATTTTCAATTAAATTTAATGGAGGTTTTCTTTAATTGTGGTTGTATTTTTGAGATTAATTATGACTAGTATTAATGAGCTCTCACAGAGGGGCACAAACATAAATGTCAGGAGAAGAATCAACTGTGCATATAGTTTTATGTATATTTATACATTTTTTTAACTTACTATCTATATTTTATTAAAAAAAGTACAGGAACAATTATTTCTAAATCTCAGGAAGATCTAATGGAGTCTATTTCAAATTTCAGGACCTTCAAACCTCAAATTGCCTGAAATTTAATAGATTTTGAACTTCGAACCACAGCATTCATGGCTCCAGATTTGCTTCCTCACATTGATGGAAAACAGCCTTTCCTCTTCATTTGTCTTGCTTGTTCGTTTTTGCTTGTTGAATAGTTTTTCAAGCCTAGCAATTTGCTCTGGTCAAAGCCTTCTGTTACTCCCAATCTAGATCATATTTGGATTCTATGTCTTCCCTCTTAGGCAGTCCCTTATGTGTGTAGGGTTTATGTACACTCAGTAGAAGGAAACTCTTCTCTAGCCTTACAGATGAGAAATTCCGGCACCTAGAGGTGAAGGGACCCTGAGGTCATGGAGACAGACTTTCGGCCAGCCATTCTACCTTCTGTGTCTGCACAATCAATTACTCTGTCTCTGTTATCTCTAAATAGCATTTAATACTAGAGGGAATCACAATTCATGTTGGACATTAGGGGGAGAAACAGCATCATGTTATACCTGCAAAAGCCTGGGCAGTGACAAGTTCAGTTGGGATGTGAGCCCTTTAGGTTATGTGAGCAATAGTTGTTTGCAAGTGATTTTCATTGTTGAAATGCTTATAAAGGAATAATTATCCATAATATAACACAGTCAGCTTAAATTTACTAGGGGGTATTTATTAATTTTTGTGACTTCTTCTTTCACCTCTTGGCATTTCCTTCATTCCAACTTTTTACTATTCTTCTGCTCTTACCATGCCTAAAGAAGAAAATGATGATGAATATAAGTTTTGAGTTTTGCTCATTATTGACTGCTAGTGTAGAGAAAAGTAAAATTAGTGGGTAATAATATTGGTATTTTTTTTTTACTACTTTTATTAGATATTTTCTTCATTTACATTTCAAGTGTTATCCAGCTAGTTCCCTATATCCTCCCCCCTCCCGGCCCTGCTCCCCTACCCACCCACTCCCACCCCTTGGCCCCTGCGTTCCCCTGTATTGGGGCATATAAAGTCTGCATAACCAAGGGGCCTCTCTTCCCACTGATGGCCAANAGGAAGGGGTGACGTGTCCTCATTTTGACCTTCCTTCTTCTTGAGTATCATGTGTTTAGTAAATTGTTTCTTGGGTAGTCTAGGTTTCTGGGCTAATATCCACATATCAGTGAGTACATGTTATGTGAGTTCTTTTGTGAATGGGTTACTTCACTCAGGATGATGGCCTCCAGATCCATCCATTTGCCTAGGAATTTCAGATATTTATTGTTTTTAATAGCTGAGTAGTACTCCATTGTGTAAATATACCAAATTTTTTGTATCCATTCCTCTGTTGAGGGACATCTGGGTTCTTTCCAGTTTCTGGCTATTATGAATAAGGCTGCTATGAACATAGTGGAACATGTGTCCTTGTTACCAGATGGAATATCTTCTGGATATATGCCAAGTAGAGGTATTTATACATTTTTGATATATTTAAATTATTAAGTGATTCCATATATTAAATGTTACTCTTGTGTACTTTAAATTATCATAGTGATAAATATCATATTTATCATAGGAAATCTCGATTTGTTATCATTGAATAGGAGCTTGTATAGTAAATTAGAATATTTTCTTAGGAAAAATTTAAATATACAGTAAAGTAGAAAACAAGTATAAATGCTCTCATGACTACTTTTTGGATTATTACTTTTTAAAATTTAGGCTATTTGTTTTATTTCTCTATTCTCAGCCCAACTCTGTCTCTTTTGTCTTGAACTGTTTGAAAGCCAAATATATCCTTTTTACCTTAAGTTTCTTAAGTGCAAGGTATTTGAAAATAAGTATTAAATAGTATTTTAATCATAAACATCCATAATACAAAAAATTGTCTCTCTATATATCCATATGTCCATATATATCTCATATATTCAAATATACAAAATTTATTGGATTATATATCTCCATATATACACATGCATACACACAGAAGTGTGTGTGTGTGTGTGTATATATATATATATATATATATATATATATATATATAATATAATATAAGAGAATGAAAATATGGTGTGTGTGTGTGTGTGTGTGTATGTGTGTGTGTGTGTGTGTGTGTGTGTGTGTTTATGTTGGAGGACAATATTGTATGGGGTGGTCAGTTTTTAAGATGCCGTTCATGTTAATAGGCAAACTAGCCAGTGCTTTTATACACTGAGCAGTTTTTCACACTTGCACACCTCACATACCCACAAATTAATCACAATAGAGAAAATTTAAATTTTTTCATAGCTAAATGTTGACACATATTCATAGTTGCTTAGTTTATTTCCAGAAGACATCTTATTAGATGAAACTCAGTAAATTTCCTTATTAGAAGTTTTCGTATTCTTTCAAGTCTTTCTGGTTGTTGGTTCACGTATATGTCTGTGTAGCTTTGTGTGTATCTGCATGCAAATGTATGCAGTGGCCATTGAATAGTCTTTGGGCTTTTTTTCTTAAGTGTAACTCCATCATCAGCCTTGTTTTTATGACAGAGATTGGACAGGGACTCCTACATGCTAGGCTAACCCTGAAGGACTCAGAAAAACATTCAGTTTCCATTGTACTGTTTACAAGGTATGCTGTCTGAATATGGAACCTCAGAGATGCAACCAGACTCTGCCTTCTCCTTCCCATCACAGGGCTTAAAAGGAAACATCCTCAGTCCAGCTTTTGTTTTTAAATGTGGATTCTGGTGATGAACTCAGGTCTTCATGACTATAAGGCAAGCACCTTGCTAGGCAAGCTCTTACTATACTAGTCCTCCAGGTTTTTTAATCTTAAATTGTTTCTTTCCTCAGTGAACATTTTTAGTTTATGATGTATTCCATTCATGATTCATTTGATAATATTTATTTGTTCTAAAACAATTATTTTAATATATGCTTATCTAAAGAATCCTATGTGAAAGAATTTCTTAATTTTTTTCTTATTTTTAGATTTGTGTATATGTGTGTGTATATGTGTGTGTGTGTGTGTGTGTGAGAGAGAGAGAGAGAGAGAGAGAGAGAGGTTGTGTGAAGTCTAGGAGTGCTTGTTACTGTCAATTTTGAGCTGTCTAACTTGGAGGTTGGGAAATGAACTCTGAACCTTTACAAGATCCGCTTATGCTCTTAACATCTAAGCCAACACTCTAACTTGTAATTACTTTTTAATTCTCCGAGAATTTAATGTATATCTACAATGAATTGATAATATCTACCACCATTTCTGAATTCCCTGTAGATTAGCTCCTAAAGTTTATCTTCTATTTTAAATTTTAAAATTTCTCTACTAAGTTTCTGCAAAGTTCCTGACTGTATTGGCTGTTTACATATATAGTTCTGCATGTTAAAAAAAAATCATCTATCTAGATCCCTCCCTCTCTCTACCTCCTGTGACTTTTGTTACCCCTTCTATGTAGGATTGAAGCATTCAAACTTTTTTCTTTCTTCTTCTTTAGGTTTATATGATTTGTGAGTTATACTGTGAGTATTTTGAGTGTTTAGGCTAATATCCACTTATCAGTCAGTACAAACCATGTGTCTTCTTTTGTGTCTGGGTTACCTCACTTAGGATATTTTCTAGCTCCATCCATTTGCCTGTGAATTTCATGAAGGAGGGGAATGGAAATACGGAAGGGCATGATCAGGTATGGAAAGAATCAGGAGAGAATTACAGAGGGTCATGAAATTTAACAGAAATATATGGCAGTGGGGCATAGGGAACTGGGGGTAGCCACTAGCAAGTTCCAGATCCCAGATAAGGAAGAATCTCTCAGGACCCAATCATTATGATATAAGCTAAAATATGCAAGAAAGGGGTGAGAGAACTTGTAGAGACCACCTCCAGTATATAGGCATGGCTCCCTGTTGGGGAATGGGGCCACCCACCCATCTCAAAAATTTTTGTCCCTGACAAATACAGAAGTGGATCCTCACAGTCATCTATAGGGCAGACCACAGGGTCCCTAATGTAGGAGCTAGAGAGAGTACCTAAGAGCTGTAGGGGTCTGCAACCCTATAGATGGAACAACAATATGAACTAATCAGAACCCCCAGAGCTCATGTCTCTAGCTGCATATGTATTAGAAGATGGCCTAGTTGGCCATTATTGTGAAGAAACACCCTTGGTCTAGCAATCTTTATATGCACCAGTACAGGGGAATGCCAGGGCCAAGAAGTGGGAGTGGGTGGGTAGGGGAGCAGGAAGGGGGAGGGTATAGGGGATTTATGGGATAGCACTTGAAGTGTAAATGAAGAAAGTATCTAATAAAAATGTGCAAAAAAGAAAAACACATTTAAATTTTTTTTTAAAAAAAGAAATGTTGCTGTAGAAAAGAAAGTCAGGAACAAAAAATGAACAGAGACTGAAGGAAAGGCCATCCAGAGATCTCCCCACCTAAGGATCCATCCAATTCAGAGACACTAAACACTGACACCAAGTTAAACACATGACCCTCCTCAGTTAAGCACAGCTATATGTTCCTGACTATGTTACCAATGAAAACGAGGGGGTAATTTATACTAGACAAAAGACCACTGTGCAAGAGAGATTTTTGTAATGAATGAAGCTTTTTGTAAGATTTCTTTGGTCTCTATTCGTTACTCCCTCCATCTACCTCATTTCATTTATTCCCCTTAAATATTAAGTTCTCTGGCTGTCTCTTTTCTGGCCATTTTGCCATTATGCCATTATTCAACAAGACAGCATACTTGCCTCAGAAAGCATGCTTGGCTCATCAGGACTGCTAAAAGCCTTAGTTTCTTATATAACCTTAAATGTTGGTACTAATTCTAATTAATTTGCTCAACTATACTTATGACACAGAATTCTACATAAAAATATTACAGGGCTATAATCATATTAAATTAAATATGCTCTTGAGATAATCTAGAAGCAATTTATTTTTATATGAGTTTTGAATATCTAGTTTAAGAATTGATGTCACAGATAGATAAACAATAAGGAAGGAGCTAAGAAAAAAAAAAATCCTCCCTGTACTTGGAAAAGCTGACATGCTCACTGGAAAGAGGAAGTATTCTTAACAAGCCAAACCCAGGGGTTATATAAATTTTCTGGAAACTGACAAACCCTATCCATGACCTTATCATATGCATCTCTGTCATGCACATAAGTGCCCTTTCCTTATATACTCTTATGAAATCACAATATCTATTTACTGACACTACCAAGAGTTACAATTGACATATTCACAGGATATGAGGAAATTTGAAAGTCCTAGAAGAGGGTCTAGCATCTGTGGCAGAGGATTCAAGCGGTGTCTTTATCAGAGAGTAGGAATAGTCTCCATTAGTTCTCCAACTACTACTTTATAACTCTAACATAATAGTTCTGTAACAACAATTGCTGGTATAGGATTTCTCAGTGGAAGCAGAGAGTGTAAACACTCTACGAATACAAGGACAATTAAAATGAACTGGAGAGTAAGAAGAAGTAGATTAAACATAGGCAGTAGGCAAGAAGTAGTGGGGAGTTTAAATATCTTCTTTATGATCACATTTCTTTTAGTGTCTTCGGTTGCTTCCTTACAGCTATGATACTGAATTCTATGCATTCTATGATTATTCCCAGCATGTTTTACAATGCTGCTTTTCTGAATTATACTTCTATGTCAGGGGCAAAATTAGGTTTCTCTGTTGGCATCACTGATCACCTTAAGAATGCTCAGATCAGGGGAACATTCTTAAGTTGCTCATATGATAATGATAAGAAATGTTCCACGCAGGAAAAATCCCTGCAAGTCTATCTATCATCCAGCCTTCTTCTATGTCCACTGTCAATGGGAAGTAGCCTAGTGGCCCATCATCAGAAGCTTCTCATGTATATCCGTGGGTAGTTTGAAGTGGCCCAGTGTGAAAAGGTGAAACAGGAATGCCAGTGTAGCAATGTTTATCTCTAGAATAAAAGAGGGAAATATAAAATAAAAAGACTTTCTTATGAAGTAAGCCTATTTAATGAATAAGAATACCTGAGAGAGAATTTAATAAGAGATTGTCAAGATTTGAGACACAATCTCAAAATACAAAACCCATAAATGTTTTCTAAACTTACATCTTCAACAAATGTCCATTTTCCTTCAGACCATTCTCATACTTTTCTCCCATCACCCTAGGTGAAGACTCAGAGAAGGAATTGCCCTCTCCATACATCAGCTGCCCCACTGATCCCAAGGCCTATGGTTCTCACCATTATGCTTTGTTTAGGGAGCTCTGGGGGTACTGGTTAGTTCATATTGTTGTTACTCCTATAGAACTGCAAACTCCTTCAGCTTCTTGACTACTTTCTCTAGCTCCTTCATTGGGGACTCTGTGCTCCATCCAATAGATCATTTATTTTTATTTTTGTGCTAAACTTTCACTCAAATATGTGTTTTGAAGTTGTTAAATAAATATCTTATGAACATCATATAAAACTAAAATCATTTGCTTCATTTTGATTTTAATATTGATGGGTAGCTTTAAAATCTCCAAAATTTGGTTTTGTATATTTAAAATAGCAAATGAAACTTCCAGGTATGTATATACATATTCATATGGTTATCTTTTCTCATCTATTCAGTATCTTTCCTATTTGTATACATTCCAATGTCCCCATAATATTATCTCATCTATTGTTTGCCAAAAATATTTTTTAAATTATACTTTGAAATAATTTTAAGTTATAAAATTTGTGAGAATCTCCGATTATTTATGGAGAGAGTCCCTTCCATAGTTTGACCGTCACTGTTACACTGTGCTGCTAGGATCAATCCTGGACCTTGTCATACTCCTTCACAGCACACCACATTGTTTTTAATTTAATTAATAATGTATTTATTCAATTTACATCCTGACAACAGCTCTCCCCTTCTCCCAGCCCTACCCTTACTAATATCTTTCCTCATGACTCCTTCATTTCTCCTTAGAAAGCAGGAACACCTTGAGTACCAATTTGCCCTAGAATGGAACTTTCCCATGGGATAAGTCCCTTTGGGCCAGTTATTAGTTAGGAGTTTCCTCAATCTCTGATCCATGTTTATCCTTGCACATATGGAAGGCAGAATGAATTTTGAATTGAACATTTTGTGGATGGGTTGATGTTCCCTCCCTCTACTTGAAGTCCCCTTGGCTATAGGAGGTAGCCACTTAAGTTTCCATACTCCCAACTCGTATGTTTCTCAGTGAGGGTTATCCCCATATACTCCTAGGAATCTCCTCATCTTCCCAGGACTCAAACTAGTTCCAGAGATGTCCCTGCCCCAATTTGTATTCTCTCTCCCAGCCCTCTATGCTCCCCCTCTCCACACCTAATCCCAATCTCTGTTCACCTTCATACCTCAACTCCCAACTAGATCCCTTCCTCCAACAACCTCCAATGACTATTGTGTCTCCTGTTCTGAGCAACATTCAAGCAACTTCTCTTGGGCCCTCCTTTTTACTCAATTTCTTTAGTCTGTGGATTGTAGCATGATTATGCTGAACTTTATGTCTAATGTCCACAAATAAGTGTGTACACACTATGCATGTTTTTCTGGGTCTATGTTACCTCACTCAGATTGATAATCTCAACTTCCATCCATGTGCCTACAAATTTTATGATGTCTTTCTTTTTAATAGCTGAATACTATTCCATTTTGTAAAAGTGTGTAGAAAATATACCACATTTTCTCTATGCATTTTTTGGTGAGGGACATCAAGGTTGTTTCTGGCTATTAAAGCTGCTATGAATGTAGTTGAGCATTTGTCATTGTTGTATGGTGAGGTATCTTTCTGGTCTATGCATAGGAGTGGCATAGATGGGTCTTAGGGTAGAACTATTCTTAATTGTCTGCCAGGTTGATTTCTAAAGTGAGTATACAAGTTTGCACCCCTACCAGCAAGCCAGTAGTCTTCCCCTTTTCTACATCCTTGCCAGCATGTGCTGTCACTTGAGGTTTTGATCTTAGCATAATCTGATAGGCTAAAATGGATTCTCAAAGTTGTTTTGGTTTGCATTTCTCTGATGAATAAGGATGTTGAAAATTTGTAAGTGCTTCTATGCCATTCAAGTTTTCTCTGTTGAGAATTCTCTGTTTATCTCTGTACCCCATTTGTAATTGGGTTTTCGGTTGGTTGGTGTCTAAATTTCTTGAGTTCATTATATATTTTGCCCATAATCCTCTTTAGGATGTAGGGTTGGTGAAGATATTTCCTCATACCCTAGAAATCAAAGACTTAGAAATAAACCAACACAACTATGGATGCTTGATTTTTGACAAAAACCCTAAATCTATACAATATAAAAAGAGAATTTTCAACAAATGGTGCTGGTCTAATTAGATGTATTCATGTAGAAGAATGTAAATAGATGCATAGCTATCACCCTGCCCAAAAGTCAAGCCTAAGTGGATCAAAGACCTTAAGATAAAACCATATACACCTAATTTAGTGGAAAAGGTGGTGAGGAAATGTCTTGAACATATTGGCACAGGAGACAATTTCCTGAACAGAACACTAATAGCTCAGACGCTAAGATCAATAATTAATGAATGGGATCTTATGAAACTGAAAAGCTTTTGAAGGCTAACAACACTATCAATAGGACAAAATGGTATTTCTAAAAGTTATCAAAGTTCCAAATTCTATTTTCCTAATGAATTGTTTGAAGTTCAATGATGAAATATTTTAAAAGTATGTATTTACTAATTTGCATTATCACTTTTAATATATGTTAATAAATTTCACAGGTAAACAACTGACATTTTTCAACTTTCTTTTCAGGTTACATTGGTTTTACAGTTTTGGTTTTGTTTTTTATTTTTTGTTTTTTTTTTGTTTTTGTTTTTGTTTTTCCTAGAAAGCAATGGTGGTACTTCAGTCTGCAGGTTTTCCAGCTACTTTGAAAGACTATCAAACAAATGCACGCAAGATTTGGTAATTAGTTCAGTTAACTAATTTTCTGTTGATCGAGGCCAAATGTACTACAAAGTCATAATGTCTTCTCTGTGTGCATGTGCTACTGTGGATGCATCCCAATGCTTTGCACACAGTAGGCAAATGCTTATGTCTACAGTCCTCTCTCTACTTTTTGCTTTGAGATAGGCTTTTAGTAAGATACTCTAATTGCAACCCTTTGACTTCAGCATCCTGAGTTGTTTAGATTGCAGATCTGTGCCACATGGCCTGACTAACAAGTATACAAGTATACAAGTATACAAGAAGAGCACAGACTGGTGACTTAGACTTAACCAAAGCTATGGAGCTAGATCCTTTCTTTGATACCATGAGTATAGATATCACAGTGTGAGACAGAAAATGAATACTTACTATTAAATGAAGAGTAGACATAAACAGCTATTGTAAAAGGATCCACAAGATCACTGGTACTGTGAGATCTTAGTCTGTAGATGGTTCTTCAAGGTAAAAAAAAATTACCAGGTTAGAATACAATGACCATAGACTTATTGCTAACCTCAGAGTAATGCATGAAGTGTAAGTTTGTTGAAGTCATTTCTTTTAAAGTTTTATACAAGAATGTTTACTTATTAAAAGCGAACTTTACATAATGATATGAAGCTTTATCAACATATCTAAAAATCACAATTTCTTCTTTTAGTATGAATTCATCACTTTT
Source organism: Mus minutoides (assembly GCA_902729485.2). NCBI lineage: Eukaryota > Metazoa > Chordata > Mammalia > Rodentia > Muridae > Mus > Mus minutoides. The sequence goes on along the minus strand of LR752807.1, from coordinate 25,465 downwards.
AATCAATTAATTTACACCTACAATTTTTAATCTGCTCAGTTCTTACTAAATTTTAGACTTCCAGATGAATATTAAGAAATCTCTATACAAGTGAGGTTTTCCAAATTGATTCTAAGTACAGTCATATTTATTTTCCTTAACTAAATAGTTTTATCTTCCTTAACTGATGGGTAAAAATACTTTATAAACTATGTCACAGCATAATTTGTGCCCCAATGCTGCTATTGTTTGCTTATGCTTCCCAGAACAGAGTGTTTGGAAGAGGGTGGGGATGGTTCAAACTTCACTCACACCTGAGGTAAAGCAGGTCTGCTAACGGGAAAAAGGTAATGTTTATGACAATTCTCAGTTCTTATCAGAAGAGTAGCCTGCTCTTTCTTGGAAACTCTTTGAGTCTGTGCCAAATGCTACCCATCATCCTTAACTGTACCAGTGTTCCAGTTATTTACTAGGAGGTCCCTCCCTCAAATTCTGTTATAAAAACACAGTCATCTCTGTCCTGACACACCATCCAGATCTCTGGAAGACAGGTAAGGAAGAGCTGAAAGATGCTGAGAGGTAGGCATGGGTTCATCTCTCACATGCAGGACAGGTGTCTGTGTCCTCAGACAACACAGAGCTCTGTAACTTGGAGTATTTAGGAAGTTCTCAGGGAGAGGAAAAAACATCAATTTCCACTTAATTCCTGGATCACAGGAGAAAGACGGGATAATATAATTTTCCCTTGAGAGTTAATCAAGGAAGGGGAGGGATGGTTCTCTCCGAATGTCCTCACTAACCACACATCCTAGAGTTATTCTGGCCATTCCTCCCTCACAGACAAGATGCTGCCTCCAACAGCCCGCTCCGTCATGTCCTGGATGCTGCTCTCCTGCCTGATGCTCTTATCTCAGGTTCAAGGTAAGACCTCTCTGCCTGTAGCAATGATCCTTTGAAAGTGTTTCAAGATAGGAAAGTAATTACTCTGTAATTAGGAGGAAAATTCACACAGGTAAACTGCCTGCAACTTTCCAGCCTTTCTTCAGGCTATTAGTTATAGAAGATATCAGACTGGTCATCACTGTGGAAAGACATCTCATGTTGTCAGAATTTTGTAATTTATGCTTCTAAGATTAAAGGGGAAAATATGATGGTTAATAATGAACTGTATAGAAGAAGAAAGATGGACAAGTGTATTTAAGCCTCTCTGCCCAGTGTTGGTAGAGTCATGAACTAATGTGTAGAAAAGAAGAGAAAAATGATGCCACCCCATTTACTATGTCTGTTCATCACAAATTTTTTCAAAGACTATTAGAAAGCTCAATATTGATTTTATTCCAAAAGATAATCTACAAAAATATTCCTATTTTAACCTTCCATTGAAATCTCACTAGTCATCTCACCCCATTGCTATATTTATCTCATTCTACCCCAGGTGAAGACTCCCCGAAGAATATACCCTCTGCACGCATTAGTTGCCCCAAGGGCTCCCAGGCTTATGGCTCCTACTGCTATGCCTTGTTTCAGATACCACAGACCTGGTTTGATGCAGAAGTAAGTGCTAGGAAGGAGAAGGTACACAAGGAGCATGGGGGAATATTAGGTTCCATCCTCCCTACTTCCTTCCATCTGAGAATAGCTGACTTTAAAGATAATCTCTCCTCTCGCTTACCTATATCTTCCAGGGAAGTCTAAATCTCCTTTTCATTTTGATCCTCACATAGATGGCCTGCCAAAAGAGGCCTGAAGGACACCTCGTATCTGTGCTCAATAGCGCTGAAGCTTCATTCTTGTCCTCCATGGTGAAGAGAACAGGAAACAGCTACCAATACACTTGGATTGGGCTCCATGACCCCACTCTGGTATGGTAACCTCTTCTCTGTTTCCTCTCAATGCTATTATAATGTGGGAATACATTAACTATGCCTCCCCAGAGAGAACCGGGAAAGACAGAGATCATACCCCGCATGATATTGGGACCAGGAAAACCAGGAGCATTTGTCAAGCTGGGCACTATGAGTCTTAGACTTCAGATGAAATTTGTGTGTTTATTATTGACTTTTACAGAGTTCTGTGTGAGGATTTGGAATCATTCTCATTCAGTTTCAGGGAGCATGCACACAACCAGCCAAGAGGCACAGAAATAAAGAGGCAATTTATATTTCCTCTTAATAGAATAACTACCTTCCTTCCATTTTAAAGGAAATTGCTGATTTCGAATTATTTATATTTTGAATACATTTCAGAGGATACTAATTCCATCAGTAGTTTCTGTGTTTATAAATAGACATGAAGAGAAGAATAATTTCTATATGGTGTGCTCCTGAAAGCTGCATATGATCACCCACGTTCTGGGAGGCTGGGAGGAAATGAAGGGTTTCATTGATGGCTGCACACATGCAGCCCTTTGGACCCTTCCTTTCATCTGCATACCTCCTCACTAGGGAGCAGAACCCAATGGAGGCGGATGGGAGTGGAGTAACAATGATGTGATGAATTACTTTAACTGGGAGAGGAACCCAACTACTGCCTTAGACCGTGCTTTCTGTGGCAGCTTGTCAAGAGCTTCTGGTAAGAAGGAGAAGAGCTGTGTAGCCTAAATATATGCATGTCCCTCTTCTCACAGCCCTGGGTGCCTCTGAGCTAGGATATTGAATGTGTTCTTGCTTTCTCTCATCTTCCTTCTTGGCTTCTTGGGTGTCTCCTTCCCCTAGATTCTAACACTGGTGAACATGAGGGAGTGACCTTGAAATTGAGACCATTCTTTGAAGTGCTCCTTCTTTGAGTTACCTGAGATTCTGAGTGCTCAATAACTTAATCCTGTTTTCTTTCCAGGATTTCTAAAATGGAGAGATATGACATGTGAGGTGAAGTTGCCCTATGTCTGCAAATTTACTGGTTAAACTTATCAGACAGCAAACATCCCAAATTTGTCTTGAAGAGCATCATGGACAAGATACAAAATGTGAAGACTCACCTAGAAAAAGCATTTTTTTAAATCTACAGTCAACATTAGAGCCCTAATCTGATCTTTCCATATCTGTCTTTAGTCCTTTTGGTATAAGTTTGGGTTCAATTATAAAATAAAAATAAACTTTCAGTCACACTTTGAGTTTTTGCATTCTATTAATATTATTATTGTCTGTGAATGCATGTGAGCATGTATGAATGTAAGAAAATGCTTATGGAGATCAGAGGATAACTTATAGGAATCAGTTGTTGCTATCTATCTATTGAGACAGGGACTCTCATATTTTTGCCACAAAGTAAACTAAGAAGAGTTTGTTGATGGCATAATCCACCTAATATCCACCTAATTTTAAATAAGTTCCCTAAGAGCAAATCAACTCTGTTTCTGGCTTAAGAAACAATAAATATATGAAATTCCTAGGCAAATGGATGGATCTGGAGGCCATCATCCTGAGTGAAATAACCCATTCACAAAAGAACTCACATAACATGTACTCACTGATATGTGGATATTAGCCCAGAAACCTAGACTACCCAAGATACAATTTACTAAACACATGATACTCAAGAAGAAGGAAGGTCAAAATGTGGACACGTCACCCCTTCCTAGAATTAAGAACAAAGCACACATTGANTAAGAAACAAATTTTTGATCCATCAAGCCAATGTGCTAGCACTGTGCATAATTTTTTAATTGAATTCTTTTTCATACAACATATTTTGATTATACCTTTCCAGAGTATTCTTACAGGTGTAGAAACACAGGCTGTTGAACTCCATACTGGTTCAAATACAGTTATAATAATGAAAATTAGCACAACTATTAAAGAAACATCTTTATTTTCAACAAATTTCAAATAATATTTTATGTACAACCATCAGAACATATTATAAATTGTTTTTGATAGCTCAGGTAAATATCATGATCATAAGATCAAGACTCAGATGTGTTGTGGACCACAGTATAAGATCTTTAAATATGATTGTGCTGAGAAGTGTACGCAAGAGGATTAATTAGAGGCATCCAGTACTCGCCTGCTTCTCTACAAGGCAGAATCAAGATGAATCCTTTTTGTTGAAACTGGAATTTACCAGGAGACAGAATGACAGAAAAATAGAGATTTCATTCCAGTGAATCTGAGGAGGAAATGGTGTCTGAGAACTGAGCAAATCCCATCAAGGAAGAATGAAAGGATGGACTGAGTCTTCCTTTAATGGTTAGTTATATTGTTAATGTGCCACAGTGTGGATTCAAGAGTGAAGAGAGTCTCTATGAGGAATTAGTTACCTCAGGCTGGTCTGTGGGAGTATCTGTGGGAGACTGTCTTGATAGTTAATTGCCATATTAAGACCCAACCCACTTCAGTTGGCATCATTCTCTAAGCAAGTACACCCGAACTTTTTAGCTGAGCACAAGGCAGCAGGCAAGTCATCAGGCACACTTTCATTTCTTTCTGCTCTTGACCATATGGTGCAACTAGCTGTCTGGAGCTATTGCTACTATGTCTAAATCCCAACGATGGAATCTGGCTAGAAGCAGAAGCTGAAATAAGTCTCTTCTCACCATGCTGCATTTTTTTTCAAGATGTTTTATCACAGGAATAGGAATGGAACTAGAACTCTGGCTAAAGGTGAGACAGGACAGTCACTGTGAGCCAGAGCCTCCCAGGAAAGAGAAAATTCAGAAATAGTATAAGGGGACAATGGAGGTGATCTGGCACTAGGCAGCCTCTTTGGCCCCACCTATAAATTCATAGGATGTTGAACTGGGAGACAACTTAAGAAGGGGTTAACTTACTTGAGTTCAGAGCTTCTGAGTTGAATGGTATGATCAGATCTGATCAGATCACAGCACTGACATAGAGGGTGGCTCCTTCATAGTCATTTTGATCAAGGAAAGATAGACACAAAACAACCTGGAATTGTATGTTGGAAGAATGCAAAGTCCCATTAGCAAGAGAATGTAAGGTCTGCTAGTCTAATTTTCCTGGTCTAAAGTACTGATTAGTGTTACTTAACTTTGCATTGGAGCCAAATGTAAGAATATCAGGGTTATGGGGGAAAGATTGATAAAAACCTGATCCTTGTCCTGTGGCTTGATGAATCTCTGACCTTGGAACATTCAACAAAGCTGTCTTTTATGATACCTGCCCTGGGAGTGTAAAACATAAAACGGGAAGAGAATCTACAGGTAATTTCATATTTACAGTAGCTCCTTGATGTGTAGAATTTCTCATGTGACTGCAGCTCTGCTTGCCCAGTCAGTGTAGGATGAACTCATTCTCACAAGTAGTATATTTTTTTCTTCACTCCTTTACCTTTCTCATGACACCATTTTTCCCATTTAAAAAAATTGAGATTTTCTGGTTTTAAGAAAGTTCAAAGCTCTTTATCTGTACCCTTGTGGTAATTACATAGAAGTAATTATTTAAACAATAATTTATAACAGGTTGATTGTTCAAGTAGATTGCATTTTGCTAAAAACAGTACTTCAAAGATGATATTTGCAGAGAATGGATTAAGTAACATTAGACTCTATATGTCCCAACATGAAGGGCATGTATAGACAGTCAGTGTGAAGAGAGGCAATGACTTCATCTGTTCACATTATCTTCCAAAAACCCTGTCCACAGGTTCATCATAGTATGCCACTAGAAGAGCCATTTGACACTGTTTCAAAGAACAATGGTTAGAACTGTAATTCCCCCTTAGCACTTCCCAGAGGTTCCTTTGGTAACTAGTCTGAATGGCTTCATGCCTTATTGTAAAAATGGAGCCCAATATCACAAAGTACTGACTACATTTTATTATTGTTCTCTGAATCCTCAGGCCACAGTCCCCAGAGAATACACTTGTGGAAGAACAACAGAGATGAGATGAGGAATTCAGTGTGGGAGTGTGAGAAGGACTTTCTTGTTGAGCCATCATGATTGCTCCTTTGTCTATGTGATCTTCAGGATACTTTCAGGCAGTTGAAATCAAAACTGGCCTAACTCTTGAATTTGCAGACATAGGGAAATACTGTGTCACAATAACAATCTCTCCACTTCTGAAAACCTGCAGAGAGACAAGGGTAAAGGGGATGGGTCTGGTAAATGTGTGATTATAAAGAAAGAACAACTCAATCCTCTGCTCTGGACTCAGACTTCTGCATGCTCTGCATTTTTGCATTTTTAAGGGAAGAAGACACAGAAGGAACCGTAAGAAATTACTGATCACTATTCTACACTGTATTTGCCAGCTTATGGCTATCCCTTGTAGGTCAACCTAGATGTGGGAAATGGGTTTAGTTAGAGAAGGCTTTTCTCTCTCTTACCAGAGGCCTGAGACAAAACTCCAGAGTAGCCATGGTGTGCAGACACAGCGGGTGGTATCTCCCAGTTATAGAAGGTCAGAGGGTCAGAGCTGCTCCACTTCCATCCATTTTCATTGGGCAAGCTCCCCTGAAAGTGGAAAGCAGTGTGCAGAAAAGGTTCATTAACACTCTGCATGAAAACTTCACTGGAATACCTGATTTCCTGCCTAGTTTCCTTAAACTTGTTATGATCATACATAGTTGCTTTGGTATAGATTAATATTTGGAAATCCCTTAATCCTCTTTACAAAATCCATAAATTATAGGATGAAATTAGGGTAACTGAAATGTATCTCATCTTCGTAAGTTCAACCAGTGTTACTTTTGAGAGTTCTTGAGAAACGTGTGGACAAAATCTATTCTATAAAGAAATTACAGATGTAATTCTGACATCATTTCCTGACAATTTTATGTGCAGACTCTCTTAGGCTGAAGAAAAATTCATCCAAGGTCTCAATAATAACTTAGTAAAAGTCAACAACAGTGATATGAACTTTGTGTGAAGTGTCAGACATCTACAAAGCTCAGCTCTCCAGCTGGCGTTTCCCTTGTTCTAATGCTACCCAGCACTGAACATCTAAGGCCCATTTGGTTCTTCATGGGGAGTGCCATGTACTCTTCCACAGTGACAAAAGGCACTAAGGGGAACAATCAAGGCAAAGATAGGAACCCACAAGGGACAGATCATGGAGTCCAACCCAGATGTATGGGGATGTGGTCAAACTGTTTTTCACCAGAGATGACACGAAGATAATTTCACCATAAGTGAGCAGAAATGCCAGGTGTCCTGAAAAAATGCTTCTGGCAGTGGAGCTGTGTGAAGAACAGAATGAGAGAGAGAGAGAGACTGAAACCTTACTAGAAAATGGCAAATATTATGTGATGGATTGTATACCTCTCACTCAGCTATACCATAGAGATTGAAAAGCAGCACTCCCTCTTGACCCACAAGTATTTTGTCCTATTGCTCCCAACTCTGCCTGTCAGCACTTACCTCTGCATTAGCCCAGGTCTGTGGTTTGAGAATCAGTAAATAGCAGTAGGAGCCATAGGCTTGGGCTTCTTGGGGGGCAGCTGATGCATGGAGAAGACAGTTCTTTCTGGGATTGTTCACCTGCTTTAGAGGGGGATATAGACAGTGATGGAGTGAATACGAGAATAGAGTGGAGAGGAGGTCAACATAAAAATGATTTTGAAGCCTTATTTGAAATTATGGCTGTAATACTGAGTGCTCACTCTTAGTAATGTCCTAGTTATTGATTTTGACTATGTGTGTGTTGGGGGGGCATATATGTGCTAGGCTATACATGAGTATGTGGATGTAATGCCAGAGGTCATTTCTTGGTCTATATTTATATTGGACTTTTAAAAAGGGGTTTCTCACTGGCTTTGCCCAGTTTATGGATTTTGCTAGATTGGCCATCCAGTGATCCCCATAGAAATTCCTCTCCTGTCCTCCCCAGAATTTGGATTATGACCGCCTACCACCTTGTCAAGTTTAATTTACATGGGTTCTAGATATTCAACTTGGCTTCTCATGCTTGCTTAATAATCACTTCACTGGCTGAGATATCATATACCCAACATTAGGTTCTTAATTTAACAAGACATTTTAATGTGGAGAAGCATGCCTTTTTAATTTTACCCTGTCTTTATACTCATTTATTCTCACTTCTCTGGGATAACAGTTGGAGGGCCTTATCTTCTGTCCTCTGTCTCCTTCCTTAGAGTTCATTACTCACCTGTAAGCTTTCCTTTTTAAACCTTCCAAGATAATTAGAGTTTGCTGATAACATGGGGGAAACTTTCATCCTATTACAGTGAAACACTGTGGTATATCTCCCCTCTTAAAATGATCCAGAGGAAGGAAGAATGTGGAAGATTTTTCTGTGTGGATACTCCCCATACCTAACACATAAGACTCTCAAGGTTCCTTTTTTCTCCTTAGTTCTCAATATTAATGGGAAATCCATTCCTAGACACACAACTTTACCTTGTACCCAAGAAAGGGACATCAGGCAAGACAGCAGCATCCAGGACATGCTATGGATGGTCATGTAAGACATATGGTATCTGTGAGGTAAAAGGAGTAAGGCCCTGATGAGAGTATGGCCAGAAGTGACATAAAAGGAGATCACAATCACTTTCATTACTATTTATATAGCTCTGGAAGGACAAAAAAAATCCAATTTGGGTCTGATCCCCCTGTTTTCTCTGGTTCCAGAGAAAAATGAAAGGGGCATGTTCATCCTTCAGTTCCTAGTTCTTCTGAGTTTTAGAGATTTGCCTTGTGAGTTCAGAGAAAGTTCTCTATGTGCTACTGCAGTGTGGGTGGGAAATACCTGTCAGCCTTGCATTGTCTTTTAGCTTCCACTTACCTGTATATACAGAGATCTGCAATGGTTTGACAGCACAGAGGTGACTTCACTTTTAAAAGTAGATCTGAGGTAGGACCATGCATGTGAATAAGTGCCAGCTCCTGCTGCTCTCTGTGGTGGATAGTGCTTGGCACAGGTTACAGGAGTTTTCCCATAAGAATACAGGACTACTCAGGGCAGAGAGTGAGAACTGCCACACATGTTCCTTTCCTGTTAATCTAGCCCTGACCTCAGATGCTGAATAGGTTTGAAAATGGCTACCCTCTACCAGGTGTCAAATTCTGGGAAACATACATAATCACCGGCAATCTCCTGCTACCGAATATGCAGTTTTATTTTATAATTACAGTTCATAAAACTTACAGTCTTTATTTTTAAAAGAAATGTCTCTATTTGTGTAAAACCAAGAATGTGTCTTTAGTTGTATGGAAGAACTTACTTCTGTAGATACATGAACATTATCTCGTAAGATTTTAGGTATGTCAAAAGTGCTGAATTTTGTGTGTTAAAATTTGATTTTTTGAGTGGTGGAGAACAAGTGTACAATAAAAAGTAGAATTATCTGTTCAATGGCTACTTCAACATTTTGATAGCAGTATATGAAGTGTAAAGCAACCAGTGAGACAACGTTTTTAGCCAGGAATTTAAGGAACTGAATAGATTTGCTTCTTAGCTAACTCCATGTATAAACAGAGACAGAGAGACAGAGAGAGAGAGAAAGAGAGAGTTTGCTGGTGCTTATTCAGCCCTCAATTATACTTCAGAATAGCATACTTAGCTAGTCAGAGAAGCCTGAGGCTAATAACAAAGTCTCACAGGAGCAGAGGTCTGTGGCAATAGAGGGGTTACTCTTCCATTGGAGCTTCTCCAATTCCACAGTACACTTCCTATAGTCATATATTCATAGGTATTCCAAGAGTCTTCTTTCAGAAATGATTCTAGCTTTTTTCTTTATAATTTTGTTCTTTTAAATATGCCCATGCATGTGTCTATGTGTAGGTTTATGTGAGTATGTGTATCATTGTGAGAGAACATACATGTTCTTGTAGGTGCTCAAGAAGACTAAAACAGGGAATCATACCTTCTGGAGCTGGTTATAAATGGTTATGAACTGCCTAATTTGTATGGTAGGTACCAAAGCAGTCTGCTGGAAGGATACTATGTGCTATTATTACCTGTTAACCTATGTCTCCAGCCTCCTAAGTTCTATATGTTAAATGGTATTAGCTGTTTTCACTGTGCTTACACTTGTACCCATAGAGGCAAAGAAAGCTAGCTAAAGAAATGTAATTCTTTAATGTTAAATGGGTCAGTATCATCAGCATGTGTCAATTACATATTTGCATTTGCATTTGGCAGAATACTTTATTTTTCTAAATGCCCTTGTACTTGGTGATTCAATGGAATAAATAATTCCATCGAATAAAAAAAGTAAAGACTTGCCTTTAAGTACAACTTATCACAGTCTGTGTGGTTGTGTGCGAAGTTTAAATTTGAAACTCAGTGGTCATAATGTCTAAGACTAAATGCTGCTCGGTTGTGTTGTAAGTCACAATTTTCATGCATTTAAAAAATTGAGAAGACAAAGAACCTTGAGTGATTCATCTATAGGTAATATGGTCAGATATTCCAAAGTAATAATGCCTGTGAAGGAGACAATAATTTAAATGTTGCCATTTTACTATCAATGATGCAGAATTCCAGACATCACTGGCACCTGAGGACAGAACGTGTTTGCTAACAGGAAATAGCCCCATGTGTGTTAGTTTCTGTCTTTTCCAAGAAGTGTCCTGCAGGTTTTGCTGGGAAGCTTTCTGAATGCATGCCAAGTGCCAGCCATTACCCAGACTTACATAAGCATTCACTTACTCATTTTGATGCTCCTCCCTCAAATCCTATCATAAAGCAGTCATCTTTGCCCTGACGAACCATCTCAGATCTCTGTAAGAGAGGTAAGTGGGAGCTGAATGACGATGAGATCCTTGTGAGGGGATCATCTCTCTTACCATAGAGTGAAGATACAGAAGAATCTCTGTCTTAACACTAATTAGGGCCCTTAGAATTAGCAAAGTCTTCCCCAGTCATTTTCTGGGCAAGGGAAAACATTGGATTTTTCATTTCATTCCAGACCATAGCAAAGCAGTGATGGAGCTGAGACGATTGTAGCCCTTTAGATCTAGGCAAAAGTGAAGGGAGGGATGGCCATCTTTGCTTGTTCTCCCTACTACACTCTCTCTAGTGCCCTGTTTGTTGCTCTCTCAAAGACAAGATGCTGCCTCACCGGGTCCTCCACAGTATTTCCTGGCTGCTGCTCTCCTGCCTGTTGTTTGTATTTCAGGTACAAGGTAAGTCTTCTCTGCTCTAGTACGTAATTGTCCATGAGTGATAAGAGATGAGAAGCAGAGGAGTGTTCTTAGAAGTCTTGTGTGGTAATTGTGAGGGATATCCACACAGGAATGTCACCTACACTTCATCCATCCTCTTGCCTTCTTCCATATTGCTGGTGAGAAAAAGTATCACAGTATTCCATCAGTCCCTGAGTGAGAGAGTTTCCATTTGTCAGGAAGCTCTCAATTATGATGGTATACATGTTGGAGAAGGGAAGAAGTTTGTGGGTCACTAATGAAGCATGCAAGTAGACATCAAAGAGAATGGAGTATCACAGACAGTGAAATGTGTAGAAAGTGTAAAATGAAAGGAGAAGCTTTCACACTTAAAATAATTTTATTTTTGTTTAAATGTGTCACCTAGCTAGGTATAGTGGTACATACTCTGAAAACCAACATTCAGGAAGGAGTGTCAGGAGGATACCTCTGAGTTCAAGGCCAACTTCATCTGCATGGTAAATTCCAGGACATCCGGGCCTGCAGAGAGACTTTGTCACAAAGAAAGCAAAAGCAAACAATCAAGCAACAGGATCACAAGAAGGAAACTTTAGTTGAGGGTGTCACTGTCTTAATTGTAGCCACCCACTCTACAAAAACGTTCTTTGTAAACATTCCCTTGAGTTTTCCTCCCTATCCAACTCCCACTCTCCATCTCATGCCATTCTTCTCTTTATCTCTCATCCATCCCCAGGTGAAGACTCCCAGACAGAAGTGCCCTCTCCACGCACCAGCTGCCCCATGGGCTCTAAGGCTTATCGTTCCCACTGCTATGCCTTAATTATGACACCCAAATCTTGGTTTCAAGCAGATGTGAGTAATGAAGGGTGGGGTTAAAGATACCAGCACAAAGTGCAAGTAGGTGACAGGAGAGTAGGCCTCATGTTTCCATGGTTCTATGGGGTAGGGGTTAGTGGGGTCAGAATATTGGTTCTTTATTTTATGCAATCTTTTTACTCATGGACATCTGGAGTATCAGTCTTTCTCTCCTTCTGTCCTTCATTTAGCTGGCCTGCCAGAAGAGACCCTCAGGACACCTTGTGTCTATTCTTAATGGAGGTGAGGCTTCCTTTGTGTCCTCCCTGGTGAATGGCAGAGTGGACAACTACCAAGACATCTGGATTGGGCTCCATGATCCAACAATGGTGAGATCCTATTATTCTCTGTTCGATCCTAGGAGCTAATGTCTCCCAAACACCATTGTCTGTGCCTTCTGTCTGTGTATAATGTAAGGTAGAACTAGCACTCAAGTTGGGTGACATTAGAGTAAGGAAAAACACTTTAATGAAAGGCTGAATTCTATAGAGCTTCCTCATATTCATCTTAATTTGTTTGCCTATTGTCAGCTTTTACATTTTTTTCATTTAAGAAAGTCCACGAGTGACTCCTTTCTTTTGTCTTCAAGGATTTTTCCAAAAAGTTCTGAGAGCATTGTAAATTGAGATAAGATTTACATTTATTCATTAAAAAATAGATATATTCATTTTATTTGTATGTTTTCTCTAAATGTATGTGTGTGTACCATGTGCTTGCCTGATGCTTGAAGTGGTCAGNGAGACGATACTGTGAGATCAAGAGGCTATTTTGTGATGTATCATTACTCACTGTGTAGCAAGGAACTTTTTACTCCAGTTCTTGTGATTATTGGCAAGGAGGAGCCTGTAAGTGATAGACATCGGGTCAGAACTTCCAAGTGAAAAAGGTGCCTGAACACCGTGGTAGAATGAGCTAAATTCCATGAAGCTCTCAAGCGCTCTCTCTCTCTCTCTCTCTCTCTCTCTCTCTCTCTCTCTCTCTCCATACCTCTACTGTGTAGGGTCAACAACCCAATGGAGGTGGATGGGAGTGGAGTAACTCTGATGTGCTGAATTATCTTAACTGGGATGGGGATCCTTCCTCTACTGTCAACCGTGGTCACTGTGGGAGTCTGACAGCAAGCTCAGGTAAGAAATGGAGGAAGAGCCATCTTTGCCCAAGATATTCACTCCTTTCCTCTACCACAGAGTCTGACCTCATGACTATCTCCTGAACTAGGGAAAGCAGTATGGATTTGTGTCCTTGTAACTTTCATGTCTCTTCCTAGGGAATGAGTGCAGTTGAATGAAAGGCTCTGAGCATAGTATAGATTCTAAGGTACCCCACCATGATAGCTGCAAGAGCCAAGGTGTCTCCTTTCTCTCTCCAGGGTTTCTGAAGTGGGGAGACCATCACTGTGATGGAAAATTACCATTTGTCTGCAAGTTCAAGGAATAGACAAGCAGCATACAGCATTTATCATGAAGCTCCCCATGACAATGGATGAAATACAAGAATTCACCCAGCAAGGCTATACCTGCTTTACAGTTGTGCATCAGACTTATTCTGGTTTTCTGTCTTCTTTCATCCATCTCCTTCCCCTTATTTCAGGCTTTTCAGTATAGTTCCTGCTTTGCAATCTTGCAGATAAATAATAAATACAACATTTTGGTTTTACTTTTGTGTTTTAGTCTCATGGTAAAACTTGGAGAGTGGTTGGGAAAGGAATCTACATGTTTACTACAGCTTGACATGTCCCACCCAGTGTCCTATGGTGACCATGGACTCTGGAGTGTTCTCTTATAGATAGATGAAGAAACTGTCCTTTCACATCCTCTTTGCTGGGAAAAGCGGGGGTAAAATTAACCTCCACATCTCCCCAGGGCAGTTAGAGTAGGGTAAACCACTTAAATCCAGTGCTGAGATTCCTTCTGTTTATATCCACGGAGTGAGCCCTCAGGCCCACTCCTTATGTCATTTCAACTCTTTTTGCCTAGGTTCCAGGAAGCTGCTTCATGCTTTGGCTCTAAACTGGCCTTCATGATCATCAAGGATGTGGTCAGGTAGTTAAGATGTGCTTACAATCAGCTAAACCTCATCCATTTAATTCGGACTCCATCAAGCTTCACGGGCTCAATCACTATGCCCACCTACCCCATATTCAGGCTAGTCTCTGTAGCTTTAGACTCCAAGCCATAAATGTGGACCTAGCCTACAGGCAAGGACTCAGAGATATAGATTTTAGGAATGGTGATTGCCTTGACAGTCTTTTCTCTGTCATCAGCCCTTTGCCATTTTCCACTTAACACTGAGTCAGTACCATTAAAACAGATTTTAGTATTTAATAATCTCCTATGGCTCTGCCTCTAGGCTATCTCTCATGGCTACAGGAACCAGTCTAGTTCAGTAATGCTCACTCGTCTGAACTCCCACAAAGTATTGGGTCAAATTAATTCCCATAGACCTAGGTTTCCAATCTATCCAGTAGTTCAGCTCTTTTATTAGTGTGTAGTTGAAAGCTGTGAAATTACAAAACATAGAATAATACTAAATCACAGAAACCCATTATCATGATTGTTTGAACAAAAATTACACACACAAACACACACATATATTCATATATATTTCACACATCTACACTCATTTGATACCCAGATGCAGAAATATGAACATATTTATATAGCATATAAAAATTATCTCAAAGACCATAGAGAAAGATTAATGCTTAAATATCCTGGCTGTCAAGCTTGACGAAAGAAGTTTGATTTAGGATCCAAATGATAACAAAGAACCACAAATCCACAGACATGCAGCACATATACCTCTTTCAGCACATATATGTACACAAAATAAACAAAAGTAATAAACCTAAATAAAAATTAACTCAAAGTAGATTGAAATCTTGATAGTATTACCAAGGTCAGGAAGAAATAAATGGTGAAAATTTAATGACTTATTAGTCTGAGCAATAATGTTTGATCTAAGTCCAAAAGGACTGGCAAGGAAACCAAACAAGAGAAAAGTGATTGTGGCAAAATAAAAAGTGTCTGCTTGAAAGCCTACATACAAGTAACACAATACAGAGTGAAGAGGTGTGTGTGTGTGTGTGTGTGTGTGCATATTTACAAACAATAACAATTAGTGAAAAAAAAAGCCTACAATATGGAGGAGAATGGGGAGGGATATATTTGAGTGTTTGGAAGAAGAATTGCTGTACTTTTATTATGAATTCAAAAAATTAAAATAGGTGAAAATGTGTTTGTGTAAAAGTGTAGCAGTTAATAGAACGGAAAGCAGATCTACAGGAGAGGAGAAAAGAGAGGTTATATCTGAGGCCAATAGCTCATACACATAATATAGAAGGAGCACAAATAATTTAACTCTGTAAAAAGAAATAGCTCAATTCAAAGCAGGAAAAATCAACTGAAGAGAGGCCACTCAAAAGGATTTATAAATGCCCACAGCTGTATCTGAAAGACAAGACTTAATATCACCAATTGTCAAGCATATGCATATTAAAATTGACACATGCCCTCTGTATGTACCTGTTACCATGGCTGTCCACAGCAGATCAAAGACAAGTGCTGGGGAGGATGCAGAGAAAAGGGAATCTTTGTATATATTTAATAGGAAGGTAATTTTACAGCCATTATGTAAAGTATGGGGTTTCCTCAAAGAAGCTAAAACTAGATTTGTCATGTGATGCAGCAGACTCTTGAATAAACACACAAAGGAAACAACATCAGTATGAAATGGACTACTTTAGCCTAGGCATTTCTTTCAGCATTGCTCATATTTGAAAAGATATAGATGACCAGATTTTAAAAAATGGATTCATTTCATTTTTATTATCTGTGTGTATGGGGGTGGGAGGGTGATATACATATAAGAGTCATGCTCCTGTAGAGGCCAGAAGAAGGTGTTAGGGACTCTGGAGCTGGATTTCCAGACATGCGAGCCAGTGGACACAGTGCTGGGAGCAGAACTCAAGGCTTTTGGAACAGAGTCTCTCACAGCCTTGAGTTTTCCTTATAAGGTATGTTCACAGTAGACTACCTCAGAGGCAAGAAAATTCTGTCATCTTTCAGTACAACAGTGAACCTGGATGACATTATATTAAGTGAGATAATCTAGTCATAGAACTTCAAATATTGTATGTGAGACAGTCTACAGAGAGGGGACCTAAAATTTCAACAACAACAACAACAACAACAACAACAAAAATTGAGGATCAATTATCCTATAACTCTAGCAAGTAAGCTTTTCTGTTTTTCTTCGGAGCTCAAAAGTCATTTCTCTGCATAGTGAGTTGCCTGAGCTCTTCCTCATCTGTTGTGGATAGCCCTGGTTCTGCTTGTATTTTGATTCTAATTCTGCTTCCTCAAGAAGGGCTGCTGTGAGGAGTAAATGAAGTACTCTGGTCATTCCATGAGAAACTTCTCCCCATTTTAACAGGTCAATAAAGATGGCAGAAGCTAATTGCTCCATGAAAGACAGGGTGGGATTTCTGAGCCCTAGAAGGAAGAGGAGAGAGAGAGAGAGAGAGAGAGAGAGAGAGAGAGAGAGAGAGAGAGAGAGAGAGAGAGAGAGAGAGA
This sequence comes from Mus minutoides, assembly GCA_902729485.2. Classification (NCBI taxonomy): domain Eukaryota; kingdom Metazoa; phylum Chordata; class Mammalia; order Rodentia; family Muridae; genus Mus; species Mus minutoides. The sequence goes on along the minus strand of LR752807.1, from coordinate 9,009 downwards.
GAGAGATTCAGACAAGATTGTGGAGCAGATAGGAAGAAGCAGACACATAACTCCCCGGGACCAAATGTTTGTAGCCTCTATAGCGGATGTGGAGCCTAAGAAGGATGGGGCATGATATTCTTCACCCAGCCATTGAATTATATGACTAGTTTTTTTGTTTGTTGGTTGGTTTGTTTGCTTTTATTCTTTTTTAACTTACCTTTTTTTTTATTAGATACTTTCTTCCTTTAAATTTCAAATGCTATCACCTTTCCTAGTTTCCTCTATGAAAATCACTTATAGCCATCTCTTGTCCCTGTTCCCCAAACCACACATTCTCCCTTCCTGACCCTGGCATTCCCCAATACTGGGGCATATTATCTTCGCAAGACCAAGGGCCTCTCCTCCCATTTATGGCTGACTAGGCCATCCTCTGCTATATATGCAACTAGAAACACAAGATCTGTGGGTACTGGTTAGTTCATATTGTTTTTCCCCCTATAGGAATACATACCCCTTCAGCTCCTAGATTACTTTCTCTAGTTCCTTCAATGGGGACCCTATGTTCCATCTGATAAATGACTGGGAGCTTTCACTTCTGCATTTGCCAGGCACTAGCATAGCCTCACAGGAGACAGCTATATCAGGGTCCTGTCAGAAAAATCTTGTAGGTATAGTGTATGGGTTTGGTGGTTGTTTATAGGATGTATCTCTGGATGGGGCAGTCTCTGGATGGTCCTTCCTTCTGTCTCAACTATGAACTTTGTCTCTCTAACTCCTAACATGGAAATTTTGTTCCCCCATCTAAGAAGGAACAAAGTATCCTCACTTGGGTCTTCCTTCTTGATTTTCATGAGTTTTGCAAATTGTATCTTGGGTATGCTAAGTTTCTGGGCTAATATCCACTTATCAGTGAGTGCATACCATGTGTGTTCTTTTGTGATTGGGTTACCTCACTCAGGATGATATTATCCAGATCCATCCATTTGCCTAAGAATTCCATAAATTCATTGTTTTTAATTGCTGAGTACTCCATTGTGTAAATGTACCACATTTTCTGTATCCATTCCTCTTTCCAGCTTCTGGCTATTATAAATAAAGCTACTATGAACACAGTGGAGCATGTGTCCTTATTATAAGTAGGAACATCTTCTGGGTATATGCCCAGGAGAGGTATTGCTGGATCTTCCACTACTTCAATGTCCAATTTTCTGAGGAACCGCCAGACTGACTTCCAGAGTGGTTGTACAAGCTTGCAATCCCACCAGCAATGGAGAAGTATTACTCTTTCTCCACTTCTTTGCCAGCATCTGCTGTCACCTGATTTTTGATCTTAGCCATTCTGCATGGTGTGAGGTAGAATCTCAGGGTTGTTTTGATTTGCATTTCCCTGGTGATTAAGGATTTTGAACATTTTTTTTCAGGTGCTTCTCAGCCATTCAGTATTCCTCAGTTGAGAATTCTTTCCTTAGCTCTCTACCCCATTTTTAATAGGGTAATTTAGTTTTATGGAGTCCAAATTCTTGACATATATATATATATATATATGTACCCTATCAGATTTAGGATTGGTAAAGATCTATTCCCAAACTGTTGGTGGCCTTTTTGTCTTATTGACAGTATCTAATGCCTTACAGAAACTTTGCAATTTTACGAGGTTCCATTTGTAGATTCGTGATCTTACAGCACAAGCCATTGCTATTCTGTTCAGGGATTTTTTCCCCTATGTCTATATATTTGAGGGTCTTTCTCAATTTCTCCTCTATAAGTTATAGTGTCTCTGGTTTCATGTGGAGTGCCTTGATCCACTTAGAGTTGTGCTTTGCACAGGGAGATAAGAATGGATCAATTCACATTCTTCTACATGCTAACCACCAGTTGAGGCAACACCATTTGTTGAAAATGCTGACTTTTTTCCACTGGATGGTTTTTGCTCCTTTGTCAAAAAACAAGTGACCATAGGTGTGTGGGTTCATTTCTGAGTCTTCAATTCTATTCCATTGATCCACCTGTCTGTCACTGTACTAGAACCATACAGGGTTTTTTTGTTTGTTTGTTTGTTTTTATCACAATTGCTCTATATTACAGCTTGAGTTCAGGCATGGTGAGTCCATCAGAGGTTCTTATATAGTTCAAGAACATTTTTTTTTTTTTTTTTTTTGCTAAGCTAGGTTTTTTTGTTATTTCAGATGAATTTCCAAATTGCCCTTTCTAACTCTGTTTAGAATTGAGTTGGAATTTTGATGGAGATTGCATTGAATCTTTATATTGCTTTGCACAGATAGCCATTTTTACTATATTAATCCGGCTTATCCATGAGTATTGGAGATCTCTTTATTTTCTGAGATCTTTGATTTCTTTCTTCAGAGACTTGAAGTTGTTATCATACAGATCTTTCACTTCCTTAGTTAGAGTCACACAAATGTATTTTATATTATTTGTGACTATTGTGAATGATGTTGTTTCCCCAATTTCTTTCTCAGCCTGTTTATCCTTTGTGTAGAGAAAGGCCACTGATTTGTTTGGGTTAATTTTATATCCAGCTACTGCACTAAAGTTGTTTATAGGGTTTAAAAGTTCTCTGGTAGAATTTTTAGGGTCACTTATATATTTTATCATATATCTGCAAATAGTGATATTTTGACTCTTTCCTTTCCAATTTGTATCCCCTTGATCTCTGTTTTTTTTTTTTTTTTTTTTTTTTTTTTTTTTTTTTTTTTTTTTTTTTTTTTTTTTTTTTTTTTTTTTTTTTTTTTTTTTTTTTTTTTTTTTTTTTTTTTTTTTTTTTTTTTTT
>LR755347.1:4389-36216 GCA_902729485.2 Mus minutoides | reverse complement strand
GTACATATTATGTTTGCCTTCTGGTTTCTCTCTGCACCACAGAGCTAACCCTGTGCTACAGGTCTCCACACCACAATCCTGGACAGAGAGAGCTTGTCTTTAAGGAGCACTGAAATACATAAGATTAGAGGCTCACAGGATCATAGGAGGTTCCAGTCAGGGATAGCAAGATAAGCTAACACTAGAGATAACTATATGGCGTTAGGCAAGTAAAAGGGCATAAGCAATAGATACCAAGGCTACTTGGCATCGTCAAAATACATTTCTCCCCACACAGGAAGCCGTGAATAGCACAATACTCCTGAAAAGCAAGATTCTAAAGTTTGAATATTTTATCTTTGAGTATGAAGTCCCCCTCCTTGTCTTTTTGGATTACTTTGGCTTGAAGTCGATTTTATTTGATATTAGAATGACTACTCTAGCTTGTTTCTTCAGACCATTTGCTTGGAAAATTGTTTTTCATCCTTTTACTCTAAGTTAGTGCCATAGCTTGGAAAAGGAAGAATTCACTACTGTAATTTGAAGTGTGTACTCTTTGGATAAATAGTTCAAAGCCAGATAAGTTTTCTGGTAAGAAAAAATAAATGTCCCTGTGGAAAAGTATAGCAAAAATCTCCTGTAATCATGATTATATCAAATTATGATACACTATCCATGATCCTCCAAATTCCTTTATATTTCAAAGAATGAAGTTAAACTGTAAATTAGAATCTTTGTCTCTATAAGATATCACAATGTTTGATGTTGGCATTGTGATTGTTTATAATACATATGATACAATTTAAATAATATTCATTCATCAATTTGAATAATAATTCCATCTGATAAACTGAAAAACAAACAATGTGACTTTACATTTCTCCTCTCAATTCATAATCTTTAATGGTCACTCCAATCCAGTTCTATCTGAAGTGAACCTCTAGGGATAACATGACTAGTGGTAAAGATGTGTCCTAGGTAGATATCTGGTAAAGTTGTGGAAATTGTTCTTTATCCTTTAGAAAAGGATGAAAATAACCACTGTGAAGCTGAATGATATAGAATATAGGCAACAATATGAATATGATGGAATGCAGAGGAATCTCAGGAAGATATAAGTGTACTTCAGCAACATCTAGTCATGTTAGAAAGGGTTTATTCTTCACCTCATTATTACATGTCTATCCAACTTCTTGTGATTCTCTACAAAAGTACAAGTAAATTAAGCATTCTGGTATAACATTACACAGTACTGCTTTCTCCCTTTCTCATTTATGATAAAGTAATTTTGTTTCTCACTAAACATGTCTGTGTAGTTATGCTTGGTAGATCAGAATAAATATAAGCCCTTTCTCTGACTTTTAACCTCATTTAGTATTCAGAAAGTCTCACCAAGGTGAGATAGTATTTCCTTAAATTAATCCATCTAGACTTATGTCAGGCACTCTGCAGGACAGGAATTGTCCAAGACTTGTACATACTGCTAATATAGGCACTGTAACTAAAATTAAATATCTTCTTTAACTTGTGCAGTACTAGTTAGGAATAATTTCCTCTCTTTTTAAAGGTAATCCAGTTTTCTCACCATAATCAGTTAGGCCACATTCAATTTTAAGTAGAAGAGAAATATTGGGTAAAATATGGCAGTACTTTTTTTTTTTCTTCAATGGCAAGATAAACAGAGAAAATCAAATGGTCTTTGGTGTCACACTGAAAACAACAGTAGATAATATACTTCCTAAAACTGTACAAACACAAGCTAGATAAACTTCTAGTATACAAAGAAGAAACTAACACAAGTCTCTGAAATTTATATCCAGGTTTTAACTGACAGGAAGTGGAAAATACCATAAGTTTATATTAAATTCTCTATAATTATAAAAATAAATACATAGTAGTTTTTTTTTTTCAATTTTTATTAGATATTTTCTTCATTTACATTTCAAATGCTATCATGAAAGTCCCCTATACCCACCTCAACCCTGCTCCCCTACCCACCCATTCCCACTTCTTGGCCCTGGCAATCCCCTGTACTAGGGCATATGAAGTTTGCAAGATTAAGGGGCCTCTCTTCCCTCTGATGGTCTACAAGGCCATCTTTGGCTACATATGCAGCTACAGCTCTGGGGATACTATTTAATTCATAATATTGTTCCAACTATAGGCTTGTAGACCCCTTCAGCTCTTTTGGGTACTTTCTCTAGCTCCTACATTGGGGGCTGTGTTCCATTCAGTAGATGACTGTGAGCATCATTTTCTGTATTTGACAGTCACTGGCATAGCCTCACAAGAGACAAATATATCAGGGTACTGTCAGAAAAATCTTGCTGGCATATGCAATAGTGTCTTTGTTTGGTAGCTGATTATGGGATGGATCCCTGGGTGAGTTAGTGTCTGGATGGTCCATCCTTTCTTCTAAGTTCCAAACTTTGTCTCTGTAACTCCTTCCATGAGTATTCTGTTCCATATTCCAAGGAGGAATGAGGTACCCACACGTTGGTCTTCTTTCCTCTTGATATTCTTGTCTTTTGCAAATTGTATATTGGGTATTCTAAGTTTCTGGGCTGATAGCCACTTATCAGTGAGTGCATATCAAGGGAGTTCTTTTGTGCCTGGGTTACCTCAGTCAGGATGGTATCCTCCAGATACATCCATTTGCACAAGAATTTTATAAATGCATTGTTTTTAATAGCTGAGTAGTACTCCATTGTGTAAATGTACCAAATTTTCTGTATCCATTTCTCTGTTGAGGGACATCTGGGTTTGTTCCAGCTTCTGGCTACTAAAAATAAGGCTGCTATGAACATAGTGGAGTATGTGTCCTTATTACAAGTTGGTTCATTTTTTGGGTATATGCCCAGGAGTGGTATTTCTGGCTCTTCCAATAATACTATATCCAATTTTCTGAAGAACCATGAGACTGATTTGAAGAGTCGTTGTACAAGCTTGCAATCTCACCAGCAATGGAGGAGTGTTCTTCCTTGTCCACATTCTCACCAACATCTGCTTTTACCTATATTTTTTTATCTTTGAAATCTGACTGGTGTGAGGTGGAATCTCAGGGTTCTTTTGATTTGCATTTCCCTCATGATTAAGGATGTTGTAATTTTTTTTTCAGGTGCTTCTCAGTCCTTATGTATTCCTAGGTTGAGAATTCTTTGTTTATCTCCGTACCCCACTTTAAGGGGTTATTTGAATTTCTGGAGTACAGCATCTGGAACTTTTTGTATATATTTGATATTAGTCCCCTATCAAATTTAAGACTGGTAAAAATCCTTTCCCATTCTGTTGGTGGCCTTTTTTTTTTTTTTTTTTTTTTTTTTTTTTTTTTTTTTTTTTTTTTTTTTTTTTTTTTTTTTTTTTTTTTTTTTTTTTTTTTTTTTTTTTTTTTCTTATTGACAGTGTCTTTTGCCTTATAGAAGCTTTACAGTTTTATGAGGTCTCATTTGTGAATTCTTATTCATACAGCACAAGCCATTGCTGTTCACTTTAGGAATTTTTCCCCTGTGTCAATATCTTTGTGGGTTTCTGCTACTTTCAGTTTTATAAATTTCAGTGTCTCTGGTTTTATGTGGAGGTCTTTGATCCACTTAGACTTGAGCTTTGCACAAGGAGATAAGAATGGATCAATTTGCATTCTTCTACAGGATAACCAGCAGTAGAGCCAGTACCATTTTTTGAAAAAAGCTGTATGTTTCCCACTGGATGGATTTAGCTCCCTTCGCTACGATCAAGTGACCATTGGTTTTTGGATTTATTTCTGGGTCTTCAATTCTATTACATTGATCTACATGTCTGTTGCTGTACCAGGACCATGCAGGTTTTTTTTTTTTTTTATTTTTTTATCACAATTGCTCTGTAGTAAAAATTGAGGCTGACCACAAGGCATGGTGATTCCACCAGATTTTGTTTTACTTTTGAGAAGAGTTTTTGCTATTCTAAGTTTTTTGTTATTCCAGATGAATTTGCAAATTGCCCTTTCTAACTCAGTGAAGAGTTGAGTTGGAATTTTGATAGGGACTGCATTGAATTTGTAGATTGCTTTCAACAGGGTAGCCATTTTTTCCTATATTAATCCTGCCCATCCAAGAGCATGGGAGATCTTTCCATCTTCTGAGATCTTCAATTTCTTTCTTCATTAATTTAAAGTTCTGGTCATACATATCTTTCACTTCCTTTGTTAGAGTTTCACCAAGGTAATATATATATATATATATATATATATATATATATATATATATATATATATATATGAAGGGTTTTGTTTCCCTGATTTTTTTCTCAGCCTGTTTATACTTTGTGTAGAGATAAGCCACTGATTTGTTTGAGTAAATTTTATATCCAGCTACTTCACTGAAGCTATTTATCAGTTTTAGAAATATTCTGGTAGAATTTTTAGGGTCACATCTCTGGGAGAATTTTTAGGGTTACTTTCACATCATCTGCAAATATTTTACTTCTTTCTTTGCAATTTGTATCCCCCTCATCTTCTTTTGTTTTCTAATTGCTCTGGCTAGATCTTCAAGTACTATATTAATAGGTAAGGAGAAAGCAGGCAGTCTTGTCTAGCCCCTGATTTTAGTGGGATTGTTTCAAGATTCTCTCCATATATTTTCATGTTGTCTACTAGAACTCTGAGGTGTACTATTAAGTTGCTAGTGTAAAAAATTTTCCAGTTTCTTTACCAGGGCATTTAGTACTACAAATATTCTTCTTAGAACTCCTTTCATTGTGCCCTATAAGTTTGGGTATGGTGTGTTAATATTTTTATTACTTTCCTGGAAACATTTTATTTATTTCTTTATTTCACCCAGGTCCAAGTTATCCCTGAGTAAAGATTTGCTCAGTTTCCATGTGTATCTGAGGTTTCTGTTGTAATTCCTGCTATTGAAGACCAGCTTTTAGCCATATTGATCTTATAGGATTCATGGGATTATTTCAATCTTCTTTTATTGGTGGAGGGTTGTTTATTGGTGGAGGTTATATACAATTGTATATTTGACTTTGGAGAAGGTACAGTGAGGTGATGAGAAGCAGCTATATTCTTTTGTTTTAAGATGAAATGTTCTATTGATATCTGTTAAATATATTTGTTTCATAACCTCTATTAGTTTCACTATGTCTTTGTTCAGGTTCTGTTTCAATGATTTGTACATTGGTGAGAGTGGGTTATTGAAGTCTATCACTATTATTGTGTGGGGTTCAATGTATGTTTTTAGCTTAAGTAATGTTCCTTTCATGAATGTGGGTGCCCTTGCATTTGTGGCATAGATGTTCAGAAATGACTCTTTCTAATGCTGGTTTTCCCTTTGATAATTATGAAGTGTTCTTACTCATCACACTTGAAAATTTTTGTTGTTGTTGTTGAAAGTTTATTTTATTGGATATTACTATGGTAACTCCAGCTTGCTTACTAAGAACATTTGCTTGGAAGATTATATTCCATTCCTTTATTTTGAGGTAGTGTCTGTCTTTGTTATTAACCTGTGTTTCTTGTATAAGCAAAATGCTAGTTGCTTTTTTAAAGCTACATTTATTTATTTCACTTTTTTAAATTGCTTTTACTATTATGTCATTAAACCATTACCTATGCTTCCTAATGCCAAACACATGTATTTCTTTTTTTCAATTTTCAATCTCGTAATGCAAATATTCTGACATATACATATATTTCTAAATACAACATACATTTAATGTTACATGTTTTCATGGAACAATTTTTTTTTATTTATATGTTTTTTGTGTTCTTCTTGGGGAAGGAAGCTATCCAAATCTTGATATTCCTTAATTGTCTCTTGAACTCTAGGCAAGCTTGATGCCTGATGGTCTTTTGTTCCCCCGTTTATGATTTCTAAATTTGTGGTTCATATACTGTTCATGTTAAAACAGAATTTCTGTGAGATTTTGTGGGTGCTACTTTGAACTCTATGAGATATTCAATCTCATATCAAAATCTGATCTTCTAGCTCTTACAATCTTTATATCTCTTATTTTGCAATTTTAAGTTTTAGTGAGGAATTGGTTTTTGTTTATGTATTTATTGGACAGGACTACGAAACTATAGTTTTTCGTAAGTACAGTTTTCTCCATTTTTTATGACATTTTCATAGACATGTTTCCACAATGAACTGTGAGAGATAGTCCTTTCTGTGTGGATAATGTCAAGAATTTCAAACACTTTTAGAGATTATAATCATTTAGTAAAATATTAATTGTAGGTACTTTGTAAGGAAAGAAGTGATAGAGTTTTATGTCCAAAGATCCATTTGAAACCACATGTGGGACCAACTTATTGCTGATAATTAGTCAATAAGATACATGGATATGGCTCGTTCTAAGTTCATGTTTTGCATAATATACAAAATTATGAATGACAAAAGTTTTTGTCAGTGATTGTCCAACCCAAGTTATGTTATTGTAGAATAGTGAATATTATGTTACAGCACATTTGTGATTTTTAAAATTATTATACACATCTTGAATATATGAGATAAATCTTAACATGCATTATTAACAACAGATGGCATACAAGTAATTACCATTGTTATCTAGGATCATATAAAATACATCTTCCTCTTTTATATTACCAAATACCATCCACAGTTTGAAAGTGTATTTTAGTTATGGTTTTCCACTGCATGGATTTAGTGTACCTTGTGATGAATACAGAAAATTAAATTGGAGAACATGTCTCTTTCTATAGTAAACATGGATCACCCTCAAGTGTTCAGAAGACCACTATGAAAACAGATATCAAATACAATTTCTCTAAAAAGATGTGCCCTTTCTTGTTTATGAAGACCACTTGGTCATGGCATTTACTGACTTGGCCCTGTGATACTCTGCTCTTACAATTGTTGTATGCATTTCTTCCTGAAACATAGAGACACTTGCATAGTCAAGGCCAATAATGAATCTCTCAGTTATATACTACACATCTCCCTCATATTTTGTTTTATCTATTTCTTGCTGTATACTGGTCATCCCACTATGACCAGATGCATCCTGCAGCAGACAATATTTGCCATTTTGTTCACTATGGCCACCTCTGTTGTGTTGACAAAGACAATTACTTTAGTACTGACATTCAAGATAATTGTGCCAGGAAGAAAGATTGGGGGCTGCTTTTGTCAGGTGAACCAAATTACATCATTCTCACATGTACTGTGAACTAAATGATAATTTGCGGAATCTCACTGGGATTTTCTCCTCCATTTTTTTTTTTTTCATGCTGATGTACATATGGTATATGACCACATCATTTTTTTTTCAGCAAAGTTTTCCTCTTGGCATTCTACTATGCCTTAGGATAAATGGGCAATGTTATATAGCATTCAATTTTACTGTAGCTTTCCTGGCCAGGAATCTGTCTGATACATACAATGAAAGTACACTGCTGATGTTCAGCATGCTGATATTCTGCAGTGTCTGAATCATTTTGCTTAATGACTACCACTGAAACAAGGGCAAAGCTATGTTTGCTGTGGAGGTCTTCTGTATCCTGTACTCTAGTATAAGACTACTTCTTTATGTCTTTGCCTCAAAGCACTACATTATTTCATTAAGATCACAGAAAAAAAATATTTTTAAAAGTTCATGAAACCACAATCTAAAACTTAAAATCTTAATCAAATATAACTATTCACATAGCTTACCAAACACATCTATATCATCACAAGGCTGTACAATACTATTCAAATACTATATCAAAATTTGAAGATTCTCACATGAAAAAATGTAGAATATAATTGGAGTAATAAATTCAAACTTATGACCTTACTTCAATCTATTGGATCAAACTATTTAATCTAATGATATATAGGATTTGTTATTTAATTGCATGGTGTCAGGAAATTGGATCTTTTAATTAGAAATTATTTCATTTGATGTCCATTTTCAGTACAATTTTCAAAATATCAGTACTTTCCAGAACAAATATTGCTACATAGATAATGTATATAAATACCAATTATATGACTACCCCTTATAAACAGCTGCTGAAAAATTTACAAAGATTAATTAAATAATTTTGTATGTGTGATGATGTTACAGTATTTAGGATGATTAGAATTATTGTGTTTTATATTAATAATTTGGTGTCAGTTTATATTGAAGATTGCTCATCATGAAGGGCTTTCAGGATGTATATTGTAATGCTGTAAAAACCTCATGCCTAAAGATGGAAAACATCCATATCAATATGTATCTTTCTTTTCCTAAGTGGTCATACTATTAAATATTTTCTAAATATTTAGGATTATCATTCAAGACATAGACTTGACTCAAAGAAAATCATAAATAATTATTTATATCTTATTTATATTACATACAACAGTCAATTCTGAAATGTATGATGGTTTAAAGTTTGGAGACTAAAATACAGGGTGACCAAATGAAATGAAAGAGCAAACCAAGTCCCCTCATCATGATGACTTGAGAAATATCAAAACATGGGAGGGAGAAGAAATTAAAAACTAGTTAATAGGGAAATGGGTGAAATGCTATCTTTATAATATGAAGTTTCTGATTTAGTTCTAATTATAAAAAAATCTATAAGATTCAAAAGAATAAACTGTATGCTTCATTTAGGCAACAGTTTTGGATACACGCCAAACATATATTATAAGCCCAAAGTTGGAGTTTGTGCCTGGGGTGGGGGGAACTTATTCTTTTCTGAGGATGTGATTTATTTTAAGATCTGTACTCTCTAGTAAAAGTCCATAAGCCTATATTTAATTAGGTAATACAGAAATTCACCTCTGTGCTAATTAAAGCTAATCTTGTGATGAAATAAAAGCTAAAGATTATGATAAGCCAGGCATGGTGGAGCACACCTTTAATCCCAGCATTCTGGAGGAAGAGGCAGGTGGATTTCTGAGTTCTAGTCCAGCCTGGTCTACAAAGTGAGATCCAGGATAGCCAGGGCTATACAGAGAAACCCTGTCCCCAAAAAACAAACAAACAAACAAACAAACAAACAAAAAACAAAAAAAAATGTGATGAAATGTTGTGAAAGTTGTATGTATTTCCAGAATGGATATTACTGGGTTACATTTATTAATATAGAAAATGAATAAATGAAACCCATTAAAGATATATTGTATGGTATGATACATGTGACATCTATAGTTTGAAACTTACTTCACAGTATTAAATATATAAGACCATGAAGATTTCATGAAATTTTGTGCTAAAATGTTGGGATAATATAGGAACATTTTATATTTATACATTTTATATCCCAATCATACTCCTGCTCCTCTACTTATGGACTAACTATTACAAACTTACTACTCCAATTTGCTCCTCATGACACAGAGAAGGGTAACCCTTCCCATTGCTTACTGCTCCATGCATCATGACAAAATACATTCCCTAACATTGACAACCAACCAAGCAATCCAGGATGTGTAAAGAGGAGTCAACTCAAGTAATAAAAACTGAGACAAATCTGCTCTACTTCTTATGGGACCCACATGAAGACCAAGAATCACATTTGCTATAAATTTGTAAAGGATCTAGATATAGTTCATACATGTTCTCTGCTTAGTTCCAGATTAGCTGACATTTTAGTTCTTTTTATGGTAAAACTTGCTTACTTCTCTTCCGCACTCTTCACATTCCCAAGATCAGCCTGAAATTTGACTGTTGGTCTCTGCAACTGCCTCCATTCTCTGCAGGATGAAACTTCTCAGAATATCATTAATATTCCTCATTGCAGGCTCTCTCACATGTAGTGGGTCTTCTTCTGGGGTGGTCATTGGTTGTTGCTACCTCAGAGTCTGTTCCACACTTCACATCTTGCAATAAAAAAAAAATGGGGTTGAAGTTTTTTTTTTGTGTGTGGATTGTTTTTCTTCTCCTGCATCTGAATGTCCTGCTTGGACATAGGATCTTTTTGATTCAGTTTCTCTAATGTATTCTGTTAATAGTCATCTAGGGTCATCACCATTTACTCCATTTATCCACCAAAGTATGTTCTAGGCTTTCAGCTAGTCACCAGTGATGTCTCCATACTAATTCAATTCTAAAACTCTGACAAGATAGAAAATTTACTATTTGATGTAAAAGGAGACATCATATTTATTTAATATTCATATGAAATAAGAATAGATTTTTAAAGTGGACAAAAGAAGAATTGATTAAAGATAAAAAGTTAATCTAGATAGAGATTTAGTATTATTTTTGAAGAAAGTCTAAGTTCAAGAATTACTGTGTGGACTAAAAAACCTGAATAATTTAAAAATCTCTAGTCATCAAATAATCTATAAGCTTATTGAAACATTCTCATAGACAATATGTGATTTGGTTATAGATTATTCCATGGGCACATTACTTGCATAATCTACAATTTAAAAAGATGTTTCAAATCTTTTAATATTTCATGATGTAAGAAGTCTACACCTGTAAAGAAAGTCATTGGATTCTTTAATGAAATTGTGACAGGAATAATTTCAGTGACATTCCAGACATGATGATATCCAGTTGGAGAATGTATCTTTAGGAAAACTTGTTAGTCAATGTATGTCTATATTATAAGAAAGACCTACCTGTTTATTTCTGAAACTTTATGGCATAGAATGATGTTAAGGATGTTATATGGAGTAAAGTTTAAAAAACCTTTCATATAATCTTGAGATTTGTTCAAGTACAAAAGTCTGCTTTGGTATATGAAACATGCATATCTATTAATTCAAGATAGGAAAACCCAAAAAAGACCAATTTTGTGAACCAGTAAGTTTTATTGTTTTGGCTTACCACAATATCAGTGAGCAGTTACTTACAGAATCAGAAAACACACACATGATAACAACCCATGATGAAAATATTCACACAAACATAGGAATCTGATATACATTGCACAACCTTCAGTGCACTTAAAAGATTAGAGACAGCATGTCTGTTCCAAAGCACTCTGGTCTAAACTTCTTTCAAGAAGATTTGTGTGTTTCTCCTTCCAGGAAAGTAGTTTGGTCTCAGAGCCTTTGCATTTCTTCTTTACTAAATAGTTTTTTTCAGAATATTTACCAATTGCTATGAGTTGGTGCTAACAATAACACTGAAGTATGGATTCAAACACATCCACTAGCAAGACAGCTTCACTCATATATCACATCATCTGAGAAGTAACACAGAAATAGCTTCCCTAGCCAAAGGCTTTTCTTCCTTACAGTTCCAGGATTTAACTACCTCTTGTTGAGAGGGCACTGAATGAACCTGGAAGACCTGTTGTCTTATCCGTGACCCCTGAGTCAAGATTGCACATGCAAACATGACATGCCTGTTATGAGGGTTTTTTAGTATTTAATGCTATAGGCAAAGCAAGAATGTTGCTTATATTTCACCAATAGACATTGTTTCCTTCCATCCCTGACAATGTAAAAGCAAGTCAATATGCTCGAAAATTTCAATCAAGTCCTATCTTAAATTCTTCATGTCCTACAATCAGAATGCAAGTGCAGTCAGTGTCTTTAGTCATAGGATTTTTCCATCTAGTCTTGGCATAACAGAGAGAGTACTTAATATTAATGAATTTTATAAATTATGTTGTATAGAAGCACCCCTGTTTGTTCTGGTTGATGCCAGCCCCTCCCCACCTGGGCACTAATTCTGTGGACAGTCCCAAGGTCCCCAGAGGACTTTTCATGCCCAACGCACCCTAACACACCCAGTATCTTAGGATCAATGATAAGAGTATGCCTCTATAAAGAGGTCTGACCCTGGGACTCAGGTGAGATCACCATCTTATATCCCTGGTCTCAGAGACCAGTGCACACAGGAGATGATGCAGGCCAAAGTAGCAGCAGAGATTCATTAACTGGGTCACTTCAGGCCTTCATCTTCAGCCAGGGGGTGTATCTGGGCTCCAGACCTCAGTGCACCTTCCCTGCAAGAGGAGAGTGTGCCTGACCACTGGGACTCAGGATTGAGTTGGACTCCCAGGAGTGTTGACAGAAGCTAACAGAATCAGAAGAGGAACAAGCTCCAGCCAGAGACAGCTAGAACATCAAACATCAGAGCTTACCAGATGGAGAAAAGGAAACCTAAGAATCTTACTAACAGAAACCTGGACCACTGAGCACCATAAGAATCCAGCATGCCAGCAAGTCCTAGATAACCCAACAAACCCAAAAAGCAAGATTCAGATTTAAAATCATATCTCATGATGTTGCTAGATGACTTTAAGAAGGGCATTAATAACTCACACACACAAAACAAAACAAAACAAAACAAAAAACAAACAAACAAACAAACAAAAAAAACAGTAGAACACGGCTAAACAGGTAGAAGTCCATAAAAATGAAAAACAAAATCTTTCAATGAATTATAGAAAAACACTGCTAAACAGGTAAGAGTCCTTAAAGAGGAAACACAAAATTCCCTTAAAAAATATAGGAAAACACAATCAAACAGGTGATGGAATTGAACAAAACTATCCAAGATTTAAAAATGGTACGTAGAACAATAAAGGGAACCTAAAGAGAGACAACTCTAAAGATAGAAATCCTAGGAAAGAAATCAGAAATCATAGATGTGAGCATCACCAACAGAATACAAGAGAAGGAAGGGAGAATTTTAGGTGCATAAGATTCCATAGAACACATGGACACAACAATCAAAGAAAATGCAAAATGCAAACATATCCTAACTCAAAACATCCAGAAAATCCAGGACAAAATGAGAAGATCAAGCATAAGGATAATAGGTATAGATAAGAATGAAGATTTTCAACTTAAAGGGCAAGTAAATATCATCAACAAAATTATAGAAGAAAACTTCCCTAACCTAAAGAACATACTAGTATGCCCAAGAACATATTAGAACATTCTAGTATGCCCAAGAACATACTAGAAGCCTACAAAACTCCAAATAGACTGGACTAGAAAAGAAATCCTCCTTACATATAATAATCAGAACAACAAATGCATTAAAAA
The DNA here is from genome assembly GCA_902729485.2 of Mus minutoides. Taxonomy (NCBI): domain Eukaryota; kingdom Metazoa; phylum Chordata; class Mammalia; order Rodentia; family Muridae; genus Mus; species Mus minutoides. The sequence continues at coordinate 23,302 of LR755347.1, read as the reverse complement.
AAAAAGAATATTAGAAGCACTAAGGGAAAAAGGTCAAGTAACAAAAGACCTATTAGAATTGCACTGGAATTCTCACCAGAGACTATGAAAGCCAGAAGATGCTGGACATATATTACACAGACCTTAAGAGAACACAAATGCCAGCCCAGGCTACTATACCCAGCAAAACTCTCAATTAACATACATGGAGAAACCAAAGTATCCATGACAAAACCAAATTTACAGAATGACTTTCCAGGAATCCAGCCCTTCAAAGGATAATAAAATGAAAACACCAACACAAAGATATAAACTACACCCTAGAAAAAGCAAGAAAGTAAACCTTCAACAAACCTAAAAGAAGATAGTTGCAAGGACAGAATTCCAATCTAACAATAAACATATTAGGAAGCAACAATTATTTTTCTTTAGTATCTCTTAATATAAATGGACTCAATTCCCTGCTAACTAGACATAGAATAACAATAGACTGTCTACGTAAACAGTACTCAAATTTTCTGCATGCTGGAAACCCACTTCAGGGACAAAGACAGACATTGCATCAGAGAAAGCACTAGAAATCAAATTTCCAAGCAAACAGTCTAAAGAAACAAGCAGAAGTATCAATACTAATATCGAATAAAATCTACTTCCAGACCAAAGTTATGAAAAATGAAAAGCAGAGGGACTTCATCCATCTCAAAGGTAAAATCTTCCAAGATGAACTCTCAATTCTGAATATCTATACTCCATATGCAGGGGCATCCATATACATTAAGGAAACTTTAGTAAAGCTAAAGGTACACATTGCACCTCACACAATAATAATGGGAAATCCAACACTACACTCTTATCAATATGCATAGATCCTGGAAACAGAAACTAAACAAAGGCACATTAAAACTAACAGAAGATATGAAACAAATTGATTTAACAAATGTCTAAAGCACATTTTATCCTAAAACAGAATGATACATTTTCTTCTCATCAACTCATGGTGCCTTATCCAAAATTAAGCATATAACTGGTCACAAAACAGGATTCAACAGATACAAATATATTGAAATTGTTGCATGCATCCTATCATCTCACCATGGAATAAGGCTGAACTTCAATAACAACATAAATAATAGAAAGCCAACATTCACATGGAAGCTGAACAACACTCTACTCAGTCATTAATTTGTCAATAAAGAAATAAAGAAAGAGATTAAAGTCTTTATAGAGTTTAATAAAAGTGAAGCCACAACATACCCAAACTTAAGGGACAAAGGAAAGCAGTCCTATAGAAATCTCATAGCACTGAATGCAACAAAAATAAACTAGAGGAGACATACATTAGCATCTTGACAGCACACCTAAAATCTGTAGAACAAAAGGAAGCATATTCACCAAAAAGGAGTGGAAGGCAGGAAATAATCAAAATCAGGACTGAAATCAACAAAGTGGAAACAAAAGTACTATTCAAAGAGTCAAAAAACCAGAAGCTGGTTCTCTGAGAAAATCAAGAAGATAGATAAACCCTTAGCCAGACTCACTAGATGGCACAGGGACAGTATCCTAATTAACAAAATCAGAAATGAAAAGGGAGACATGACAACAGCACCTGAGGTAATCCAAAACATCATCAGATCCTACTACAAAGGCTATAGTCAACAAAACTGGAAAACCTGGATGTAATGGACAAATTTCTAGACAGATACCAGGTACCAAAGTAAAATCAGAATTAGATTAATGATGCAGACAGTCCCATATCCCCTAAAGAAAAAGAAGCAGTCATTAATAGTCTCCTAAGCAAAAAAAAAAAAAGGCCAGGACCAGATGGGTTTAGTGCAGAGTTCTATCAGACCTTCAAATAAGACCTAATTCCAGCTCTTCTCAAACTATTCCACCAAATAGAAGCAGAAGGTACTCTACCCAATTCATTCTATGAAGTGACAATTACTCTGACAACTAAGCCACATAAAGACCCAGTAAAGATAGAGTATTTCAGACCAATTTCCTTAGTGAATATCAATGCAAAAATACTCAATAAAATCCTTGCTAACCAAGTCCANAAGACCTAATTCCAGCTCTTCTCAAACTATTCCACCAAATAGAAGCAGAAGGTACTCTACCCAATTCATTCTATGAAGTGACAATTACTCTGACAACTAAGCCACATAAAGACCCAGTAAAGATAGAGTATTTCAGACCAATTTCCTTAGTGAATATCAATGCAAAAATACTCAATAAAATCCTTGCTAACCAAGTCCAAGAACACATCAAAACAATCATCCATCATAATCAATTAGGCTTCATTCCAGGGATGTAGGGTTGGTTTAATATATGGAAATCCATCAATGTAGTCCTTTATATAAACAAACTCAAATACAAAAACCACACTATAATCTCCTTAGATGATGAGAAAATATTTGACAATAACCAAAACCCATTCATGATAAAAAGTCTTGGAAAGATCAGGAATTCAAGGATCATACCTACACATGATAACAACAATATATAGCAAACCAGTAGCCAACATCAAACTAAATTGAGGGAAACTTGAAGCAATATCACTAAAATTAGGGAGTAGACAAGGCTCTTCACTTTCTCCCTACCTACTACATATAGTAATTGCATTCCTAACCAGAGCAATTAGAGAACAAAAAGTTATCAGGGGGATAGAAATTGAAAAGGGAAAAGTCAAAATATCACTATTTGCAGAAGATAAGATAATATATATAAATGACATGAAAAATTCCCCAAGAGAACTCCTAAACATAATATACAGCTTCAGTGCAGTAGCTGGATATAAAATTAACTCAAACATGTCAGTGGCCTTTCCCTACATGAAGGATAAACTTGCTGAGAAAGAAATTAAGGAAACAACACTCATCACAATATTCAAAACTAATATAAAATAACGTGGTGTGACTCTAAAAAAAGAAGTGTAAATCTGTATCATATGAACTTCAATTCTCTGAAGAAATAAATCAAAGAATATCTCAGAAGATGGAAAGATCTCCCATGCTCATGGATTGGCAGGGTTAATATCGTCAAAATGGCTATCTTGCCAAAAACAATCTATAGGTCCATTGCAATCTCCATGAGAACAGCACATCAACTCTTCACAGTGTTATAAAGGGCAATTTACAAATTCATCTGAAATAACAAAAGACCTAGGATAGCAAAAACTATTCACCACAATAAAAGAACCTCTGATGTAATCACCATGCCTGACTTCAAGCTTTACTACAGAGCAGTTGTGATAAAGACTGCATGGTACTGGTACAGCAACAGACAGGTAGATCAATGGAATAGAATTGAAGATCCAGAAATGAACCCATAAATCTATTGTTAATTGATCTTTGAGAAAGGAGCTAAAACCATCCAGTGGAAAAAAGACAGCATTTTCAAAAAATGCTGATGGATCAACTGGCTGTTATCATGTAGAAGAATGTGAATTGATCTTTACTTATCTCCTTGTATAAAACTCAAGTCAAAAAAAAAAAAAAAAAAAAAAAAAGGCCTGGCATGGTGGTGCATGCCTCTAATTCCAGCACTTGGGAGGCTGAGGCAGGCAGATTTCTGCGTTCGAGGTCAGCCTGGTCTACAAAGTGAATTCCAGGACAGCCAGGGCTATAAAGACAAACCCTGTCATGAAAAACCAAACCAAACCAAAACAACAACAAAAACAACAACAACAACAAAAGCTCAAATCTAAGTGGATCAAAGAACTCCACATAAAACCAGAGACTCTGAAACTTATAGAGAAGAAAGTAGGGAAAAACCTCGAAGATATGTGCACAGGGGAAAAAATTCCTGAAGAGACCAGCTATGGCTTGTTCGGTAAGATCAAGAATCAACAAATGGGACCACATAAAATTGCAAAAGCTTCTTTAAGGCAAAAGACACTGTCAATAAGATAAAAAGGCCCAAGAATTCCATAAATTCACTGTTTTTAATAGCTGAGTAGTACTCTATTGTGTTACATGCACCACATTTTCTGTACCCATTACTCGTTTCAGAGATATCTGGGTTCTTTCCAGCTTCTGGCTATTATAAATAGGGCTGCTATGAGCATAGTGGTAACCTAATCCGAAAAGAAGTCACTTGATATGCACTCACTGATAAATGGATATTAGACAAGAAACCTATAATACCCAAGAAACAACTCCCAAAAACCCAAGAAAATCAAGAAGGAAGGCCAACGCGTAGATATTCATTCCTCCCTAGAATAGGGAATAAAATATCCATTGAACGAGTTGTACAGACAAAGTTTGGAGCTAAGATGAATGGATGGACCATACAGAGACTGCCCACCCAGGTGTACATCCCATAATCAGCAACCAAATGCAGACACTAATGCATACTCCAGGAAGATTTTGCTGAAGGGACCCTGATATGGCTGTCTACTGTGAGACTTTGCCAGTGCCTGGAAAATACAGAAAAGATGCTCACAGCCATCTATAGGATGGAACACAGGGCCCACAATATAGGAGCTAGAAAAAGTACCCAAGAGCTGAAGGGTTCTGCAACCCTATAGGTAGAACAACAATATGAACTAATTAATACCCCCAAAGCTTGTGTCTCTAGCTGCATATGTAGCAGAAGATGGCCTAGTTGGCCATCATTGGGAAGAGAGGCCCCTTGGTCTAGCAAACTCTATATGCCCCAATACAGAGGAATATCAGGGCCAAGAATGGGAGTGAGCAGGTAGGAGAACAGGGAGAGGGGAGGGTATAGGGGCTTTTGGAATTATACTTGAAATATAAATGAAGAAAATATCTAATTAAAAAAAAAAAGATAACAAGTCCATCAACATAATGGGAAAGGAGCTTTACCAATCCTACATCTGATAGTGGACTAATATCCAATGAATTCAAAGAACTTAAGAAGTTGGACACCAGAAATCAAATAACCCCATTAAAAATAGGGTACTGAGCTAAACAAAGAATTCTCAACTGAGAAATCCTAAATGACTGAGAAGAAACAGAAAAAATGTCTAAAACCCATAATCATCAGGGAAATGCAAATCAAAACAACCCTGAGATTCCACCTCATACCAGTCAGAATGGGGAAGATATAAATAAACAAATAAACAAATAAACAAATAAATAATCAAGGTTACATCAGATGCTAGCTACAATTGGTGAAAGAAGAACACTTCTCTGTTGCTGGTGAGATTGCAAGCTGGAACAATGACTCTGGAAGTCAGTTTGGTGGTTCCTCAGAAAATTGGACATAATACTACTGGAAGATCCAGGAATACCACTCCTGTCCATATACCCAGAAGATGTTACGAATTGTAATTAGAACACATGCTCCACTATGTTCATATCAGCCTTATTTATAATAGCCAGAAGCTGGAAAGAACCCATATGTCAGAGGAATGGATACAGAAAATGCAGTACTACTCAGCTATTAAAAACAATTACTTCATGAAATTCTTAGGCTATTGGGTGGATCTGGATGATACCCTCCTGAGTGACATAACCCAATCAAAAAAAGAACATACATGATGTTTACTCACTGATAAGTGGATATTAGCCCAGAAACTTAGAATTCCCAAGGTACAATTTGCAAAACAGCTGAAACTCTAGAAGAAGGAAGACTAACATGTGGATACTATGTTCCTTCTTAGAATGTGGAACAAAATAACAATGGAAGGAGTTACAGAATTAAAGAATGGAGCTGAGATGGAAAGAAGGACCATCAAGATACTGCCCCACCCTGAAATCTATCCCATAAATAGCCACCAAACCCAGACACTATTGAATATGCCAGCTAGATTTTCCACACAGGCCTATAATATAACTGTCTCTTTTGAGGCTATGACAATGCCTGGCAAATACAGAAGTGGAAGCCCACTCTTATTTATTCGATGGGACACAGGACTCCCAAGGAAGAAGCTAGAGAAAGTACCCAAGGAGCTGAAGGGATCTGAAAGCCTATAGGAGGAACAACAATATAAACTAACAAGTTCCCCCAGATTTCATGTCTCTAGCTGCATATGTAGCAGAAGATGGCCTAGTTGTCTATCATTTAGAGGAGAATTCCTTGGTTTGTGAATATTATATGCTCCAGTACAGGAGAATGCCAGCGTCTGTAGTCAGGAGTGGGTGGTTTTGAGAGCATGGCAGGGTAAGGTATATGGGGATTTTTTGGATAGCATTTGATATACAAATGAAGAAAATATATAATAAACAATGTTTTAAAAAATAAAAATAAATTGTCCCAGGTCAAAAACAACAAAGCACTGTGGCCTACTACTATTGTGGACACTTTTATTCAATTACTTTACAACCTCTGGAACTATCCTTTTTTGACTAGATAATATATCTCTTTGATTTTTTAATTATTTTTTAATTTTATATTTTTATTTTTATTAACTAAGAAATAGTTCTACATGATATATGAAAGTGTGGTTATTTTTGGCTTTCGAGTAGTTTTCTAAATTTTCAAATCATTGCATTGTTATCTATCTATCTATATCTATCTCTCTCTCTCTCTCTCTCTCTATATATATATATATATATATATATATATATATATATATATATATATATATATATATATATATATATATATATATCTTAAAGCCATTTTTCAGAGAATAAGGAAACAAACCACCTTCACATAAATATTAGGATAGAAATGTACCTTTATGTATAATTCTGAAAATCTAGTTTCAGCAAATATCATGTGGCCCCATATATTTTTTCAACTAAGAAGAACGGAAAGTGGAACAGCATAGGATGTGTCTGGACAATTGGTTCCTTCAAATTTCAACTTTGGTTATAAAGCTTTGATAAACAGAGCTTATTTGAATATCACTCTGTATTTGTCACTTTCTTTTATTCTCTACAGGAGAGAGAGAGAGACAGAGACAGAGAGACAGAGACAGAGACAGAGATAGAGACAGAGATAGAGAGAAATAGAGAGAAAGAGAGAGAGACAGAGACAGAGATAGAGACAGAGATAGAGAGAAAGAGAGAGAAAGAGAGAGAGAAACAGAGACAGAGACAGAGATAGAGACAGAGATAGAGAGAAATAGAGAGAAAGAGAGAGAGAGACAGAGACAGAGACAGAGACAGAGACAGAGACAGAGAGAGAGACAGAGAGCCTCAATACCTGGAAGTTCCTAGAGCTATCATTGAAGTAACTTGATGCCCATCAAATTACAAATAACCAAGCTTCCTATTTTCTGGAAGCTACCAACATTCTGCTACTCTTCAATAATGACAGTCCATCTCAGGGAGAAGCCTATCAAGGTAGTGCTCAATAACAGAGCTGATGCCACTGCTTTAATGGGTAAAGAGTGTTTAATGACCACATGCTTAAGTTTAGGTACTTGCCCCACAATAATAGATCTTTGGGTTCAAAGATCAACCTGAACAGTTTGACTGGTACCTTAGGGAGATATTGAGGACAAGCATGGTCAATTGCCCCTATATCAGGTGAGGTTCCTAATAACTCATATTTCAGAGACTTGCTGGAGAATATAGGTGCTGTAAAAAGAACAGAAGACTCCAACACTTTTTAGGTTATAATGATGTACCAAGAATTTGGCCTATTAGAATAACTTTCTAAAATGAGTCATCCCAGTTTCAATTCCAATTCTAGAGGCCTCTGCCCACCACCATCCTAGGGAGTTACAAACACCCAGTCAGACATCCTTCTCTTCGCTAATGGACAATGACACCTGTTTGGAACAGTGGCTCATAGCAGGCCCGAAGCTGTTGACCTCAAAGAGATGTTCAAGGAAAAACTTAATCTCTGCCATTTAGAACCTTAACCAGCCAAAATAATACTACATCTTTATTGTTTGCATGAAACTCGGCCACTACAGGTTTTAGTAGATGACAACTAGATATCCTGGGACATTAATCATCTACTTTGTCCAGGACAGGGGACTTTCTGGCTTTCCTCTGCTTCCTTTTTAACTCAATATTTTACAACCACAGGTAGACTATTATCAGCAAAACTTGAAATGATTCAGGGCATGTCTCTTCTTCCTTGTGACCCTAGGTTTAGATCTTCTTGCCTAACTGCATGCCAGGTTTGTAATTCCTCCTCAGAGCCTGAAGGGACCGTTATATCAAAGGTACAAGGCCCTCCAAGTTCCTCAATTACTCCATATTCCTTGAAAACAAATATATAAGAAAAACTTGATCAACCCCTGTCTATGTCATTTGAAGTGAGTTTCATCACAAAAGTATGGTACAACTTTAAAAGGATATTTGATCCCTCTTGGATAGTCACTTATGTTACAATGCACCATTGTTCTGTCAGTATAATTCTCAAAGTTCTAATGGCCCTGGAATGCTCTGAACAGGCAATCCTCCCAAGGTTATACAGGCATGGTTCTCAGAGATAAGAAAGGCCTCCCAATACGCTGACCCAGGGATGCTCGCCCTCCTGTGTTACCTAACCTTCCAGAGCAAGTAGTCAGTGATGGGTACTATCCCTATACCTGGGACAACCATAGACCAGCACAGTTCCCTATGGTGGTTACCCATTGAGGTAGGGTTCCCAAAGTTGAAACAACAAACTCTGGCTCTCACTGAGGTGCCAACTTTTAAAATAAAAAGGGTGAATATGTTGGAAGCGTGATTCTTCATGATCTCATTATTGGCCCACAACTGCTTTCACATGGGCAGCAAGTACTTCCACATTTACTAAAGCTGGAACCTGCATGACATCTGGAAATTGAAAAAAAAAAAAAAAAAAAAAGGCCATTTTGATCAGGACAGGTAATTGGCTGGTGTCAGCTGAACTGGAATATCAGTAATGGAGAGGACCTGAGCAGAGGTTATAAATCATTCTTTTTTTTCCCTTTTTTCAGGAGTGGAGGGTGGGGTGGAGTGGAGTTTGAAACAGGCTTTCTCTGTATAGCCCTGTCCATCCTGGATCTCACTCTGTAGACCAGGCTGCTCTCAAACTCAGAATTCCAAAATCTGCCTGCCTCTATCTCCCAAGTGCTGGGATTAAAGTCATGTGCCATTCCTGCCCAGTAAAGTACTCAAAGGTAACAATAAATGAGTCTCATTTTGCTTCTCATCTGGCTCCTAGTGTCTACGTAGTTGATTATGTAACATGTTATTTCTTGTGGCCAAGGATCACCGAAGGGGACCAAGGCTTATACAATGGCAGTGCAATTCAATAGAAACAGAAATGTATAAGTAAATAGGTTAGAATCAGTGGAAGTGACCAGAATCAGCTGAAATACTCTGCAAAATGAAGACCAGTTAAGACCAGCCAAGACCAGAATAGCATTGCACAGAGTAGCAATGCAAGAGCATGCTCTTATTGTAGGTAAGGTTTTGTTTATTTACTTTCTGAACCTTGTATGCCCTCTCAAGTGTCTTATTTCAGCAAAATATCAAATGCCCTCTCAAAAGACAGCTACCAGAAAAACATCATATGATGTAAATGAGTTATTTTAATTAAACAGAAAGTTCCATTTAATATCACCCTTTCTGTATTTTTTAATTGTATTTTCTCTAGCATTAAGAATTGATAAAAATCATATATTCATTGTTTCTAATAGCTGAGTAGTACTCCATTGTGTAAATGTACCAAATTTTTTGTATCCATTCCTCTGTTGAGGGACATCTGGGTTCTTTCCAGCTTCTGGCTATTATGAATAAGGCTGCTATGAACATAGTGGAACATGTGTCCTTATTACCAAATGGAACCTCTTCTGGATATATGCCAAGTAGAGGTATTACAGGATCTTCCGGTAGTACTATGTCCAATTTTCTGAGAAACCTCCAGACTGATTTCCAGAGTGGTTGAACAAGCTTGCAGTCCCACCAACAGTGGAGGAGTGTTCCCATTTCTCCATATCCACACCAGCATCTGCTGTCACCTGATTTTTTGATCTTAGCCATTCTTACTGGTGTGAGGTGGAATTTCAGGATTGTTTTGATTTCCATTTCCCTGTTGATTAAGGATGTTGAACATTTTTTCANTCTAGAAAGTTATCATTTTCCTCTAGATTTTCTAATTTTTTAGAATATAACCTTTTGTAGAAGGATCTGATGGTGTTTTGAATTTCTTCAGTATCTGTTGTTATGTCTCCCTTTTCATTTCTGATTTTGTTAATTCGGATGCTATCCCTGTGCCCTTAGTGAGTCTGGCCAAGGGTTTGTCTATCTTGTTGACTTTTTCAAAAACCACCTCCTGGTTTGATTGATTCTTTGGATAGTTCTTTTTGTTTCCACATGGTTGATTTCACCCCTGTGTTTGATTATCTCCTGCCCTCTACTCCTCTTAGGTGAATTTGCTTCCATTTGTTCTAGAGCTTGCAGATGGGTGTCATCCTGAGTGAGGTAACCCAATCACAAAAGAACTCACATAACATGTACTCAGTGATATGTGGATATTAGTCCAGAAGCCTAGACTACCCAAGATACAATTTTTTTTTTTTTTTTTTTTGGTTTTTCGAGACAGGGTTTCTCTATAGCTCTGGCTGTCCTGGAACTAGCTTTGTAGACCAGGCTGGCCTCGAACTCAGAAATCCACCTGCCTCTGCCTCCCGAGTGCTGGGATTAAAGGCGTGCGCCACCACACAAGATACAATTTAATAAACTCAAAAAACTCAAGAAGAATGAAGTTCAAAATGTGGTCTCTTCGCCCCTTCCTAGAATTAAGATCAAAGCACACATTGAAGGAGTTACAGAGATCTTGTGTGAAGCTGAATCAAAAGGATGGACCAACCAGTGACTGTGGCTGCCAGGGATCCTTCCCATAATCAGCCACCAAAAATAATCACTATTGCATATGCCAGCAAGATAATGCTGAAAGGGCCCTGATATAGCTGTCTCGTGGGAGGCTATACCAGTGCCTGGCAAACCCAGAAGTGGATGCTCAAATTCAGCTATTAGTTGGAACACAAGACTCCCAAGGAAGGAGCTAGAGAAAGTACCCAAGGAGCTGAAGAGGTCTTCATCCCTACAGGTGGAAGAATAACATGAACTAACTAGTTCCCCCTGTGCTCATGTCTCTAGCTGCATACATGGAAGAAGATGGCCTAGTTGGCCATCATTGGGAAGAGAGGCCCCTTGGTCAGGCAGACTTTATATGCCCCAGTACAGGGGAACGCCAGGGCCATTGTGTGGGAGGGTGTGGGTAGGGGAGCAGAGCGGGGATGGGGGAGGGTATGGGGAACTTTCTGGATAACACTTGAAATGTAAATGAAGAAAATATCTAATAAAGAGAAAAAATAAGAAAAAAAAGCAAAAAAAAAAAGAATTGATAAAAGTAATTTTGAGAAACAAGAAGTTGAAATTTTATATTTTAAATAAGTGGCTTATGTACAATATATCAGATGATATTTAAACATTATATATATATATATATATATATATATATATATATATACAGTAATTTAGAAAAAAACAAATTTCTATTGATAAAACAATGTCAAGAGAAACAAACTTTAAAATCAACAAACAAAAGTTAAAAGAAAAACAACTTAAATCTCTATCAATATATGTTAAACCACCCAAAGTAAAATATGTAAGGCTTGTAGACTTCACTTTTATAAAATAAATCTATTTGTATATTCATGTATGTATATATAATCTATATCTATGCCTGTATCTGCATCTATTATTGATATATGTATCTATATCATCTCTTTCTCCATATATTGTTATTATTATTCTATTTTCCCTCATTTTCTCCTTCATTACATAGAGGTGCTAGACCTATGATTTAAGCATTATTTTGTTTCCTACATGGCGATAATCCATAATAACCAACCCTTCTACACAATAGCGGCCCTAACACATCAAATGAACAAGAACATCCATGCCACATTTGGATGTATGTGTGCCATGTTCTTAAAGTTACTTGACTAGAGGTAATGATAACTTTTGTGTACCCAATAAAACTCCAAGATACAATTTGCAAAACACATGAAACTGAAGAAAAAGGAAGACCAAAGTGTGGATACTTCACACCTTCTTAGAATGGGGAACAAAATACTCATGGACAGAGTTACAAAGACAAAGTTTGGAGCTTAGAGTGAAGGAAAGACAATCCAGAGAGTGCTCCACATGGGGATCTATCCCATAGACAACAACCAAACCCAGACACTGTTGCATATGCCAGAAGGTTTTGCTGATAGGACCCTGACATAACTCTCTCTTGTGAGGCTATGCCAGTGCCTGGCACATAGAAATGGATTCTCATAGTCATCTATCCGATGGAACACAGGACAGCTAATGAAAAAGCTAGAGAAAGTATTGAAGGAGCTAAAGGGGTCTGCAACCCTATAGGACGAACAACAATATGAACTAACCAGTACCCATCCCCAACAGAGCTGTGTCTCTAGGTGCATATGTAGCAGAGGGTGGCCTAGTTGGCCATCAATGGGAGGAGAGGCCCTTGGTATTGCCCCAGTAGAGGGGAATTCCAGGGTCAGAATGCGGGAGCGGGTGGTTTGGGGAGCAGGGTGGTGGACAGTATAGGGGACTTTGGGGATAGTATTTGAAATGAAAATGAAGAAAATATCTAATAAAAACATGTCTTAAAATAAAATTTAAAAAATGTGGGATATTTGTGAAATCTTGTGAAAGCTGCAACAAATTTTCTGTCCAGTCTCTGTGTTGTGCATTCTGTGTTATCAAAACTTAGTGCTTTCTGTCAAGACCCTGTGTTGTCCAGTCTCTGTGGGATCAATCATTTGGGTTAGTCCTTTCAATTTGATTTGCATGCATATATTGGACAATCAGTAGCTGTGACAGTATGTAAATTTGAATCACCTGGGATAATTGCCTTGTGAAGACTTTCATGTCTCAGCTGATAAGAAGTATTTTCCTGTTCAGATCTAATCTTTATGTTTGATTTGTAGACATGCCTTTTCATTCCCTGTAGATACATAAGCATAACCAGATTTACATCATAACACTACTGCACATTTACATTTTAATATCAGTACATCCTTAGAGTGTAGAGGTTGGCCTAGTTCCTCTCTTATTTTGAAATCCAGTGACTCTCAGTTTTTGTTTTTACTATTTCTCCCAAACTAAGAAAACCCAGAGTTTACTATTTCTCCAAAACTAAGAAAACCCAAAATAATATTTATCCTGTTCCTGGCGTTTAATATCTCCCTTTTTAATTAATAATCATCTTTTAAAGGTATGATTGGCTCTTTCTACAAATGCTGTCCTGTGGAATTGAGTGGTATACCAGTAATGTGATTTATACTGTAATAGGCAGGGAATTGCTTCACTTTAGTAGATGCATATGTGGGAACATTATCAGCCTTACTTTGTACAGGTACCCCCACAATTGTCATTATATCTAGTAAATGTAATTATACAATCGTCATTTTTAGAACTTTAAGCAGTTGACCATTGAAATTCAGGATACGGTGAATACACATTTGTTTTCCAAATCTGCATAATGAAATGTATCTATCTACCAAATATCATTTCTTTTGACAACTCTAAGGTTACTACTAGCATATAACAGATTATGCTTTTATAAGAATATGTAGTATTTATTATTATTATTATTATTATTATTATTATTATTATTATTATTATTATTTTCTGTGGCTTGTTAACAAGGTTTGAAAGATTTTTTTCGTAAACTTTACCACATGATATGTATCACATGAAATTTTTTGATTTGTAACATATTTTGTTTTAGTAATTCATCAATTTCTTCATTTCCTTTTTTGCATTGGACTTGGTAAACTTGTAAGACAAGGATTATGAGTAATATACAGGGGATAGCTTCTACTTCTGATGTGTTGTGGATAGCACTGGAGCACATTATATTTGGTGTTAATTCCATTCTCCTGTGAGTGGCTGCGAACAAGGATTGAGCCAGCACTCAGGTGATTTCCTGTAAACCTGCTTCCCACCTTAATTTGTAAAATAAATGAGAGTTGATGATTGGGCACATAAAAGGGAAGGTGGAACAGAAGGTGGAGGAGAAGAAGAAGAAAATTGAAGAGAGAGAGAGAGTATGCAAAGGAGGAGGTAGATGAAGAAAAGCAGAGCAGAAGCACATGGCCTGGAGAAACTGAAAGTTCTAAGGGGGTTCATAAACTGTGGAAGATGGTAGTATAGCAGTAGATCTGCCCAATCTAGTTGTACAGCATGTAAACCTATTAACATAGGTTGTGTTTTACTTGCTGGGCATATTTGGGAGGAGATTAACTGAAACACTGATGGCCTGTTATAATTTCATGAATAAAAATTTGTGAGTTATAAGGAACAAATTTAGCAGTCTCTGCTCTGTAAAACAACATCTGTCTTACATCCCAATTGTATCTAAGAGGTTACTCCTCCACACACCAACCTAATTTAGTCTCACCTCTCTAGTAATTCCATTTACTGGGACAATATGCCTCCAAAAAAGCAAGTGTCTCCTCTCTCATTGATATAAGATAAGGGAATCCTTTGCTACATAGTTAGCAGTAACCATAGACCAACCCATATACCCTCTTTGATTGGTGGTTTAGTCCTTGCGAGCCCTAAGATTTCTGATTAGTTGATATTGTTGTTATTCCTATGGGGTTGAAATCGCTTCAGCTCCTTCAGGCTCTTCCCCTGGTCTTCCTGTGCTCAAGCCAATGATTGTCTGTGAGTATTGGCATCTGTTTAGTCAGGTGCAGACAGAGCCTCTCAGAAGACCTATACAGAGGTGGACTCTTCAGGTTTTATATTCTCAATGCAAGTAGTATTAGCTAGTCACCTCCATAGATTCCCTTGACCCTCTACAATCACAGATCTCAGGTAAATCCTAGAGATGATCTCCATTCATAACCCTGGATATCTGGCACTCTCTCTTGTCTCTCACTGCATCTGACACTGAAACTTCGCATTCCCCTACCAAAATCCTCACTCATTCAATTCCTTCCATTTCTGGATAGCATTCTCTAAACATTTTATTTCCCAGTTCAGGGAAATTCCAGTGCCATTGCTCAGGCCATCCTTCTTATTTAAATTCTTTGGGATGGTAATGTGGATATTCGATACTTTATGGCTAAAATCCACTTAGAATAAATACAGTGCATGCCCCTTTGTGTCTGTGTTAACACAGTTTCACTGATATTGTTTTAGTTCCATGCATTTGCATGAAAAATTGTGCTATGCTTGTTTTTAATAGTTGATAAGTATTACAGTGTGTAAATAATCCAGGTATTCTGTATCCATTTTGGCCTGAGGGGCATGGGTTTTTAATATTTTGTGGCAGGGTGACATTCACTTTGGCTCCAAGTATGTGGCGATTTGTCAACTTCTTATTATACCTTTACAGGCAAGTCCTTTGTAGGGTTAGGAAATTTGTTTTCTATGACATTGTTGAAAATAACTTCATGCTCTTTAAGTTGTGATTCTTGTCCTTCCTCTACTTTTATTAATTTTTAGATTTGGTCTTTTCATATAGTTGCAGTTTTTATGGATGTTATGTTTTCTGTCAGGAATTATTAGAATTAACATTTTCTTTAACAAATTTAACAATTTTGTTCATACTGCATATTCTATCTCTAATGTATTCTAAACCACATCTTGCATTCTGATGATGATGATGCTTGCATCTCTACTTCCTGTTCATCTAACTAAATTTTCTAACCCCAGTATTCCTTCAGTTTTGTTTTTGTTTTTTGCTTTTATTTCTATTATTGTGCCTTGGCAATTTTCATTCTTACCTTTGTATATTTCCTGCTCTTTTTAAAAAATCTATCTTTACGTGCTTTAATTCCTACCAATTATTGGTTTTCTTTTGTTTTGTTGTCCCATCCTTCTTGGATTCATTTCTCAATATAGCTTCCTCCATCCTCAGATTATTTTTTCCATTTCCTTTTAAGGACCATTACCATAATATAAAATTGGATTTACACTGATTTTCCTGTGCTTCACATGTGTTGAAATGTCCACCCAGGGTAGAAGGGATCTGGTAATAACACAGTGCCCTGCCTCTTGTTTGATGTTTTCTTACTAATTCTTTTATTTTCTCATTTTACATTTCAGTTCCAACTTGCCTTTCCATTCAGTCCACTCCTCGCATAGCATCTCCCTCAATTTCTTCCTCCACTTATCTCAATGAGTAGATATGTCCTTGGTGTCTCTACACACACACACACACACACACACACACACGCACACACACACACACACAAACACACTGGCACATTAAGTTTCTGAAGAGCTAGATATATTATTTCTCCCACACAGTGGTTAGACATGTATGCCCAGTTAGGAGAATATATCTGGAGATAGCAAATAGCATAAGGATAGCCTCTGTTTCAGTTGTTGAGTCGAACAAAAAGATTTAGCTGCACATCCAATATATGTATGCAGAGGACCTCCATTTTTGACTCTGCATTTATTGTAAACAGGACAAATTTGGTTCAAATTTTGTAGATGGGTTGGTATCTTAATTCCTATTGCTTGGCTATAGTGGAGTGGCTACATGAGGTTCCATATCACCACTGCTAGGAGTCTCAGCTAAAGTCACCAACACAGACTCCTGAACACCTCCTCCATCCCAGTTCTCTGGCCAGTCCCAGAGATGCCCCCGCTTCCTGTTCCTGATTTATATTAATTCTCCTGGCCCTCTGGCACTATCTTTGGTCTCTCCCTACATGTGATCCTAACCTCCCTTCCCCTCCCCATACCTTCTTCCACCCATTTCCTTCCCTGCAACTGTTTCTTATAACTATTTTATTCCCACTTCTAAGTGAGATTCAAGCATGCACACTTGGCCCTCCTTTGGCTTCTTTGGGTTTGTGGACTGTAGCGTAGCTATCCTGTTCTTTGGACTATTATCAATTTAAGTAAATAAATAACATGTATGTCTTTTTGTATCTGGTTTATCTCAGTCAGAATACTTTCTAGTTACTTCGATGTGCATGAAAAATCCATGAAGTTCTAGTTTGTCATATCTGCTTCATATTACACTATGTAAATGAATTGCATTTTCTGCACTAATTCTTCAATTGAAGAATTGACATTTTACAGACCAATAGACTCTTTCTATATTCCATTTTCAAATAAGGTTATTGAATTTCATGATAATTAGATTTAGTACATTATATAATTGGAAAAACCAACCTCTGTTGAATATGTAATGGGTAAAGATGTTTTCCAGTGTATATGTTGCCAATTTCTGTGCATCATATTGTTCTTTGCTGTACAGAAATATTTTAGTATAATAAAGTCCAAATTATTAATGTTTGTACTAAAAGTCTAATGTTCATAAAGTCTTCTACTCAAGAACAAAGCACACATTCAAGGAGTTACAGAGATCAAGTGTGAAGCTGAATCCAAAGGTTGGACCCAATGACTGCGGCTGCCAGGGATCCATCCCACAATCAGCCACCAATCATAGACACTATAGCATATGCCAGCAAGATAGTGCTGAAAGGGCCCGGATATAGCTGTCTCGTGGGAGACTATACCAATTTCTGGCAAACATGGAGGTGGAAACTTACAGTCAGATATTAGATGGAACACAGCGTTCCCAAGGAAGGAGCTAGAGAAAGTACCCAAGGAGCTGAAGGGGTCTTCAACCCTATAGGTGGAAGAAGAACATGAACTAACTAGTACCCCTGAGCTCATGTCTCTAGCTGCATATATAGAAGAGGATGGCCTAGTTGGCCATCATTGGGAAGAGAGGCCCCTTGGTCATGCAGATTTTATATGCCCCAGTACAGGGGAACGCCAGGGCCAAGATGTGGGAGCGGGTGGGTAGGGGAGCAGGGCCGGGAGGGGGGAGGGTATAGGGAACTTTCTAGATCACACTTGAAATGTAAATTAAGAAATTATCTAATAAATGATGAAAAAAATAAAAAAATAAAATCTTCTAGTGTCAGTTAGTTGAAGGCCATTCACCCTCTTTTCTTTTGACACTGTAAGAAATCCTCAGAAACTGGAAACAACCTAACTTTCCCTCAGATGAAGAATGGATAGATGGTTTTGAAGTCTCTGATTATTGTGTTAGATTCAGTGTGATTTGAGTTGTAGTAATGATTCTATTACACAGTAAGAACAACTATATGAACCAAACAGAAACCCCAGGGCTCCCGAGGACTAAACCACAAACCAAAAATACACATTGAGTGACTCATAGCTTCAGCTGCATAAGTAACAAAGGATGGACTTGTTGGGTAACAATGAGAGGAGAGGCACTTGATCCTGAGAAGGCCTGATTCCCCAGTGTAGGGGAATGACAGGACAGGGAAGCAGGAGTGTGTGGGTTGTTGAGCATGGGGAGAGGGAATGGTATAGGGGGTATTCAGAGAGGAAACAAGGAAAATGAATAGTATTTTAAATGTAAATAATGAAAATATCTAATGAGCCTTGAATAACATAACAAAAAATAAACAAATAAATTAATTAATAAAGTATACAAAAAACAGAAAACAACAAACAACAAACAAAAAAAACAAAAAACAAACAAAAACAAACAAACACATAATTAAATAAATGTAGGTGCCCTTGAATTTGGGGCACAGAGGTACAAAATTGAGATTAATTGCCTTCGTGTATTTTCCTTTTGATGAGTATGAACTGTTTGTATGCACCTTCCTTGATAACTTTTGGTGGAAAGCATATTTTACTGATACTAGAAATTCTACTGCAGATGTTTTCTTGGGACAATTTGCCTGAAAAACTTTTTTCCACCCTTTTACTCCAAGATAGTTTTTGTATTTGTCACCATGGTATGTTTCCCATACGCAACAAAAGTCTGTGTCCTATTGTTACAGACTTTCACTCTGGTGTAGTGTTTTTATTCACATGGAGTTCTGTTTAGTGTATGCAGTGAAATGCTGGGTTCTGTTTATGTATCCACTCTGTTAGCCTATGTCTTTTTATTGTGGAGTTGAGTTATTGATATTAGAGATACTTGGATGTAGTTACACTTCTTTTTTTTTTTTTTTTTTTTTTTTTTTTTTTTTTTTTTTTTTTTTTTTTTTTTTTTT
>LR752806.1:40882-57883 GCA_902729485.2 Mus minutoides | reverse complement strand
TGAATGGTTGGCTGGTGGCACAGTGGTCCTTGGCACCCGAAGATCACTAGGGAAACCAGGAATGTTAATCACACACAGTGTCTCCTCAAAGGATGAGATACCCCTTCTCTACACAGAAGGCTTGGAGAGGAACAACCTGGAGACCGTTTACTATCTGTAGAGTCATAGATCACCCAAATCATCCAGGTTTATCCCAAACTCTCCCTCCATAGACCTTTATCTTAGGACTCAGTTATTAGAACCCATCCTTACGGGAGATGTCACATGTACGTCACAGCCTGCTGATCTCTGTGCTATCTCAGCCAGAGACCACTCTAGGCCACACTAGGTTCTACAACTGTTAGCTAGAGAACCTATCTTCATGGTCACATGTACTTTGCAAAACAGTTCTATGTAGTCACAACTTAAGCTTTATTGTGCACCTGGAATTGGGATGATTGTTGCCTGGAAACCTTCCCCTCAAACTGTACTACGTTTATGCTGACAATGACAATGAACTCCCTGGCGACGGACTCTAGAAGTCTGATCCAGCCTGATGAAGTTGGGCTGAACTAAGTGTTCATTCTCACCTCTTCATGATTCATTTTCCAGACTACCAAGACACCTACAGGAACCCCACCCCCACACTCCCACAAAGATTAACTTGCCTAATTTATTTGAAGTGCAGATTGCAATATTGTTCATCTTTAGTCACAGAACTATCTCAGTGACCCCATTTTTAGTTTTTTAAGAAACCTCCATACTGATTTCCAAGATGGGTAGCTAGCCTAGTTCGCTTCACTACCAGCCGTGTATAAGAATCCCTTGCTAACCACATGATGGCTTACAACCACCCGTAATGAGATCTGATGCCCTCCTCTGGTGCATCTGAAGTCAGCTATAGTGTACTTATGTATAATAATAAAAATGAATCCTTGGAACGGGGGCGGCCGGAGCAAGCGGGGCCGACCCGAGCGAGCGGGCCAACTGGAGTGAGCGGGGCAGACCAGAGTGAGTAGGGTTGACCGGAACGAGGGGAAAAATAAAGAATCCCTTGCTATAACATACTCAATTCATGATTTAATGATAGACATTCAGACTGGGCTGAGCTGAACTCTCAGTGAAGCTTTAATTTTCATCTTTCTGATGGCTAATGAGTGAACATTTTTCATGTACTTATTGGTTATTTGTACGTTGGTGGACTGTGGTTTTGTTTTTATGTTCTTTGTATACTCTAGATATTAGTTCTCTGTCAGAGGCAAAGCTAACAAAGGTTTTTCTCCTGTTTAATAGAATATCCATCCCTTCACTGACGGTTTCTTTGGCCGTGAAGAAGCTTTTTAATTTTATGAGTCCTGTTTGACAGTTGCTGGCATTACTTCATGACCAACTGGACTCCTGTTTCAGAAAAAAAAAAATATGTCTGTATCTTGAGTTTTCCCTACTTTTTCCTCTAGCATTTTTAGTCTCAAGTCTTACACTAAGATCTTTAATGCATTTGAAGTCGACTTTCATCTCCATGGGATGAAATACAGGGCTCTAATTTCATCCTTTTACATGCGAATATGCGCTTCTGCCTGTACCATTTGTCAAAGAAGTTTTCTCCAATGAATGCTTTAATGCTTTCGTTTTTTAAAAAAAAAACAACTATGTAGCTACAGCTATGTGAGTTTATTTTCTGGGCCCTCTATTTAACTCCCTTGGCCCTTTCTTCTGCTTGTGTGCCAGCACTGAATGGTTCTGCTAACACAGCTATGTGGTATAACTTAAAATCAAGTTCTGTGATCCGTCTCCTCTGTAGACAGAGGCTCCTTTTTCCTGATTCCCTCGGATGTTTGGAGTCTTCCACACTTTCCTCTGAATTTTAGGGTTACATGTTCAGAGGCAGGAGTAATGGGACAGAAGGAGCTCTGGGCATGGGCTTTGTAGGTAGGGATCAAGAGCTCGTGCCTGGCCGGGCGTGGTGGCGCACGCCTTTAATCCCAGCACTCGGGAGGCAGAGGCAGGTGGATTTCTGAGTTCGAGGCCAGCCTGGTCTACAGAGTGAGTTCCAGGACAGCCAGAGCTACACAGAGAAACCCTGTCTCGAAAAAAAAAAAAAAAAAAAGAGCTCGTGCCTGAAAGGCAAGAGATGAAGTGGGGGTTGCATTTGAGAGCCTGCCACCAGGATCCATTGGATGGTGACAAAAATGGTTGGAGCTGACAGCCAGGTGCTGAACCCACTCAAGAGCTGACAATACAACAGGTGCTAAACTCCCAGAAGGAAAATAGTCTGCTTTTGCAATGAGACCAGGGTTGGAAGGAATGTAAAAAGCTTGAAGGGGGAGTATAGGAGGGGTGTTCTGTCTCTCCTTTTACTTCCCTACTTCTGTGGTAACCTAATGAGAAACTGAATGGTGATCCTGATTGAGAACTTTTCATGGTCTTGACCAGTTTTTGCCTTTCTTTCCTTGGCTCAGACCTATCTCCTGATCTGTTCTTCTTCTATGCCTTACACACACACACACACACACACAGAGAGAGAGAGAGAGAGAGAGAGAGAGAGAGAGAGAGAGAGAGAGTCAATCAACACACTTGCACCTCTCTAAAGAGCTAGGGACCACCTCCAGATGTTCCTGCAGTCTGTTTTGTTTTGTTTTGTTTTGATTTCAAGACAGGGTTTCTCTTTATAGCTCTGGCTGTCCTGGAACTCACTTTGTAGACCAGGCTGGCCTCGAACTCAGAAATCTGCCTGCCTCTGCCTCCCGAGTGCTGGGATTAAAGGTGTGAGCCACCACACCCAGCAAGAGGAAATAGAGATGTATAGCATTTGGTGACTCAGCACCTGCCCAAGTTAACAATCCCAGGTTTGAAGACACTGGTTGTCCCCCAATCCTTTATTCTATTTTTAAAGATTTATTTATTTATTATATGTAAGCATACTGTAGCTGTCTTCAGACACCCCAGAAGAGGGCATCAGATCTCATTTACAGATGGTTGTGAGCCACCATGTGGTTGCTGGGATTTGAACTCAGAACCTTTGGAAGAACAGTCAGTGCTCTTAACCGCTGAGCCATCTCTCCAGCCTTCCCACCCCCCTGTCTTGGTAGGAAGATGCTTGAAGATTTCAGTCAGCCTCCTGGCTGGAATGATGCTCCCCGCCAGCACCTGTGTTTCTAGGAGAAAGAGGACTGCCCTGAGACCCATCCCAATGTTTCTCAATGCAGTGATCCTTTCATGTTCCTCATGTTGTGGAGTCCCCCAGCCATAAAATTATTTTGTTGTTACTTCATAGCTGAAATTTTGCTTCAGTTATGAATCATAGTGTAAGTATTTAATATGCAGACTATTTGATATGTGACCCCTACGGGGGTGGATTGTAACCCACAGGTTGAGAATGGTTGTACTGGACAGATCTGCTGGACAGTGGTCACAAGCAGGAGAATTCCTGCTCCCACCCCATGAGACACTACACTACTCTTACTTCTAAACACAGAATTTGCCTAAACCTCAAAGGATGAGTGCCCCTGCATTGATCCACACCATTCCTGCCTTGGCCTTTGAGACCCACCAGAGACAGGAGACGACACTCCCCTGCTCCCACCTCTCACTCCCACCCCTCACGCTACTTTTATTGATGAGCTTCTGTCTATAGAGTTGCTCTGCAATGGGCTGCTGCTGAGCATGTAGGGCATAGAGCTCTCACACATCTTGATAGCTAGGCAGCCGGAAGTCCACTGAGACCATAGATCTATAACACTCTGATCTCTCTCAACCAGTTGGCATCCTCTTTCCACTCTCCCATTAAAACTCCTTTTGCTCGCTCTCTCTCTCTTTCCTTCTCTCTTTCCTTCTCTTTCTTTCTTTCTTTCTTTCTTTCTTTCTTTCTTTCTTTCTTTCTCTCTTTCTTCCTTCCATCCTTTCCTTGCCTGCCTGCCTGCCTGCCTGCCCACTCCATTCTTGGAGGGAGAGCAAAATAGGCACCCAAGAAAAATCAACAGTCTCAATATGGTAAGTCCTATCCATTCATTATAACTTAGGGCTTCCTATATGCATGTACATTTTTAGCATTATCTTTTGGGCTGCTATTTGTGTTTTAAGTTTGCAATTAAAATACATGAAGCCAGCCCAGCATGGTGACTCAATCCTGTTATGTCAGTCCTTGGGTGGTAGAGGCAGGAAGACCTGGGAGTTCAAGGTCTTTCTCTGTTGCCTAAGAGTTTAAGCCATCCTAGGTTACATGAGACCATGACTCAAAAAAAAAAGAAGAAGAAGAAGAAGAAGAAGAAGAAGAAGAAGAAGAAGAAGAAGAAGAAGAAGAAGAAGATAAAAAGAAAAAGAAAAAGAAAAAGGGAAAGAAAGAAGGGAGGGAGGGAGGAAGAGAGGGAGGGAGGGAGGGAGGGAGGGAGGGAGGAAGGAAGGGAGGAAGGGAGGAAGGAAGGAAGGAAGGAAGGAAGGAAGGAAGGAAGGAAGGAAGGAAGGAAAAAGGGGCAATGTATGGTGTTGTGAGCCTTTAATCCTAGTACTCAGGAGGCAGAGGCAGCCAGATTCTAGACCAGCCTGGTCCACGTAGTGATTTCCAGGAGGCTATAGAAAAATCCTGTCTCAGCCGGGTGTGGTGGCACACGCCTTTAATCCCAGCACTTGGGAGACAGATGCAGGCGAATTTCTGAATTCAAGGCCAGCCTGGTCTACAAACCCTGTCTCAAAAAACCAAAAAAAAAAAAAAAAAGAAAAGAAAAATCCTGTCTCAAATAAGTAAATAAATACAGTAAGCTTAAGTGATGGGAGAGAAAAAGAGTGTATTTGAGACCAACTTGAGCATATTATTTTTGACCAAGAAAACTTATAGGGAGAAGGTATTATTTGCACTTACAGTTCCGTAGGGACAGTAGTCACACCAACATGCAGGAGGAGTGGGGCTAGCAGCAGCTATTACGGCAGGAACAGGAAGCTGAGAGTTCATGTCTTGAACTACAAGCAAAATGTCAAGAGAGCAAACTAGGAATTGGCCGGTCTTTTGACCTCAAAGCCTGCTCACTCACAGTGACATATTTCCTCCAGCAAGCTACACGTCCTAAACCCACCCAGATAGCACCACCTACTACATACCAAGTATTCAAATGCCTAAGACTATGGGGGAATAGCTCATGCAATCCACAGCACTGAGTTATTCAGCAAGACCTATAGCCAAAAAAAAAAAAGAGTAATAGAGGAGTTGATACATTTGTTTAATGACACATTAAATTATTTATCACTTATTTTCAAAGGGAGGGTTTTATTTTCTTAGTCATATATTATGAAATATGTTCATAGGAAAACCCAGTATATTTGCTTTTCTAGGAAAAGGGAAACTTCAGGACTATGAAAAGGTAAAAGATGAATGCATGCAAATGTGAGAAATAGGTATAAAATATGGGCTAGACAAAATTGCAATATTCTTAAAACAGTACATTTTCTTCACTTCTGAATTATAGATCTCAAACTTAACATAAGAGAGCCTAACACTGAACTTAATGACTTAAAATGGAAACAGCTGGAAAAGAAAGCTGAGTTCAAATGGGCTGTCTCACTTATTTGGCACCTGCCACGCTCCTTGCTAAGCATCTCTGAAAGCATGAAATGCAAGCTAGGGGCTGTGCCAAGCCGTACCCCTGAGAAACCACACCATGCAGCAGATCTAGTGTTAGAGGTTCTGTTGGCGGACTGTCTTGGATGGGGACATGATGGAGAGATAGAGGCAGGCAGATAGACAGGCTGAGAGAGAGAATGAGGAAGAAGACACAGCGGGTAGAGAGAGGGGCAGAGAGAAAGCTCTGGAGTGGCTGGAGGTCTTTTTATGCACAGCACACGCCTGGCCCACCTGGCAGAAGCAGGGGATGACATGACAGTGGCTAGGTCCCTGGGGACAGTGAAAGTGACTGCTTACTAACAATCTCCACCTATGACCGCATGACTTCCTCGTTGTAACAGTGGAAGCCACTTTTATTACTATCTTGTTAGCAGATACAGAATTTAGTGAGTTTCCTAAGGTTCCCTGAATGGCAAATTGGGGACAGCATTCTGAGTAAGTGTGACATGATTGCACTACATCATTCTCGAATTTCTTAAAAAGTAAACAAAGATGGATAGTATCTGAACAGCTTGTTGAATTTTCATGCATCTTCAGCCTTGTACTGTGGATAGTTTTACACATAAAAATAGAAAAATATAAAATGAAAACTCACATACCTGAAACCTTGCTTTGGTGATCGTTTACACTTTGCTATTCTCTTTTTATGAATTCATCCCTGAAATTTATAGTTTTTCTGTCCTGGAGCTGTTTGTTGTTTTTGAAATCCAGATATATTTAATGGCTTATAAAAGATTCAGTATGTTTTTCTAATGCATAGAAATTTAAGGAAAATACGATAATAACAACACCATACCCTTAAAACACAGTTCTTCAATATACTTCATATTCAAATTATACTTTTCTTTCCATATTGATAAATTTTTTTTTTTTTTTTTGGTTTTTTCGAGACAGGGTTTCTCTGTGTAGCCCTGGCTGTCCTGAAACTCACTTGGTAGACCAGGCTGGCCTCGAACTCAGAAATCCGCCTGCCTCTGCCTCCCGAGTGCTGGGATCAAAGGCGTGTGCCACCACGCCCGGCTCCATATTGATAAATTTTATTTACAAATAAATTATTTGTTTGAGACAGGATCTCACTGTGTAGTCCAGGCTTGCCTCTTGAATGCTGGGATTACAGGCAAATTCCCTTGATTATTGCAAGTGCATGATTTTAGAGTTCTCAAAATAAAAACAAGCACATGGTGTGCATGTCCTTGAAGAGAATTCATATAGGCCTCTTACGTGATCAGTTCTGACTTGAATGTAGAATGGTTCCCATAGGCTTGAACACTTTGATTCCCAGAAGGTGGCGCTGTTATGGAAGATTGTGGGCATTTGGGACTGAAGCCTTGTTGGAGTGAGTCACAGTGGTGTGACCCATGAGGATTTAGAGCCTGTCCCCACCCCTACTTCCAGTCTGTTCTTTATATATTTGTATCTTGTCTATGCACAATAATGTGACTAGCGACCTCCAGCTGCTGCTGCCCCCTCCCCATTATGATAAACCATGTCCCTTCTCAAACAAGGAGCCAAATAAATTGGTTGTCAGATACTTCATTCCAGCAATGAGAGAAGTAACAGCGCTTTTCACTTGTTTATTCTCTCCCTTTTGTTTTTAAATGTGCCATCATGAATCAGTTTCATAATAAACCTTGTATTTTTTTCAAAGAAGTAGCATTGTGTCTCTGTGGAATGTCTCCCAGTCTGGATTGGTCTGACAGCATCTGCGTGGGACCATTAACAAATCCTTCCATCTGCATGTGTTTCTATAACCTGGTGGGTGGGTGCTTTATGAGGCTTCATTAGATTCAGGTTCCAACTTTACAAATGCAGGGGAGGGCAAGTATAGACTAGGGTTGGTACAACAGCTTAGTTTTAAAGTAAGCTATAACTGTTTTGTTAAACATGCTGAATCTGTGCTGACAGAACACTCTTTTCCCTCTATACATCTACTTTGTAACAACAGCTCCCTTTTTAAGTTCCCAGACAGTGTTTCAGACCGGTCCTTCCACTGTGGCATCACTATGAATGTGAGAAGAACCTCACTTTCAGTAATGGAACATTTCTGTTCCATTCCAATTAAACTTTAATTTCTCGTCCAACTCAGATTATCTGTCCTCCCCTCCCTGATCCCTTACTGTAGCTGGTAGGCAGGGCTCAATACAGAGGAAAGGAGACCTGCCTGCATTTATTCCAGATATTGAGCAGTCCCTGTGATACCTTCTTGATCCACCGAAAACATTGTGTCTGTTCGGCCCAGTGGTGGTATAACCGGCCTTCATGGCTTTGTCCCAGCCCTACAGCAGAAGTTCTAACCTGTTCTTCAAGTTTCTCTAGAGCCTTTAAAGTCCAGAGGATTCTTTTCCACTTCTTCCCTAAGTTCCCTTGCCTCCTGCAGTAAATGCAGATGCAGCCCAGAAGGCATCCCACCAGGAGGAAAAGTCTAACATCCCCATTTTAGACAATCTCCTGGATGCTTCTAACGAACGTTCACTGCCTTCCTTCGCTAGCCTGTGCTCCATCTAGACAGAGGAGGAATGCCATTGGGTACTTTTCTAGCAAAGTGGCCTTAAAATGCATCTGCCATAGTGAAATTCAAGTCTTTCCTGCTGCATGCTATTTGGAATAATGGTTTCATTGCTGTGGAGGGACAACATTGCCAAAGTAACTCTTATAAAGGCAAACTTTTGATTGGGGCTGGCTTATAGCTTCAGAGGTTTAGTCCGTTATCATCATGGTGGAAAACATGGCAGCATCCAGGCAGACATGGTGCTAGAGAAGGAGCTGAGAGTTCTACATCTTCATATGAAGATAGCCAGGATAAGACTATCTTCTGCAGGCAGCCAAGAGGAAGGTCTTTCTTCTACGTTGGGTGAGCTTGGGCATAGGAGCCCTCCAAAGCCCACCTACAAAGTGACATACTTCCTCCAACAAAGCCACACCTCCTAATAGTGCCACTTCCCATGGGCCAAGCCTATTCCAACCACCATACCTGTTGTCTTAGGTTTCTATTGCTGTGACAAAAACACCACAACAAAAAGCAACTTGGGAGGCTGGAGAGATGGCTCAGCGGTTAAGAGCACTGACTGCTCTTCCAGAGGTCCTGAGTTCAATCCCCAGCAACCACATGGTGGCTCTCAACCATCTGTAATGTGATCCTATGCCCTCTTCTGATGTGTCTGAAGACAGCTACAGTGTACTCATATACATAAAATAAATAATTTTTTAAAAATAAAAGCAACTGGGGAAGAAAGGGTTTTGCTTCACCTCACAGCTCTCAGGTCATGCTCCATCACTGAGGGAAGTCAGGACAGCAACTCAGAGGCGGGAACTGAAGCAAAGAAATGTAAGACTGCTGCTTGCCAACTTGCTCCTCCTGGCTTGCTCGGTTTGCTTTCTCATTCACTCAGTAGGACCACCTGACCACAGGAGTTGCACTGCCTAAAATGGAATATTGGACTTTTCCTCCTGGCGGGATGCTTTTCTGGGCTGCATTTGGGTTATTGCAGGGGGCAAGGAGTTTTGGGAAAGAATCTAAAAAGGATCCCTTGGATGTTAAAGGGTTGTACAGTGGAATGGGCCCTTTCACATTAATCGCTAATCAAGAAATTACCCAATACACTACAGGCCAATCTTATGGAAGCGGTTTTTCAATTGAGAGTCTTTCTTCCCTAATGATTCTAGCTTGGGTCAAGTTGACATAAAACTAACCAACATCTGATGAGAAAAGCAGTGTTGAACAAAGACAGTGGTTCTCAACCTGTAAGTCACAACCCCTTCGGGGGTCAAACAACCCTCTCACAGAGATGGCCTAATACAGTCTGCATGTCAGATATTTGCATTATGATTCAAAATAATAGCAAAATTACAGTTATGTGGTATCAACAAAAATAATTATATGGTTGAGGTCACCACAACATGAACTATATGAAAGGGTCGCAGCATTTGGAAGGTTGAGAGCCACCAAGACCTGGGCATATGTTGAAAGCCCCTCTTTGTGTTATAACAAGATCTGTGTTAGAAGACCCTCTTTGAAACATAGGCTAATTCTTTTTGGGAGGAGCATTTATTTGTCTCACACTTCAACAACATAGTTGGAAGTCCAGGACAGGAACTCAAACCTGAAGACAGAAGATGATGCAGAGACCACGGAGGAGTGCTGCTTACAGGCTTCCTTATCATGGCTTCCTCAAACTGTTTGCTTGCTTGCTTGCTTCCTTCCTTCCTTCCTTCCTTCCTTTCTTCCTTTTTTTCTTCCTTCTTTTCTTTCTTTCTTTCTTTCTTTTCTCTCTCTCTCTCTCTCTTTCTTCTTCTCTCATATATTACATCTCAACATAGTTTCCTTTCCTTCCCCTCCCCTCACCTTTTACCCTCCCCCCTATTCTTGCCTCCTTTCAGAGAAGACCTCCCAGGAAACATGGCATAATAAGATACAATAAGACCCAGCACATACCATCAAAGCTGGACAAGGCAACCCAGAAGGAGAAAAGGGGTCCCACAAGTAGAATAGAGTCAGAGACAGCCCCTATTCCCACTGTTAGGATTTCCACAAGAACACCAAGCTATTCAACCATAACATATATGCAGCGGACCTAGGTCAGATTCCCTACATACTCCCCGATCTCTGCCAATTTCCCTGAGTCTGGGTCAGATACTTCTGCGAGCCATGTCCTCATGGTGTCCCTGACCCCTCTGGTTCCTCCCAGCCTTCCTCCGTCTCCTCTGAAGCACTCTTCACATTCAATTAGCTCATGAATGGCTCTGGGACTCTGCATCTGCTCACATCCATTGCTAGGTGAAGTCTCTCCGGTCTCTTTGATGACAGTTTTGTTAGGCTCCAGTTGCAGCACACTCTGCAGGCAGGACAAACTGTAGGTCAAAGGTTTTATGGCTGCATGGGTGTCCCAATCCCTCCACTTGAGATCTCGTCTGGTTCAGGCCTCATGTTCCCCATCACTAGGGGTCTTGGTTAGGGTTACTCTTGTAGATTCCATGGAGTTTCCATTGTACCAACTTTACCCCTCGTCCCCTAAAGTCCCCCAATTCCACTCTCATTTCTCCCAGTATTTTCACTGATCCCTCCTTCTCAACCCCACCCACCCCCACTCCACCTGCAAAATCAATTTTCCCTTCTCAGGGAGATCTTTGTGCCCCGGCGCCACCCTTAAGCCTTCCTTGTTCCTTAGCTTCTTTGGGTCTATGAACTGAAGCATGTTTGTCTTTTACCTTACAGCTAATATCCACTTATAAGCAAGCACATACCACCATGAGCTAGTTCTTCTGTGTTGTTGTTATGACCAGAGAGGGATTCTAAATTCTTGGGCAACAGGAAAATTCTAATCTATATCCGAGACCTGGGGTGTAGGGCTATAGCTGGGAGGTCAAATGATTACCTGGCATAGGCAAAGCCCTGTGTTCTACTCCCAGCAACACAGAAATGTAATGGCAAACCAAACAAAAATGGTCCTCACTTCACGGCCCAATCTGAAAAAGTAGACAGGATTTCCTGGTTTGTTTTCAAGTGAAGCACTTAGAGAAACTCCACGGGGGTTTTAGCCAGGCGTCAGTATGGTGTTCTCACCTACCGCTCTTCCTCAAGCAGGCCTGCCTGGTCGAGAAAATTCTACCATCAACAGAAGCAAGAAATTCAAAACATTTCCCCAAACAGCAGAAGATGAGGAAGCAGGCCATGTTGACACAGCGACTCATTCCTTACAAATGCCAAGGAAACAAGAGGGCTGCTGCATTCCTTAACATTCCAGATCTGTGCATCATAGGACTGCAAATTTGTTTATTGCTGTGTTTTATTGCCTACAACCTAAAAGTCCTGTAACTGATGTGTTAAGGTCTGTGTGTGTTCTGTAATTATTGGGCTTTAACTCCAGTTACTGATTAAAGAGCTGCCTGCTGGGGCCTTAAGGAAACCCAGGGTAAGGAAATGACAAGGTCTGAGGACTTACTGAAGAATTGGCAGAAAACATTTCTATGTTGTTCTAAGCCAGAGTGGGAAGAAACAATAAACTAAGAACTATGGGTGATGAAACAGTGTCCTTGGATAAATGACAAGGGCCCAGGAGGGGGAGGGGGAGGGGAAGGGGAGGGGGAGGGGAAGGAGGGGGAGGAGTTGAGTTTACTACAGCAAATTGGGCCCAAGGAAAGAATGTAAAAATGCACGGAGAATTGGAGGGTTGGTTGGAGGGTTGTTTGACTCTATGCTTTAGAATATTTGCTGCTCTTGCAGAGGACCCGAGTTCTCAGTACCCACTAGGTAACTCACAACGATCCACAACTCCAGGTGATCCAACGCCTTCCGTAGACATCAAGCAATTGCATGGTACACAGACATACCTTCAAGCAAAATATTCATAAACATAAAACTAAAATCAAATGTGGGCCAGTGAGGTCGCTCCGCAGGTACAAGCACTCACAGTGAGGGCTGGGGAACTGAGCTTAATCTCTGGACCGCTGTTGGGACATTTCCTCACCTTGTGTAAAGGTGTGTCGCTGTATTTTCGATTGTTAATTGTTGGGCCCTGCAGAGAGCTCAGTGCTGGCAGGATCTTGGTATTTCTACTGTCATAATCTATGGACCATGACCAGCTTTCTATATGTAAATCCTAGTCCTTTATCCCCTGACCAAAAGATGATTCTCTGAGGTTATCATATTAAAAAGAAAGGTGCTGCCCTGAAGGTCAACCCAAAGAAATGGATCAGGAGTGGTCTTACTGCAGATTGGTTCAGACTGAAATATAGATTTTTATATAATAAAAAGGTAGGCTGCCCGAGGTAAGCTGGGAAGAAGTGGAGAAGGGACTTCTGGGCAGGCATAGATAGATAGATGCTGGCAGACTCAGAAAGATGAGGAAGGGGGCAGAAGAGAGATGGAAGAAGCTAGAAGCAGGCAGCGAGAACCACATAGAGAGACGACATGGCAGAGAAGTCAGGGTAAGTTAGAAGCTAGTGGAGACTGCCCCCAGCAAAAGCCCAACAGCTTAGACTCTATAGATGTTTCCAGGCCTTAATTAAACCTCAAGCAGAAGCCGAGAAAGTCACACAACAGAACTCATGGGGAAAAGACAGATACAATGACCTGCATCTGTAATCCCTGAGCTCATTCATGCTGTGAAACAGGAGGCAGAGACAGGAGAGCTGACTGATAGCATTCTCAGGCCAGGGAACCTGGGGCACACAGCAAGGAAGAAACAAGAAAGACCTGTCTCAACAAGGTTCAAGGTGAGAACTGACCTCTGCACACGTGTGTTGTGGCATGCATATGCACCGCACACATGCACGAATACATGTGCGTGTATATCCACACATCCACACAAATACACAAACAATTGTTTAAAGTGTCAGCTGCTTACTCCAGACATGTGGGATCAAGAATCATTTGCATCACACTGAACTTATTCTGGAAAGGACTGGTTGCATATGCCAGAATTGAAGGATTATACATTTAAAGTATGCGCACCTATTAAGAGATTCAAGCTCATACTGTGTCTTGCAAGAAGGAAGGAAAGGAGAAGAAAATGGAAAAAGAGAAATAAGGGAGAAAGAGGAAAGGGAGATTGGTTTTAATGCTAACTTCAACACCAGAGTAAGTATAAATTGGCTAATAGTGTTTTCATAGTGTAGTTAAAGCATTGATTTTCAGCTTAATTGTGCAAATTAAGTAAAAATAAGCCTTTACTTAAGAAGCCTGGTAATAGCTGAAAAGATAGCAGCAAAATATGACTTGAAAAAGGAATGCTGGGCTGCCATTGGCTTTTGTCTTTAATGCCAGCATTACAAATTAATGTTACAAAATTGCAGAGGAACAAACCCTTGACTCTTTTTCTCTTCAAAATCCAATCTTCTAGGTTATATGAATTTAATTACAAATGTGTTTAACCACAAATACATTTTTATTTATACACCCCGCCAGGAAATATAATATAGAATAGATGTTTAAAAGAAACTTCTTAAACAGAATGTCCCAAGATAGAACATCATCCTTTGTAATTCTTCATTTGTATATTTTTAAATTATTCCTTATCTTTGGGTGAGTCTTGGGTGAAAATACTGAGAAGGGGGTCACAGATCTGACCCTACGGTCATCTACAGGCTTGGACCTTCAGATTTCCCATCTTCCTCTCCTTTGCACAGGACCATTTTCCAACCTGCTGTGCTCCTGCCTCTTGTATTGGTTGCTTTTCTTGTTATTATTGCAAAAAAGTAAATAAGCAACCTAAGGAAGAAAGGGTTTCAGTCAGCCATGATGGAGTCAGGGCAGCAGGTACTTGAGACTACACTCACACTTCATCCTTAGTCAGAAAGCAGAGAGCGAACACTGTCCCAGTTTGCCCTTTCCTTTCTATTGTCTCATAGCCCCACCCACAGAATGGTGCCACTGACATTTAGAATGGGACTTCTTAACCCACTCCAGATACTCCATCATAGTCAGGCCCAGAGGACAGATAATTCTAGATCCTGTCAAGTTAATAATGTTAACTATCATACCACATGATATTATTATCCCACCCAATCCCCCATTTAACCCTCTTAGAGACATCTCCAGAAGCATGAAATGATATCCTAAAACTGTCTCACATGGCCAAAGTCATCTTTCCCTTCGGATTCTTCACATGTTATACATCCTTCATCACTGTGTTTACACCATTAGTGAATATAATTTCTTGTCCATAGAACATAGACTATATAACTATATATATATATATAACTATATATATATATAACTATATATATAACTATATATATAAAACTATATACATAACTATATATATATATAGTTATATATAACTATATATATCATATATATATATATATATATATATATATATATATATATATATATATCTCTTTCAGGTTCACTCAGGAAGCATCATTGGTAGTCTTGATAGTCTTTCTTGTGTGTGGGCACCAATTAAGATCTGTTCTTTACATTATAAAAGAACAAAATGAATAGATGTGACTCTTGAATTTGGGAGAGTTTCTGTCTTCAGAGAAAGGAAACCATTACGTAGCTTGACAGGACAAACAGGTGACTGTAGATGTCATGAAGGAAGAAACCAGATTCACAAGGGAGGGGCAAGAGTTTCAGAGCATCTCTCAGGAGCCAGAGAAGGTTTAATTGAGGCCATGGTGACATACCATTCCGGTTATTCTTGTTTGAAGTGGGATGTGTGCCTATCACATAGGACAAAGGAAGCAGAGTAGACTGGACAAGAAGTGCAGAATGGAAAGGTTCCGGGTTCCATATACCATGGGACCTTAAAAGCCATATTAAAGAGTTGTGGCAGCTTGAATAAGAATGACTCTCCTAGGCTCATATATTTGAATGCTTAAGTTACTGGGGAATAGAACTGTTTGAAAGGATTAGAAAGGTTAGGGTGTGTGGCCTTGTTGGAGAAGGTGCATCATCACAGGGCTGGGCTTTAAAAGCTTACAGCAGGACCAGGGTCTTACTCAGCTCTGGATGTAGCTCTCAGCCACTCTCCATCACCATGCCTGCATGCTTCCATGCTCTCTGCCATGATAACAGACTAAGCTTCTGAAACTAAGCCAGTCCCCAAGTAAATGCTTTCTTTTATAAGAGGTGCCTTTGTTTGTAGTGTCCCTTCACAGCAATAAAACAGTGAGCAAAACAAGTGTGTATTTTGTCCTAAGAACTGAAAGACCCACAACGTGAGGACTTCCCCAAGTTCTGACTTAGGAGAGGTGACACCCCAAATCACTCACGAGAAATGGTCTTGATGCAAACAGCAAGAGGATTTTTATTTCAAGAGCGCTCTTGGGCCCACAGTCATATAGAGGACCGTGGCGCCCTGAGTAGCTGGGTAAGGGGGTATTTAAAGGAAGAAACCACAACTCAAGGGGGCGGGGAGGGTGTTGTTGGAAAATACCAAAAATACCAGTTAAGAGTCACAAGGAAGTGGAAAGTCAAGACAGTTTTCTATGAGCTTCTAACAATAACACATTTGCATAGCAGGTTCCAGCAATGGTCAGGGTGACTTTCTTTGAATGAACACTCCCTGAACCTAAGAAGAAGTGGGTGCTGTTTTATGATTAGCATACCTTAGAGCATTGAGTCACAAAGGTCACATTCTCAAGCCTAGCCCTAAAGTCCTAGTTTTTATGTTTCACTTTTTCAGAACTAACCACTAAAGGTGGTGAACTGGGTACCATGCCTTATATTTCCTAGCTGGTAATGGAATTTTAAAGATAAGCAGATGAGAGAAACATAATAAGTGAATGCTATAGTTCCCCCAAATCACCTCTGAACTTTTCCTCCCCAGGCAACTGAATTAATTGTACATACTTATTTTTAATGACCATGTAGTAGTTTAGTGATTTTTAATCACTGTTTTTCTCTTACTAACATTCCATTTTATTTTAGGTAATACATTATAATTATTAATTTTATGTATAATCTTGACTGGTCTAAGGGATGCCCAGAGAGCTAACCTATGCATGACTCTCTTCTCTCACCCCTGTGGAAGGCTCCCAGTAGACTCACTTTTTCCTTTAAACGCCAGGTGTATAAGTTTCTGCTGCTTCAATAGGAAAATCATCATGACTCAATGAGAATCTAGTTTAACTCTCCATGATGCTCACCTTTGACTACTGGATGTTCCAAAAAGCCCTCTCTTTGCATATGTTATGCAGATTTTCATTGAGTTCGGAACCTTTTTCTATCGGAAAAAAACAGAACATCCTCCCTTTTCTTGAGTATGGCTTCCAAATGTGTTTCATAGAATCTACAAAATGCTTCCTGATGAAAAGTGTTATTTCGGGGGTAGGGGGGTAGGGTACGGATGTAATATTAATTATTTATTCTAGCTAGCTTGTATAAAAGACACAAAATCCTGGTATTTTCTTTACAAGCTATAAGCCTAGGTTGGACAGGTTCTGAGCTATCCTAACTTACAGCCCAACCACATGTCCCTGGTTACTTGCTGTTTCAGTCTCACCCAGATTATTTTGGTTCCATCAGCCTGACCTCGGGGTCTACTTGCCCTGACCACATGCTTGTGGTCCATCTCCTCTCCTGGTAGCCTCCTTCCTCTCTCAGTCTCCTTTCTCCTCCTTCCCCCTCACTTGTCCTCAAGTCCTGCCTTTCTCTCTCTCCTGCCTAATCACAGGCTCTAGCCTTTTATTAACCAAATAACTTTTTTTTCAACTTTTATTAGATATTTTCTTCATTTACATTTCAAGTGTTATCCAAAAAGTTCCTTATATCCTCCCCCCTCCCGGCCCTGCTCCCCTACCCACCCGCTCCCACCCCTTGGCCCCGGCGTTCCCCTGTATTGGGGCATATAAAGTCTGCATAACCAAGGGGCCTCTCTTCCCACTGATGGCCAACTAGGCCATCATCTTCTATATATGCAGCTAGAGACACGAGCCCAGGGGGTACTAGTTAGTTCATGGTTATT
>LR752806.1:0-40310 GCA_902729485.2 Mus minutoides | reverse complement strand
ACAAAGATAGAGAACTTCAGACCAATTTCCCTTATGAATATCGACGCAAAAATACTCAACAAAATTCTCGCCAACCGAATCCAAGAACACATCAAAACGATCATCCATCATGACCAAGTGGGCTTCATCCCAGAAATGCAGGGATGGTTTAATATACGGAAATCCATCAACGTAATACACTATATAAACAAACTCAAAGATAAAAACCAAATAACTTTAAATGGGGGAGCAAGGTTTACATAACAAAGACTGGTGTATGTGGGAATTTTCTAGTCTTGGGGCAACCTGATCTTTGGGTTACCAAATTTAGCCTTTGAATACATAGCAGCACCAGACCAACCCCCAAAATGCGTACATGTATATGTTTGGGAATAACACTTCATTGAGTTACCCATCTCCCTATCCCCCCAAATGTCAGTGATTACTATATAAGGTGATTTGTAATAAAGGCTTTCCCCTCTCTTAGGGTTTCAGAGAACAATATATTGTGTTAAAGAATAAGGGACCTACAGGAAAGAGTCCTTCAAAGGAGGCCAGTGTGTTTCCTCAAGGCTTCTCAAATGATTCTCCTCATGACAACCCCTCTCTTGCCAAATCTAAGTTGTTAATGGGGAGGTTGTGGCACTTGCTTTTAATCCTATTGTTAACAGGCAAAAGCAGGAGGAGCCATGAATTCAAAGCCATCCTGGGCTGCACAATGAGATCCTGCCTCAAAGAAACAATATCTAACATTCTACAGAACTAATTTGAATAGCGTTGCTTTTAGAGACTGAGGAGAAATCAAGAGTGGGATTTCCCCCCTTTCCTCTATGCTTCTTTTCACTGAGTATATTATGTCTCCTTAGCAGTAGAGTAATAATTATGACCGTGTCTTCTCCTTTAAATGCACCTCGAATTCTCTAGATATTCTCTGCAGAATCTCTAAGGGTGTCAGTCTCTTCCAGCATATGCTGTTCTTTGGAATTTTTCCAAGGCGTGCATTTTGAAGTATCACTTAAAGGCCTGCTAGCATGCTCTGAAAGTGGCTACACTAATTGTACTTCAACTGTTTTATTTAGTTGTCCTTAAAATTAGGAGTGATGTCAGAGTTGGGGAGCCTACCATTCAGTCCATGTAGGCATCTGCATGTATGCATACACTCACAAACACATCCTGATTACAGCTTCTCCTCCCAGTCCTCCCCACCCCAACTCCCTCCAGGTCCACTTCCTGACTCTCATTAGAAGAGAACAGGATTCTAAGAGATAACAACCAAACATGGCAAACTAAACTATAAAATGAAACGAAACCATCACATCCAAGCCGGATAAGACAACCTGACTGAAGGAAAAGAGCCCCAAGAGCAAGCAGAAGAATCAGAGACCCCCTCACTGACACTCCGGAGTCCCTTAAAAATACTGAGCTGAAAGCTCTAATCGACACACAGAGGATCTGTGCCGACCCATGCAGATCTTGTGCTTGCTGCTTCATTCTCTGTGAGTTCATATGAGCTCTGCTAAGTTGAGGCCTTTGCTTTCCTGGTGTTCTCCACTCCATCTCTGTTCTTACACTCTTTGTCTCCGTTTTTTGATGGGCTCTCAGAGCTCTGAAGGGAGGCCTGGAAGGAGACATCCCATTCCCAAGGACTTTCTCTCTGTGCAATGACTGTGGGTTTCTGCACCTATTCCTGTCTGCTGCAGGAGGAAGCTTCTCTGATGGTGGCTGAATAAGGAACTGATCTGAGTATAACAGAATTTTATCAGGAGTCATTTTATTGATACTTTTTGGGGGAGGCCGCACTGGTATTTGGTTTTATCCTAGGTCTCTGGGCTATTTGCTCTCTAGTTCGTTGTCACGCACGCAGTATCAGATATGGGCTTTATCCCATGAAGTGGGTCTTAAGTCAAATCAGACATTGGTTGGTTATTCCCACAAGTTCTGTGTCGCCACCACAGCCTTAGTGTATCTTGTGGGTTTTGGGTCCTTTCCCTTTGTAAGCAATGGACTTCTGAGCTTTGATGTCCCGTGTCCATGGCAAAGGCCTCTTGGTGGCCAGCACTAATAAAGGATTCTAATTCACTCTTTATATGTGTGGTGATCTATAACTTCCTTGCCTGGATTATAACAATATCGAATAGCAGGTACGGGATCCCACAGAATCTTTTGTACTTCTTCATTGTTTATCAGCAGTGTTTTAGAAAGTAGCTGAAGTCTCCTAGTTAATAACCACTGGCATTTTATATTAATCAATATCCCAGTGTCAATCAACAAAAAAGTTTATTGGGGCTCAGGAAGCATTGAAGAAAAGCAGGCAGAAAGATTGTAAAGACCAGAGATGGGGCCGACTGAGGTGAAGCTGTCTTCTGAACAGGACAGGAGCACTGCACGCATGAACTCACAGTGACTATGGTTGTCCACACAAGATCAAGCCAGCTTCAAAAACCCGTCCACCCTAGAGGAGCTATTATTGACAGTCAGAGGCTTCTAGATAGAGGAATGTCCATTTTCTTTACAGATGTGGCTCCTAGTAGGTTGAAAATACTTTAGTGGGGCACACATACACACAAACACACATAGTGTATGTGTGGGTTTATGTAGATGTAGGTGATGTATATGATATATATGTATGTATATGTACATGATGTATATGTATGTGTATGTATATGTATATGCAGCATATTAGATTTTGGGGAAGAGAAAGTGTGTATGAGAAAGAGGAGATGAAATTAGGGGGTGAAGTATTGGGGGAGAATCTAGAAAGAGTTGGAGGAATTGGGAGAGAATATGATCAAAATACATAGCATGAAATTTTCAAAAAATTAATATAAGTTTTTTTTTTAAAGAAGTGATTGGAATGATACAAAGAAATGCAAAACCAAACAGGAATAAATGAGTAACCTTATCCCAGGAAGAGCCATGTTAGAGGATCTCCAGGGATCTCAGAACTAGGAATTCTTGGGCTGGAACACACTTCAGAGGCTGCCAGCAAGATGACTCAGTCCTCTTAGCTCTGTGTGTCTTTATGTTCTAGATTCAAATGCCCGGCTTGTGTCATATGCTTTTTATTTGAATGTGTTGGAAGGGAGGGTGTTGGGGACTTTAAAATGCTCTAAATAACCAGATACCTGACTGAAAAACAGATGTATGTATTTTCAAAGTATGTGTGAACTATGGAGGGCCATTCCTGCAGGATGTGTGGGATTTATCCCTTCCTAGGTGGAGGACTGCACACACATTTCTGTATGGAGAATGATCTATAGAGTCATTTTTTTTTCTGTTTCAACTGAGTGAATCTATTAAGTATATTGTAAGCAGAAGAACAAGGAAAAAGTATCGGATAGACAGAAGCAACGGAGAGCAAAACATCAACCGAAGCATTTACAACACCCAACAGAAACGTGCAGGTAGCCTGAGAGAGGGAGCAAAAGTAATGTCATCAAATCAGGGGCTCGTAGGATTCAGCAGAAATGATTTGGTGGAGCTGAAACAATCTCTCCTAGTTATCAAGGTGCAGGGTTCTTAACATCTTTAACTGTTTGTGGTTCTTCTTTCTCCCAGTTATAGAGGTGGGGTCCAGCCTCACCCAGAGCAGGGAGCCTTGGAGGACATTTGACATAAGCATGCTGAAGTCCAGACGAGGTGGCCCCTTTTACTCTTATGGGTTGTTTTTGACAGGCTCAAACAGGTTGTAACAATTTACAGTATAGTTTATATCACAGTACCCTTTCTTACAGAAAACCTTTCCTTCTAAAAAGAAAGTAAACAAAATTAAAGATCCAGAGACGTGCTCAAGAAGGAATCCTACAGTTAATGGGTCAGTGTTTAATAAAAAGAAGCCAGGGCTAGGAAAATGGCTCATAGGATAAAGTGTTTGCTATGTAGGCATGAGGATGGTATGCATTCAGATCCCACCCAACTAAATCGAGATGCACCAGATCTCTTAACTCCAGCACTCCTAGGTGGGAGGCAGAGGCAAGAAAATCCCTGGAGGTTGATGCGCTACCTAGCCTGGATTGCAAACCCACAAATGATAAGGTATCCTGTTTCAAATTAGATGGAAGTTGAGGATCAACACCCATGGTTATCCTCTGACTCTCACATATGTTCTGTGGCACATCTGCACTCACAGAGAGAGAGAGAGAGAGAGAAAGAGAGAGAGAGAGAGAGAGAGAGAGGAAGGATGAGAGGAGAAGGAGGAGGGGGAAGAGGAAGAGGAAGGGGAAGAGGAAGAGGAAGAGGAAGAGGAAGAGGAAGAGGAAGAGGAAGAGGAAGAGGAAGAGGAAGAGGAAGGGAAGTAGTATATAGTGTTGAATTAGTTAAACCTCTTTGGTTCCCAGTGTGCTGCACCTGCCCAAGAGCTTTCTGGGTTCTCAAATGAAACACACACACACACACACACACACACACACACACACACACACACGGGCGCGTCAGTTAATTTTGATATGCCTTTAGTAGTTCAATGGCTGGGCCCTTCAAAACCTCCCTGTTCCCACCAAACACTCCCCTCTGGTATTCCTGGCTTAACACTTTCCAAATCTATATTTTATCTTTGCTGCCCTGTTAGCTTCTGAGCAGCCCCACCCCCCATAGGGCTGCATTCCCTATCCACCTGCATTGTAGGATGGTTTGTCTCTTGTGGCTCTTAATTCTGATCCTTCCGCCTCTGAGTCATGACAACTCAATGCCCCCTCCTCTTGCTCACACAATCTAAAAGTCCCACCCTGTCTCCTTGCCCAGCCAATGGCTGTATGGCAATTCTTTATTATCAATCAAAGCCAGCTGGGGGCAGGGACCCTCAGATCTGGAAGCACAGCTTTTGGGAGCTGAGATAAGACAAATCATTAGAACCAATTCCCACCATGGTAGTGGTGGTGGTGGTGGTGGTACTATTAGTAGTAGTAGTAGCAGCAGCAGCAGCAGCAGCAACAGCCTCTTCCATGAAGAGGCAGGAGGGAAGGGAAATGATAATACAGATTCTGACTACCATGGTTCTATTTGGTCACCTTCAAATTTCTTGTTGAAAAATGCAATGAAATGGAATTTAAAATTTTCCCTAGTCTCTTCATAAAATATTGAGGCCTATATTTTATCATAGACTTATTATGTAAAACCCTCAAAGCACAGCTCAGAATTTGGGCTCCCTTTTTGGTATTAAGCTCTATTATGTACTGTGTCACCGGTGAGCCCCCTCTCCTCCTAACTCACTCTTTCTACTGTCTTCATATATTTCAGAAAATATAACTTAATACTGGTCCTACTTTTCTATTTCTGTGATAAATGCCACAATCAGAAGCAACCTGAGGAAAAACAGGCTCATTTCATCTTACAGGCTACACTCTATCATCAATGGAAGCCAAGGCAGGAACTCAAGCTAGACACCTAGAGTGGAGACCCAGAGACATGATGCTTATTGGCTTGCTCCAGAGCTCATGTTAAGCTACCTTTCTTGTACAACCCAAATCTACTTGCTCAGGGACGTTCAGCTCAATGATTGGGCCATCCTGCATCAGTTAGCAGTCAAGAAAATGCCCTACAGACACAGCCATGGGCCAATGTGACAGAGAAAATTCTTCAACTGTGTATGTCAAGTTGACATCCAAGGTCAACTTTCAAGAAATCATGACTTGGGCTTTTGTGTCTTCCTGAAAATATCAATGGAGCATCTTTGGATTCTTGACTTTAAAAGCATAAAACAAACACAAAATAAAAAAAAAAAAACCTTTTTCCTTGCTCAGACTTGTGGCTCATAACTTCAATCCCAACATTCAGGAGACAAAGGCAGGCTGATCTCTGTGAGTGAGAGGCCAGCTTGATCTCTGCAGTAAGTTCCAGGCCAGCAAGGGCCCTACTTAGACTCTCTCTGAAAAACAAAACAAAACAACAACAACAACAAAATCAACACAAACCACCTTTCAGCAAAGAAATAACCAGGGAAATCTCCAGAAATCAACCCAGAGCCCCAGAAAATGGGTGGGGTTCACAGTGTGATCATCTCCCCACAACCACAATCGCATGTTAGCAGGATGGTCACGTCAGTCTTCTTCTAAGTATTTTTTCATTTTCTGTGTGTACTAGTCTTCATCAGTTCACGGCACTGTGACAAAATACCTGAGGACAGACATCATGCTTAAGGCCAGAAGCATTTATATTTGGATCGTAGATTAAGGGGATAAAGTCCACCATTAAGGGATAGGCAGAGGCAGGCATTGGAGGCAGCTGCTCACACTGCCTTCACAGTCAGGAAGCAGAACACTGAGTGCCAGTCCTCACTTCACTCTCTCCTTTTTTTTCAGCCTGGGCCTGAGCCCAAGGGATGATGCATCCACCCTTAGAGTGGTTCTGCCTTCCTCAGTTAAGCCTCTCTGGAGACACCTTCATGCATACACCCAAAGGTCTGACTCCTAGGTGATTCCCAACCCAGTCCGTTGACGATGAAGATAACCATAGCATCCTGTGGTTTCTTTTTTGACCAGTTGGTATTTTAAAGATTTCAAGATTTGTTTCCAGTTACCTTTCTGTCATTTGTGTCTAGTTCATTTCCTCTGACTCAAAAGCATATTTTTATTCTTTGCGTAGACCCAGGATGTTTTATTCATACCAATTAGATCAACCTGGTTGGTCTTCACCTAATCACAGACTAGCTTGCAAAATTGTACCTGACACAAGCTCGACTCTTCCATCTCATTGATGCGATGGTTGTTTTGCACTGTATTCTCCTGTGCTATACGGACTATTATGGGATTTTTATTACTATCTTAACATTTTAGTTTTTGAGAATTGTATATATTTAAACAATGAAATATGATTATATCTTCTCCTGATTTCTCCTTTCCACCCCTCAGTTTTCTCCAATACCCCCCCACCAATTTCATATCCTTTTCTTTAAAAAAAAAATTAACCCAGCCAAGCATGGTAGAGCACTCCTTTAAGCCCAGAAGTCAGGAGGCAGAGGCAGGTGGATCTCTGTGAGTTTGAGGTTAGCTTGGTCTACAAAGAGAGTTCTAGGACAGCCAGTGTTACACAGAGAAACTCTGTCTTGGAAAAAAATGTATATCCCATTATACATATCATGTATAAATTTATTATATATAATGTGTATATATACACATGTATATAATATGCATATATGTGTATGTATGTATATACATATTCATACTTAAGTTTTTCAGAACATACATATGTGTGTATATCTATATGTTTATATCTATATGTTTATATCTATATATCTATATCTATATCTACATCTATATCTATCCAAGTAGTACTTCTTATATGTGCATGGGTGTGGTCCATCCATGGGAGAACATGGACAACCTACCAGTGTCCATACCCCCAGAGAAGAAAGATTGTCTCTCCTCCAGAAGATATTAACTACCAGTAGTTCTTCAGGTAGATGGAACATGTGAGCCCCTCATCCGTATGCATACTATTTTTGTTTTAGACTATCACCCAACGTTTTTGTGCAACTAGAATTTTCAAAAGAATCTTGCATGTATCTGCCATTCCTGACATTTCTGGCACTCCTCATTTCTTGAGCAGATCCAAGTACTTGTCCAATAGAATATTGCTTCTGACTGAAAATATTCCTGTACCATATCTTAGAATAGCATAGCTGTGTATAATTAATAATTTGGAGTTTTGCTTGTTCAACAATCTGTCTATAGATTCTTGATTTGGGGGGAGATGTTTTTGAGAGTCTTCTCATTTGCAATGTTCCAGACAAGAACACCCCAGCTCCTAGCTCTGTGCATCTGGAATGGGCCTCTTCCTCTGTGCTTTTAAGGTGAGTCTTTATTCTTGGTTTGCACTGGTTTGAAAGCAATGCCTGCAGGTATCAGTGCTGGGTGGAGAGAGGAGCAGCTGCTTCTTAGAGCAGTGCTCTTTGGCCTGTGTTGTTTCAATCTCCCAAGTTCCCACTGAAATTGACTGAATTGAATAGATCCATGATAAAGTCTGTTTCTATATAACAAGCAAGCTATCAGATGAAAACCATGTAGGCAAGGCCTCTCAGAACATGTTGTCAGGGGCAGTAAAGGAGAGCAATTTACCTGTCATGTTTCTTACTGATCAAGTTCACCTCACAGGGTCCTATTACTCTCCCATCCCCACTACCATATTTCTATATTGTATTACCAGCCCCACAGATAGCCATTGAGAATGTAACTCTATCTGGATCCAGGTAACTCTATCTGGATCCAGGTAACTCTATCTGGAGCCTTGGAAGCTGACAGAACCATTAGTTTTCGAAAGTGAGAAAATGGTCATAGAGCCCACAAGAATGGCTCAAGTCAGAGGCAGGCTCTAACTTTGATGCTTAGCATGGCAAATGAGTGAATGAGTGAACGGTGAATTCAGAAGTGGTAAGGGGCTCACTTAGAGTGCAAGGCCCTGAGTTCAATCCTAAGGCAAACAAAACAAATAAACAAAAACAATAAAACTGAAACAATAACTGTCCAGGGCTGGAGTTTTAGCCCTGCTGGTAGAATCCTTCTTAGTATGTGCCAAAGCTCTGGGTTTGATCTCCATATGTCAAATACACAACACAGCA
This sequence comes from Mus minutoides, assembly GCA_902729485.2. NCBI lineage: Eukaryota > Metazoa > Chordata > Mammalia > Rodentia > Muridae > Mus > Mus minutoides. Next base: position 31,780 of record LR752806.1, on the reverse strand, counting down.
GTCCATACCTATGACTCCAACACACAGCAGTGCATACCTATGACCCCAGCAATTGGGAAGAGGACCAGTTCAAAGTCATTCTCACTTACATAGTGAGTTTGAGAGTTCAAGAGCAGCCTGTGATATGAAAACCCTGTCTCTAAAACAAAACAGAACCAAATACAAAAGAATACCCATTAAAGGCAGGATCCAGAAGTGACATAGACATCTACTCATATCCAGATGACAAGAAACATCTTTAACTGCCAGAAAGACTGGAAAGAACCAGATTTAGCCATGTGCTCTTCCAAAATCTCTACCATCACAGAGACTATCATAGAATTTGAAAAGAACAGGCATTGAAGAAGCATTTGCCTCTGTCTCAGCAAAGCATACAACAGTTTTGCCCAGATCATGTCCAAGAGCCTGAGTAAACTCTACTAACACTCCACATATGCCGAAGTTCAGAAGCCAAGCCAATGCACAAAAGAGTATCGAGCATCAAGGACAACCTGGTGGACAGTCTATCCATATTGCTAAATCACCTCCAGAAACATTCCAGTATCATCCTTATCATCCTTATCATTCTTGTGATGTTGTATCCCAAGCATAGCCTGTTCCACGTGCTACAGAGACTCCTCTCCTCATTCTTCTTCCTGAGTGTGATCCTGGATAATCAGACTTTCCAGAAGCAAAGCTTATATGAAGGGGAATTCCATGCCTGTCACTCTAGAGATTAGAGACAGGGAGATTATAACTCCTTGGCCGGCTTCAGCCACACAGAGAAAGATAACCATCAGGTACTATTATTCTTTAATGGGCTACTGTGCTTTTCATAATCAACCTTCAGAATGATAGCCTTTGTGAAAGGCAGGAAAATGACATGAATAAGGGAAGGAAAATAAAATAGCCATGAAACACATGAGAAAACATCATGTTTCCAAATGGCAAAGATAATTGATGTGGGACCAGTGAGATGACCCAGTGGTAAAGGGAATATTAGGGTCCCCCTTTGGGCCCTAGTGACATTAGTAAAAGAATTTTAAAATAAACTAAAATGGAAGTGTTGTGGGAAATAAGAAGAATGGCAAGTTTCAGCGCTTCACTCGTTACTCTCAGCCCCTGCGGTCTCGCCAGCTAGTTCTTATCTTGTGGAGAATTTCTGACTCAGAGCTCCAAAATCTCTCCACTCAGCTTGATAAATTCCCACTGACATGTCTCTAGTACACCCGCTCCATGCTTCAAAACTTCCACAGCCTTTGCGCGGTACATCTGGCAAACCCACGCTTTGCCGCCATACCTTTCTCTCTTGAACCCAGTTGATCTACCGCATGAAAGAAAACGCCACACAGACGTAGTTTAGAAACAATGGTACAACAACTAGAATCCTAATCTTGTAAACCACATTAAATCTAAATCCTCGGGTGGCGAATCCACCAGGATCTGCCATAAACCAGGAGACACTAGTAGCTACATCTTGCACTCTCGCTAACACTGTCCAAAAAGCCCCTAACTCTCTCGTGCTTCCTCTCTTCCTCCGTTCAACCCGGAAGTCCCCCATACTTGCCTAGTGATTGATTCCTTTATTCATTAGGAATCAATTCATCGTTCATAAGGAGTCACCTGAGTATGTGACTCAGTCAGTCCTCATTCCAGACAGCTCCTCCAGGGAAAGCGGAATTAACATCAAAATACAACAGCTCCAGGGCCATCCACAATATGGAACCTCAAGGATAATTTTATCAGAGTTTGAAAGAAAAAAAAAAAAACATAGGGCAAGCAAGCTGTAAACTTCAGCTGTTGTTCAGAGGAGAAGGCAGGCAAGAAGAGAGAGAGGCATGCCATGTAAGCTGGTGTGGTGGTCAGACACATGGCCCACAAGTCAGGGATGGAAAAAGTTTGAGAGAAAGAGCAAAGAAGTCCAAAATGTTGGGAGGAAAGTCCAAAGTGTTAAGTAAAGTGTGCTTAAAAAACATAGAAGAAGGGAAATGTTAGAATTTTCTAGATAATTTAGAAAAATGGACAGACTAATGACCTTACATGGTTGCAACCCACAAGCTTCTGCAATAGGGAGAGGATGCTGGGAAGGAAAAGTACAGGAGCTCACTAAAGAATGAATTATTCAGTCTCTGCTCCACTCTTTGTTCCTGTATTTCCTTTAGACAGAAGCAATTCAGGGTTAAAATTTTGGAGATGGATGGGTGGCCCCATCTTTTAACCAGGGTGGGGGAGCATGCCTAACCTCTGGATATGGTCGCAACAGGTTCTCCCTCCCCTTTGTGGGGTACCCAGGACTACTCTTAAGTCACAAACTGATAGCTTATTCCTAAAAGTGAAAAACTATAGTGTCAGACTATAAATTTATCAAAATTAATTGAGACCATATGACCAGATCGATATATTTTAGTCACATTATAAAAATATCATGTCAGGGATACCATATTTAAGAACTTACATTTCAGATCAAGGAAAGGGTACAAGGAGGAGACACCAGACCGATCCTGAGACAGCTCCCAGTGATCCATGTTGTCTGACTCTCCAGTATATGCATCAGGGAGTCAACAAGAAGAGGACTCCCAACGATCCTTCCAGCTCAGTCAGCAACCACTGTTGATATGGCTACTCAAATTGCCTTCTATCCCTCTACCCATCCATTTGTCTGTGTGCCTGTCGTACATCAGGACCTGCCATGCATTAGTCTCCCCACTCGTCCATCTGGACTTACTCCTGCCCTTCATGCTCTATAACATCTTCAGTTTAGCATCTTACTTCGGCAGCTCCACTTAACCCTGAAATTTGGCTTAATGGTGATGCTGAGGATTGACTGAAGTGGCTTCTCCAGCAGAGTTTATTAGCTCATTCTCACAGATTTTTTTTTTTTTGCATCAGCTTTCTGCTTGCCTCTTTAATACCTTGTATGCACACGCCATATGATGTGTAACACATCACACACACACACACACACACACATATGATGTGTAACATATGATCTAAGAGTTCATTTTAGTAGCTAAAATTAGAATTGAAGAATCTGTGCTTGCTTCGGCCAGCTATTGTGAGGACTTCAGGACTACTTGGCAAATGCTGCCAGTCAAATGGATGTAATTGTAAAATTTTTGTTATTCAAAACATCCAACAGACATTGTAGAAAGGCACAAAGGTGTGTGTCCATGTGCCTGACGCAGCATGTTCATGACAAGGATCCTTAAGATTCATGGACTGAGAAGCTGAGTAGTTAAAAGCAAACTGTGTTCTACACACACATTCATGCACACGCACACACACCATGTTCTCATTAGGTAGTCCTGGTTGACCTGGAACTCACTATGTAGACCAGTTGGCTTAAAACCCACAGAGATTAGGAGGGTTCTTCCCCCATGGGTTCTGCATGCAGAGAAGGGTGCCATGGTGTATGTAGAAATCTGAAGACAACAACCTCATACCCACCCTCCATCCTTGAAACCTCCCCAACATGGGAAAAAAATTTCACTGTGGAAGCTGTAGCGTGTGACAGTGTGTCCCACAGTATATCCTTTGTTCCACATTTCTTTGCTTACAAATGTTCATTGCAATGACTCATTGGTCTGGTATGAGGCCTCTGGCTTCTACTACTCCATCAATACTAGAACCTCACTGGGACTCTTCTCAGATATCCTGTTGTTGCCCTGTGCTTTGGACCTGTAGGACCCACCCCTTCAAGCACTCCAGTACTTCAATGATTGAGTAGTTATTGAGGTGGGCCAATTCAAAGCCCTGGATCTGGGCCTGAGAGGTATTTGAGATGGTCAGGCTGCTAGCTCTCCCACACCCCACACCATCGGGGTGAGCTCTCCTGCCCTGTCCCAGCTGGCCCATCCAATGCCACTATCAACAAAGGGCAGAGCCAGCTCTCCTATTTGCATACCCTCAAGGCTGGTTCACCCACACTCACACCATCAGGACCACCTCTACTGTGCTACCCAGGTGAGGTGCAGGGCCTGTTCTCCCCAGTGCTGCAGCAGGCGAGGGACAGGACCAGCCCCCCTGCTCTCATTCCTCTCCTCAATGTGCCTACATCCTTCTGTTTCTCTTCCTCTTCCACTTCTCCACCATGTTTTTGCTCCTCTTAGCGGTGCTTGGGTCCTCAGAGCCCCATCAAGAACCAAGATGAAGAAAGTCCCTGGAAGAAGCACATGGAGCTGAATCACTTCATCCTCATCCCTGCCCACTCCAAAGAGCAAGCCTCCCTGGAGCAGGCACCTGGCAGTCCATCTTGCCCCTGACTATCTCAGCAGTGCTCTGCCCTCTTCTGCATTATGGCACCCAAGGAAGGGTAATCTTGGGCATGGTCTGTGCCCCTCACCCTCAGGCTTTCAAGGCACCAGCCCGGTGGTCAACTCAGACCAGGTTCCTGACCCAGCCCCATGATGCTGGCCTGGTGGCTGCCTTAGGCTCACTCCTATCCCTGCCCTACTTGCATGACCCCATGCAAGGGTCTTCTGTCTTGGGCTCACTCTGAACTGCCTTGGGCCAGCGGTTCAGGTGCGGATCTTCTAGTCTCTGGCTCATTCCCCACCTTGGGAGCTTATCCAAGTCTGCAAAGTGCCAGACTGGTAGTTGTCTCAGGCTAGCTTCCTTCCCTGACACCAGACTGGCGGTTGGTTGTCTTAGGCTCGCCTTTTTCAGGGGTATCCCAGGTCAGAATACTGAGCATAGACACAGCCTGTCTCAACTCTGCCACCTACCGACACACATATGATACAGCAGCCATAGCAGCAATGCCTCTAGGGGCAGGATCAGATGCTTTTTCTAATCTCATTGCCTTCCAGTATTTAAGTGTGCTATTTGTTAGTTATCCGTGATGTATCTAGCTAGCATTGCTACATCATTCTGCCTCTTCAGACTGCAGACAACAGTCAATTATGTTATCGTATAACAGCAAAAGGCAAGTCTGCACGTGGAAATAAGCTTCTCAAAGACCCCCATCCCATCTGCCAAGCTAAGATGTCTCTCTTAGCTCTTTCTGTACAACTTATGCCCAAATGATTGCCCCAATATTACTCAGCTTCCCGTTGCTGTAAGTAACTCAGGAGGAGATAATTAACAAATAAAAGGCAAATTAAGCTACTTGCATAAGATCTGGTAGAGCTATTGGGATGGATGGAAGTTATCAGGAGAGAATACTTGAGACAGAAAATTTTTTCATTGGAAGCCAGAGAGTCAGGAAGGAGCCGCGGTCCCACAATCCCCTTCAAGCTCCTGATGACCTAAGGGCTTCCCACCAGATCCCACTGCCCATTAGTGCCACTGTGGGATAGAACCATTAACACATAAACACTGGAAGACATTCACCATCCAACCTATAGCAATGACTCCTTCAAACCCTGCCCCTAGGTACTGCCATAGAGGTAGCTGTGTCCTGGAGGAACCTGGTTTCCTGCCCAGCCCCATTTGTTGCCCAGGAGTTATCGTATTACCTTCAAAACAACAGCTCAAGCAGAATGAGACTGTGAAGAATATTCTGATGTCTCTAATAGTCAAAGCACTTCCTTTTATTCAAATTTTAACTAAGCCAGACATGGTAGTACCTATATGCAGTCCCAGCACTTGGGAGGCTAAGGATCATGATTGAGGCCAGCCTGGGCTACCAAGGAGACACGATACACAGACAGACAGACAGACAGACAGACAGACAGACAGACAGACGGACAGACAGACAGACGGACAGACAGATCAATGGGTAAATGCATGAACAGATAGACAGGCAGGTAGATAGATGTTAGACAGTCATGACAGTTCATGGCTATCATCCCGGCAATTGGGAGGCTAAAGCAGGAGAGCTGCATTTGTTTTTTTGCTAGATTTTTTTTATTCATCCATTTACTTTTATTTTTATTTTATGTATATGTGTGCTCTATCTGCATATATAACTGCATGCCAAAAGAGAGCATCAGACCCTAGTATAGATGGTTGTGCACGACCATGTGGTTGTTGGGAATTGAACTCAGGACCTCTGAAAGAGCAGCAGACAGTCCTCTTAACCACTGAGTTATCTCTCTGCCCCCCCCTCCCAAACTGCATTTTTAGTCCAAGACCAGGTTGTGCTGCATAAAGAAAGTTCCGAGATTAAATAAGCAATAGAAGAAATAGATTAATTAAAAGTTTAAAGGTGCACATGTAAATACACAATCAGACTCCTTTCACAAAACAGAGAGTAAGTTCGGCATGAGAGGCCAGGGGTCGGTCAGTGACAGAGCAACCTTCTATCATGTACATGGATTTGATCCTCACCCCCCCCCCCCCCGCCGAACTGTTCACCCAGAGGAAGCCATTTCGTTGCTTCTGCATTGGACATGGACAGCAGCAATTCTTCTGTACATATAAGGAAAACGTACAAAACCCCACCGTGTAACACCACACGGCCCCCAGTTGATCAGATTTCCAGCCTGCCACCTCCAAAGTCCTAAAGAGGCTGTGATGGGCAGCTATAAGAGCTAATTCCTCCTTCAGAGTCCTTATGGGATGGCTCAACACACAGCATGTGGGATGCAACTAAGAAAGCACAGAGATCAGGATCTGGGTGTGGGTTGGCAATGGTCCTAAGACTGCAAGCAGCTGATGAATTTGTCCTTCCTTCATCCACATCTTGGTTCAGCATCGACGTCTAGAGTACCACCATGACTACTCTGATGACTTGCTCTCTCCAGATCTCCTGCTTTATACTCTTAGAGTGCTTATTCATTTTAGTGTGTGTGTGTGTGTGTGTGTGTGTGTGTGTGTGTGTGTGTGTGTGAGAGAGAGAGAGAGAGAGAGAGAGAGAGAGAGAGAGAGAGAGACAGAGACAGAGACTGAGACAGAGAGACTAGAGATCATCCATGTGCATGCTAAGAAAGTGTTGTGGTTGTTGTTAAAGATTTATATATTATTATACATACTGTAGCTGACTTCAGATGCACCAGAAGAGGGCATCAGATCTCATTACGGGTGGTTGTGAGCCACCATGTGGTTGCTGGGATTTGAACTCAGGACCTTTGGAAGAGCAGTCAGTGCTCTTACCCGCTGAGCCATCTCGCCAGCCCCTAGGAAAGTGTTTTTACTGTGCTACTGTCTCTAACCAAGCATTTCGTCTTTAAGATCTAGAGGTCAGTGTTCTCACCCATTCATTAGAATGAAAACAATCTATTTCTCCACAGCAGACCTTATTGGCATTTAGTCTAGGCTCTGCCCCACAGTTACCTGGCAACAGTCAGGTGTGCCTGACTCACTATAAAACAGGCTGCTTGCCCCCTCCGCTCTCTCTTGCTCTCTTGCTCCTGTTCCTTATGCTCTCCCCCACCTCATTGCCCCCCAATCTCTTCGTGTGCTCATGGCTGGCCTTTATTCCTTTACTACTCTCCTCTCTCTTTTTCTCTTCCCCACTCCACCTCTGCCTTTCTCTCAACTCACCTCCCCATGCCCTGAATAAACTATTCTATACTATATGTGACTGATACCTCAGGGGGAAGGGATGCTTCTGCATGGGTCCGCAGGGGCACCCCTTCCCCTACACTTTACCGCACCTACAGCAAACATATCCCTGCTTTCTTTCTTTTTTATAAAACACGACAGATCTTATGATGGAGGCTGTCATCCAATGGACGTACCAAGAGCCGCTGAATAAACGAATCCGTCACAAGTGGGGTGAAGACCATGAGCATTAACTCGTGGGTGTGAGCAGAGACAGAGTGGTAGAGGGAGAGCCTACTCCTTCATTCCATCTTCTTTCCCACTGTCCCAATTAGGGATGTCACAACTCAACCAAAAGAGCCAGTTCTCGGCTTTTATGTCCCTTGATAATTGAATGGATTCTCCAGGGTAGTTTTGACAAATGTGCTCGGTTGTAGGACTCCAGCATTAGAAATCCCAGAATGACTTGGTTGGAGGCGTTCTACACAGGTTGGCCTACAGAGGGTGCTGGCTCACTTTAAAAAAGAAGAAGAAGGAAAGAACAAGAAGAAGGAAAAGGAGAAGGAGGAGGAGAAGAAGAAGAAGAAGAAGGAGAAGAAGAAGGAGAAGGAGAAGGAGAAGGAGAAGGAGAAGAAGAAGAAGAAGAAGAAGAAGAAGAAGAAGAAGAAGAAGAAGAAGAAGAAGAAGAAGAAGAAGAAGAAGAAGAGGCGCTGTCCCCGGAGTCTGAGAAAGAGAAAGGCAAGCATTGAGTGTAACTGAAGGGATGTTTGTTTTTACACGGTTACGAGAACATAAAGCAATTTTGTGAAGCTGTTAGAGACACACGTGGTGCTCACTTGTGGAAAAGAACTGACATTGGGTCTGGGTCTATCGATGAGAAAGAGAAGCGAAGGGAAGAGAAGCAAGCAGGAGGGGTACTCTGTGAACGTGAAGACTGAGACCCGGGAGGCTGCAGGTTCTAGAGGGAGAGAACGTTGACAAGCCTCTGCAGCATAGATTCCATCCTTTTATTTTTTGTTTTTTTCTGAGACAGGGTTTCTCTATATAGCCTTGGCTGTCCTAGAACTCACTTTGTAGACCAGGCTGGGAACTTTAAAACCAAGTGGAAGATGCTTGTGGACAGTGTGAACGGGGCACATCTCAACTGCGGCTCAGACCGGCATTGCATCCCTGAAATGGATTCTTGGCTTTTGTGTTCTGCTAGGGTTCGTGCTTAGCCCACAGAGAAAAAAAGAAGCAGGTGAATTACCAGGAAACATACCCCAGCCATCTCGGTTCAGGGTGACAGTCACACATTCCAAGGGAAAGTTGGAAGGAGATATTCTTAAAGCTGTGACCTACCTATCTTATCATCACCCAGAACTGTCACTTTCTGAATTCTTTGTTCAAGATCACAGCCATTTTGTTGTAATGTTCAGTGGCTAAACTAGAAACACAGATCAGTACATTGCAGATGAGGAAACGGAACAGCTTAGCAGTAAAGACTCTGGCTGCTAAGCCAGGCAGCCCGACTTCAATCGCTGGAATGCATGCATCAGAAGGGGAGAAACAACTCTCACAGGTTGTCCTCTGATGTCAACAGTCACACACACACACACACACACACACACACACACACACTCCCCACGCCCCATCTAGAATAAATAGATGAGTTTGTAAAACTCAATGAAGGTCAGGAATCCTTTTGTTTAAAAAATGACCCACCTCCCCCAGCTACCCTTAAAATCCACAAAACACATTTTTAATTGTTACAGAGTAGGAAAATATCTATTTCCCCCAATGAATTGCCTTAATTAAACTGATTGTTTGAGGGGCTTGAGAGATGGCTCAGTAGTTAAGAGCACTGGCTGCTCTTCCAGAGATCCTGAATTCAATTCCCAGCAACCACAAGGTGGCTCACAACCATCCCCCGTGGCATCGGGGACAGCTATTCTACCTTTCTGTCTCTACCAGGCACAACAGCCTTATGTGCTGTCCACCATGAATCAGGGCCAACCGGAGACTGCAGATCAGGCAGGCAACAAAAAAGGCAAGTCATGAATGACTGAGGCACCAAAGGCTTCACTTGTAAATGTGGGAAGTGGGGTGAAAGCAAGGGTCAACAATGTGGCAGCGTGGTGGTGCTGCATGGCTGGGGGGGGGGGGATAGCGCATGCTCCACAGAACCCAGCACGCCCCGCCTTCACCGTTCATACTTACCAACTCGTGCTTCTGATTAATTGCATCTATAGATCCTTTCAATGTGTATAAAGGAAGGAAAATTCTCTTCTCTTAAAAAAATAAATCGCGTTGCTCTAACTTAGTGCGAAGCAGGCACCAAAATGCCAAGTTCTAATGCCAGTCAGACTGGGACGGGAACTCCTCGAAGGGATTCTCGACATTGCCTGAAGAAACGGGCAAACACAAAGCCAGAGCATCCAAGAGGATGGTCACAGAGGCTAGAAAGGTACTGAGGGGCAAGGGGATGCTCCTGCAGCATGGTGGAAATGCGGCCACCAGAGTCTGTGAGCATCTCAAAAAGGTCAGCAAACAGGACTCCTGGCTGGGAGTGTTGTACCTGTTATCTCAGCAACCATAGATGTGAGGCAGGAGCATAACCCTGAGTTTGAAGCCAGGCTGGATGACGTAATAAATTCTAGGCCAGTTCAGCGACAGAGTCTCTCTCTCTCTCTCTCTCTCTCAAAAAAAAAATCTTCAGAAAAAAAGCACAAATCAGGGGATGGAGAAGCACTGACCACTCTTCCAAGGGTCTTGAGTTCAATTCCCAGCAACCACATTGTGGCTCACAACTATCTGTAATGAGATCTGATGCCCTCTTCTGATGTGTCTGACAACAGCTACAGTGTACTCACATGCATAAAATAAATCTTAAAAAAAAAAAAAAACACAAAACAGGAGCTGGAGAGATGGCTCTGTGGATAAACTCCTTGCCGCACAAGTATGGAGATCTGTGTTCGGATCCCTCAGCACTCAAGTACAAGCTGCCACCAATCTGTTCAAGGGATGGAGACAGGCAGGTCCTGGGAGCTCACAGGGAAGCCAGTCTAGTAAACAGTGAGCTCCCGATTCAAAGTCTCTATTTCAAAAAAATAAGAAGGAGTGTGATAAAAGGAGACACTTGACATTGACCTCTGTCTCAGCATACATACACACATGCATATACCACACAAAAGAATGGTGGGAGGAGGACACTGGCCACTTTCAGAGAGAGGGATAAACAAGAAATGGGCGTGGACGGGTGGAATGAGAGGGCAACCTGATGGGTGGAAAGAGCAGAAGGACGGTTTGTTCGTGGGGAGGGTCCCAAAGGACTGGCTCAGGGCGAGCCCAAGCTGAAAGCCCCTGGGAAGCAGGAAGCTGGCTGATGTGATTGACAGACACTTGGTTCCATATTTTGTTTGCTCGTTTAGAACCAGCAGGTCAGATAATCATACACAGGACCAAGAATTGGTGTTTTACAATCTTGGTCTGGCCATATCATCAGTAAATAGATGAAAAAGAATAAAAAATAGAAAGGAAAGGAAAGGAAAGGAAAGGAAAGGAAAGGAAAGGAAAGGAAAGGAAAGGAAAGGAAAGGAAAGGAAAGGAGTGCTCTTAGGTTTGGTAGAGGAGAAAGTTTATTGTAGATAAAAGAAAGAATGTAGAGGCCAGGACATTTGGGAGAGTCCAGAGCAGAGAAGACCAGACTGAGCTGGTCCAGGAGAGGGAGAGGAAGGAGGGGAAGGGGGGGGGACTACCAGGAGGACAGATGTACAAAACAGCAAGTGACCAAAATATCTGTATTATATAGGGAAGAGCCTCTGGATGAACAGGCAGCTCAGCCCCTGGGCTGGAGAGGTCTGGATAGAAGGTGGGGTAAGCCAGCGATACCCTGTAACAGGTAGGGTGTGAGGGGTGCAAGGCTGGGCGAACCAGAAGGCCAGGTCTGCACTGTAATGTTTAATAGGCACCTCAGCCATTTCTTCAGTGTTTGAAGCAAAACATAAATCAGGGAGACATTAAGTCATACAGGAAATCATCCAGAACATAAAGGAGTTGAGGATTTTCTTAACCTTCAGGGGAAAAAAAACAAAAACAAAAAAACTCATACAATCAAAACACACAGCTGAGATGCCGAGCTTTCCATCTGTGGAAAAGGCAGAAGGAAAGAAGCTGGGATGGTCTGGGTTCCTGGGGAGAACCCAGCCTGCTCTGGGAACTCACAGCTGAGGTGGGGCTGGTTGGCAGAATGGAACTATGAAGTAATCTGAACCTCGCCCAGGTCAAGGAAGCAGGTGTAACGGGAGGTCGTAGTCTGGCCATCTCTGGTCCCCAAAGACGCTGGAAATGAGTGGAACCAATTCAGGATGAGGAAGCCAAGAAGAAACGTGGGACAAGAGATCCTTTGAATTTCCGCTTAGTCACTGCCATGGCCATTTTAAACATCAAGGAAGTAAACAACAAAAGAAAACAGCAGCTATGACCTATTGAGGAAAGATAGCTTTTAATTATTAGCTACTTTGTTCTTCCATTTCAATTGTTAGGTTGCTGTGAGCTGTGGGGTAAATTTTTGTCACATTATGTTAACGGCAATGGTGGGGTACTGTGTGTGGACACCGGGCACAGGTGGAACAGCTCTTACCTTCCCATCTCATCAGAGCCTCCTTTGATTGAACTTGAGCTCATTTCTGTCACGTCACGTCAGAACTGGTTATCCCTTTCTTATATTCTAAACAATAGGAGACTGTCTTTGAAGAGGATATGGCTAGTGCCATGCCAAGCAGTTAACCAGTAAATTCTTTTTTTTTTTTTTTTTTTTTTTTTTTTTGGTTTTTCGAGACAGGGTTTCTCTGTATAGCCCTGGCTGTCCTGGAACTCACTTTGTAGAACAGGCTGGCTTTGAACTCAGAAATCCACCTACCTCTGCCTCCTGAGTGCTGGGATTAAAGGCGTGCGCCACCACGCCCAGCACCAGTAAATTCTTGAAAGCTTAAAATATCAAACAACAACATGTTCACAGCTGGTTTGAGTGCCTGAGGAGGTCTTCCAGATAGATCACTTCTGAGTATAAATTACAATGATTCTAGCAAATTAGCCAATATCTGCTGTATACCTGTGGTGCTTTGAATAAAAATAGCCCCATAGGCCCATAGGCTCTTAGGACACCATTAGGGGGTGTGGCTTCATTGGAGTCGGGGTGGCTTTGTTGGAGGAAGTGTGTCACTAGTGGATGGGCTTTGAGGCCTCAGTAGCTCAATCCAGCATACCTTCTGGTGCTCTCAAATCCAGATATAGAACTCTCTACTACTCCTCCTCGTTTTCCTTTATAAGGGTTGCCATGGACATGGTGTCTCTTCACAGCAATAAAACTTAAAGATATGATCTATCAACAAAGGACATTCTATTAAAAACAAAATGTATTCTCAAACTCAGTCATTATTTTATTTTTATTTACATTTTTCTCCATTTATTTCTTCATTTTACATTCCAATTGCAACCCCCCTCTGCTCCCAGTCCCCCTCCACAGCCCTTCTCCCCATCCCCTTCCCCTTCACCTCCGAGAAAGGGGAGCCCCCCTTACCCCCTATACCAACCCACCCTGATACCTCAAGTCACTGCAGGATTAGGTACATTCTCTCCCACTCTGAAACATGACAGCACAGTTATGGAGAGCCAGATCCATAGCCAGGCAACAGGACCAGGGTAAGCCCCAACTCTAGTTGTTGGGGGACCTGAATGAAGACCAAGCAGCACCCCTGCTATATGTATGGAAGGCCTAAGTCCTTTGCTCTTTGGTTGCTGGTTCAGTCTTTGAGAGCCCCCCAAGGGTCCAAGTTAGTTGACTCTGTTGGTCTTCTGTGGCATTTCTATCCTGTCTGGATTCCTCAATCCTTCCCCCATTCTTCCACAAGACTTCCCAAGCTCCATCTAATGTTTGGGTGTGAGTCTCTGCATCTCTTTCCATCAGCTGCTGGGTGGAGCCTCTCAGAGGACAATTCTGTTCCTGTCTGCAAGCAATAACACTGTATCATTGTCAGGGGTTGGTTCTTGCCTATGGGATGGGTATCAAGTTAACCCAGTCATTGGTTGACCATTCCCTCAGCCTCTGTTCTTTGTCCCTGCACTTCTTGTAGGCAGGACAAATTTTGAGTCCAAGGTGTTGTGGGTGGGAGTTAGTGTCCTTATTCCTCCACTGGAGTCCTGCCTGGCTACAGGAGGTGGCCACTTCAGGCTCCATATCTCCCACTGCTAGGAGTATCAGCTAGAGTCACCCTTGTAGATTCCCTGGAGCCTCCCCATGCCCAGGTCTCTGCCACGTCCTAGAGATGCCCCCCACCCCACTGATTTCCATTTACTTTCTTGGCTCTCACTCCCTGGCTCTCCCTACACCACCTAATCCCCTGCTCAGTCCCTCTCCCACCGAGTTCCCTCCCTCCATTCACCTCCAATGACAATTTTATTTCCCCTTCTGAGTGAGATTCAAACATCTTCCCTTGGGCCCTCTTTGTTATTTAGCTTCTTTGGGTCTGTGGATTGTACTTGAATATCCTGTATTTTATGGCTAATATCCACTTATCATACCATGCAAGTCCTTTGGGGTCTGGGTTACCTCATTCTGGATATTTTCTAGTTCCATCAATTTGACTGCGAATTTCACGATGTCCCAGTTTTTAAGTAGTGTTTCATTGTGTAAATAAATCACATTTTCTGTATCCATTCTTTAGTTGAGGGGCATCTGAGTTGTTTCCAGTTTCTGGCTATTACAAATAAAGCCGCTATGAATGGAGTGGAGCAAACACCATTGTGGTACGGTGGAGCATCTTTTATATGCCCACAAGTGGGACAGCTGGGTCCTGAGATAGAACTATTCCCGATTTCCTGAGAAACAGCCAAATTGATTTCCAGAATGGTTGTACAGTTTGCACTCCCACCGACAGTGGAAGAGTGTTCCCCTTGCTTGACATCATCACCAGCATGTGCTGTCACTTAAGCTCATAACAGCTTTATTTGTCATAGCCAGAAACTGGAAACAACCCAGATGTCCCTCTACCAAAAATGGATACAGAAAATGTGGTTCATTTACACAACGGAATACTACTTAAAACCAAAGACATCATGAAATTTGCAGGCAAATGGATGAATGTAGGGTTGGTGAAGATCCACTTGGACTTGAGTTTTATGCAGGGTGATAAATATGGACCTATTTGCATTCTTCTACATGCAGACATCCAGTTAGACCAGGACCATTTGTTGAAGATCCTTTCTTTTTTTTCCACTGTACAGTTTTGCCTTTCTTGTCAAAAATCAAGTGTCTTTAGTGGTGTGGGTTTATTTCAGGGTCTTCAATTCGATTCCATTGATCAATTTGTCTGTTTCTAGTCAAAGTATCACTATTTCTCAGATGCTATGATAGTACACATAAGTGACCCCCAAAATTCTACCAGAGAACCCCTATAACTGATAAGCACCTTCAGCAAAGTAGCTGCAAACAAAATTAACTATAAATAAATAAATAAATAAGTAAATAAATAAAATCAGTAGCCCTCCTTTATACAAATGATAAACAGGTTGAGAAAGAAATCAGGGAAACAACACCCTTCACAATAGCTACAAATAATATAAAATATCTTGGTGTAACTCTACCCAAGAAAGTGAAAGACGTGTATGAAAAGAACTTCAGGTCTTTGAAGAAAGAAATTGAAGAAGATCTCAGAAGATGGAAAGATTCTCCATGCTCGTGGATTGGCAGGATTAACATAGTGAAAATGGACATCTGACCAAAAGCAAGCTACGGATTCAACGCAGACTCCATCGAAACTCCAACACAGTTCTTTACAGATCTTGAGAAAAGAATTCTCAATGTCATATGGAAAAAAAAAAAAGAACAGCTAAAAACAATCCTGTACAAACAATCCTGTACAATAAAAGAACTTCACCATTCCTGATTTGACGCGGTACTACAGAGGAATAGTATTTACTTACATTTTAAAGATTTTTTAATGTGTGTGTGTGTGTGTGTGTGTGTGTGTGTGTGTGTGTGTGTGTCAGAAATATTGGATTTCCCTAGAGCTCGTGTTATAGGTGGTTTTGAGCCACCCAGTGTGGCACTGTGGGTGCTGGGAATCTAACTAGAGCCATCTATAAAAGCAGTATGGTCTCCTGACTGTGGAGCCATCTCTCCCAATCCCTTAGCTATTATTTTAGTGTCCTAAACAACAAAGACTTGCAAAATGGAATGAACTATGTACCATTTTAAGGGTTACATTAAACACAGAGGCGTAACCAGACAGGTCAGTGGGTAAAGGTGCTTGTTGCCAAGCCTGATGACCTAAGTCCCAGTCCCATTCCCTGAAATTCATGGTGGAAGGAGAGAATCAGCTCCTACAGGCTACCCTCAAACTCTCACATGTGATGTTATGCATGTGTGTGTATGTGTGTACATTGACACTCACTCAAACACATACACACACACTCACACACATATTCATATATACACTTACACACATACACACACATTCACACACACACATATACACATTGACACTCACACACACTCTCACACATACATACACACTCACACACATACACAAAAACATGGGGTGAGGCACTTTCAGAGAAAAAAAACAGGCCTAAGCAAGCTGAAGGGAAATCCTGTGGTCACATATTAAGGAACCTAGGTGACATTTAAGGGGCCACTCACTAGTCTGAACTGAGCTCATGCCCAGGTTCAACTGATAGGAACAAAGAGGGGCTACTGGGACCACACCACCAAGCCTAAACTAAGCCTTTTATCTGACCTTCTGAGAAACAAAGATAGAGACAGACAACAGCCAGATCCCGGGAGGCAGTGTTAAGGCCAGCATGAAGAAGTTTCTCCTGTAACCTTACGAGGAAAGTAAATTTGCAAGGCCCAGATTTGTTCCTTCCACCCTCCCTAGCCCATCTCCATTCGGCCCATCAGAATATAATTTTATTTGGAACCGCCAATAAAAGACAGTTTAGACTAAATGTGTTGTGATTTTCCTTTTGATAGACAGTCTATCTAACAGGGGCGGGGGGGCACCCCTGTTAACACTGGTAACTGGTGCCAGCATGAGAAGACCTTAAGTCAAAAGCAGAAAAGAAAGGCTGGAGGTCTTTGACCCTCATCTATTGAAAATAATGCTATCAAACACAGCAGTTCAGGCCTGTCATCCCAGATACTCAGAGGGCTCAGGCAGGTCCGTAAAAAATTCAAAGTTGGTGTGGGCCACCGAGTGAGTATAAGGACAGACAGTAAACTTAGCAAACGCAAAGAGCGAAAGGAAGGCTGGGGGTGTAGCTCAGTTTGTTCTTTGCTTGCTTAGTGTGTAGTAACTGCTAAGTCCTTGGTTCAAGTCCCAGTAACACAGGGATGAAGGGAGAGAAGTCTGCCGTGTCATCTGTTTCTTGTGGGAATTGAATTCAGAAGTAATCCAGAGGTAGAAAACAGGAACCACAAACCCAGTAGTGCAGGGCTGCTTCTGTCTGAGCTAGGGTTTTACTGCTGTGAACAGACACCATGGCCAAGGCAAGTCTTATGAGGGACAACATTCAGTTAGGGTTTTACTGCTGTGAACAGACACCATGGCCAAGGCAAGTCTTATGAGGGACAACATTCAGTTAGGGTTTTACTGCTGTGAACAGACACCATGGCCAAGGCAAGTCTTATGAGGGACAACATTCAGTTGAGGCTGGCTTACAGGTTCAGAGGTTCAGTCCATTATCATCAAGGTGGGAGCAGGGCAGTTTCCAGACAGGCATGGTACAGGAAGAGCTGAGAGCTCTACATCTTCATCTGAAGGCTGCTAGCAGAAGAATGACTTCCAGGTAGCTAGGATGAGGGTTTTAAAGCCCACTCGCACAGTGACACACCTGCTCCAACAAGGCCACACCTCCAAATAGTGCCACTCCCTGAACTGGGCATACTCAAACCATCACAACTTCCTATATAGAACACAAGGCCAATACTTTCCCTCTTCAATTATTATTATTTCTTGGTCACTCAGAAATTTCTCCAAGATTCTCATGATAGACCCATCCTTGCATATAGTTCCAGAACAGGGTATTGTGGACTGTGAAGACTTTATGACTTCATAAGTATTGTATTATGAAGTTAGAGGAATCTGTGCAGGGACATGATAACCACACACAGGCTTTAACTACATGCAACTCTTGTTATTATTAAATCTGTTTCCTCTAAGTCTGTCGTTTGCAAATCCGGTTACCATATCTTTGTTTTCATTCAAACTCACAGTGAAAAATATTTAATCAGTCTGGGTCATGGAGAAAGCCCTCACACAGATGATTAAGAATTTTTCCGTTGAGCTGACACCGCCCCGCTGATTAGTCCACAGTGTTTGGGGAAGGTATTTCCTGACTCCCCACTTTGTATCCCTACTTTGCAGCTGAGGTCACCTAACCTTCATTTATGAACTTGACCTCATATTCATGCAGGAACAATACTAGGAATTGGAAGGTCTCCACATACAACTCTAGAATTCAGCGTTGGGTCAGGGCCCCTCCAAGAGAACACTGGCCCTCATGCAATAGATAACAGCCAAGTTCTTGCCCCAGGGGCCCTCTAAATTACTCCATCCATAAACTTTTTTTTCTCTTTTTTTTAATCCATGTTATCTTATGGCTGGAACACAGTAAAGGGTAGTCAATCATGAGATCCTTTAATGCAGCCCCTGGGTACATTGTAACCCCCATTAGAACAGCAGTTTTCAACCTGTGGGTTATGACGCCTTTGGGGTTGACTGTGGCTCTCTCAGGAAACACAGATATTTACATTATGGTTCATAACAGTGGCAAAATTACAGTTAGGAAGTAGCAATGAAAATAACTTTATGGTTGTGGTCACCACAACATGTGGAACTGTATTAAAAGGGCCACAGTATTAGGAAGGTTGAGAACCACTGCATTAGAAGCCTGTCACTTGATGGTTCTTCTGTCAACTGGCTGACCCTGCCCTTTCATTATTTGCACCTGATTTTAGCCACACTGTCCATATTTATGGTATGTCCTAACATTGTTATTAAACTGTGCTCCTCCATCCTCTTTATTTTGTGGCCCACTACCTATTGGGATCTTCATAATATCATACTATAATGTATGTATGTATGTATGTATGTATGTATGTATATAGAGAGTATATGAGTGTATATGTATTATAGTATATAATGCATATACATAATATACATAGTACATAATATGCATAATATATAGTACATAATAATATAGTACATATACATAACATATACATATATAATATATAGTATGTATAGTACATATACATAATATATATAGTATAGATAAAATATATATAGGCCTATAACAATTATAGGCATACCAGTGTTCTCCCAGCCTTACTCTTCATTGAACATGTAAAAAAAGAAAAAAGAACAAGCCTTATTCTGCATACATTGTCTTCCCGTTCAACTCTTGGCCTCTTGTAGTCACCAGTCACCTCTCTGTATGCAAACTGTGGTAATAATAATAATAATAATAATAAATTCTATGTTTTTATACAGTACATACAAATGATGCATAATTTGTGAATATGATGTAGAATAATTTGGTCAATTGTCACGATTTTCAGCTGTAATATGTACTTTTTTTTTTCTAGTGAAAACTATCTGACTTTTACTTAACAATGTGTTTATTTATCCACTTGCTTATTCATTGATTTTTGAGACAGAGTCTCGTGCTGGTCTCAACCTTGCCAAACTTGCTTCGTACATAACTGAGGCTGGCCTTGAAATTCCAGCCTTCCTACTTCCACAAGTGCTGGGATTATAGGTGTATTAGTCAGGGCTCTCTAGAGGAACGGAATGGATGGAATGAGTGCATACCACGGAGATTTACTAGATTAACTTACACCGTAGGAACTGGGTAGCATGACAACAGCCGTGCACACATCCAAGAGGCTAACAACTGATAGCTGTTGAGTCAAAGAAGCTGAGGCTCCAGCAACCCTCTGTGTGGTGATGGATGCCTGGAGGAGTTCATCCACGTTGGAAGGCTGAACAAGCTGGACTTTGATGGAGTAGATACAAGCCCCAGTGAGGAGAGAGGCCACCAAGCAAAATTGTCAGCTTTTCCCCCATCTCCTTCCTATCTGGTCTGGCCTGCCACACGGAGGTGTTGCTTACTGGGTGGGGGCGGGGTGGTGCTTGCTTCCTCTCCCAGTGTATCCTTCCAGGAAATAACCTCACACCCACCCAGAATTGTGACTTTCAATTGATCCCAGATCCTACTGAGTTGACAACCGAGATAAACCATTACAATGAGTACAAAAGTGTTCTAGTAGCCTTACTCTGCAAAGAACCCATAAAGACAAAGACCAAGCCTTATTCTGCATGTTTAACCGTTTGTCTCTGGTTCAACTCTTGGCCTCTTATGTGCAGATTGTGCTAAGTTCCGAATACTCTGTCTTTGTGTGTCTTGCTTCCTTTATGTAGTATAACCCTCTCCATGTCCATCCAAGTTGACAACTTGGAATTTCTTTCTGAGGTTTTGCTGCAGGACCTTTCAGAGACCATGCTTGCAGAGCAGTTCTCTCCTCCCCCAGTTTCTTGTCTCTCTTCCTCATTACATCTTCCCCAACTGTTCTGAATCTTGTCTAAAAGCATCACAGTCAGGTGACATTTGATCAGCTGTTTGCTAAAGCCCCACACTTGATGTCTACTGCTTGTCCCTAACAAGAAATCCACTGATCTTCCAGAATAAAATGTGTATCTTGACCTGGATGGTTTTACTGATTACAAAACAGGTCCTAGTTTTTTCTTTTCTCCATATGCTTGTGTATGAGATATTGCTCTGTTACCCAGAATGGCTTTACCTAATTATGAAGAGTTCAATATCAGTCTTTAGGGAAAAAATAAGAGAGATTTAAAACAAACCCCACCAATTTAGTTGCCAATCTATTAAAAAGAAGTCAAGTTTACTATCTAATATAACAAAAAAATAAAAAAATCTGTGGTGTGGTGGATTCAGGTGGACATATTCCATAGCTCAATCTTATTATGAAAGACTTATCTCTTTTCCTAACTTTTGCTCTACTGTTTTTACCATAGTAGCCATGTCCTGGAGTCTAAGAATCATGTCCAAAGGACTGGAGAGATGGCTCAGCAGTTAAGAGCACAGACTGCTCTTCCAAAGGTCCTGAGTTCAATTCCCAGCAACCATATGGTGGCTCACAACCATCTGTCATGGGATCCGTTGCCCTCTTCCGGTGTGTCTGAAGACAGCTACAGTGTACTCACATACAATAAATAAATAAATATATAAATAAATAAATAAATAAAATCTTGCCCAAGTAAAAGTAAGTACTACTTACTTTTTCTGTTGAGTCTTTGTTTGTTTGTCTGTCTGTTTGTTTGTTTGAAGACAGGGTCTTTCTCGAGCCCTGGCTATCCTGGAACACATTCTACATACCAAGTGGCCCTCAAACTCACAGAGATCCACCTGCCTCTGCCTCCTGAGTACTAGGATTAAAGGTGGGCAACACACACACACACACACACACACACACACACACACACACGCATTTTATGTCAGAAAAATCCCCAAACCAGGCTGGAGACAGAGCACAGTAGTAGAACATTTGCCCTGAGTTCCAGCTCTGCTATCATAAAAACAGCATTACAAACAAATCTACACTTTCCCACCAGAAAGCTGAGATCTGTATTTAATCCCTGAGACATATACGGGAAGGATGGGCAAACTCTTAACGCTGGATCTTTCCCACACAGAGAAAGTGAGTGGGGCTTCTCAGACAGGCATTGCGTGAGCTGCATCATGGGGCGAGGGACTCTTCCCTCTTTTAGACGGCTGGGCTGAAACATCTTTGAAGACTGTTGCCGATTAAGATCCACTCAAACAGCATACATTTTTATTTATTTTAAATAGCCCAAGCAGAGTTGTGTCTAACACAAGGGTAAATGAAATCACGTCTAAAACGTCCACCCAGCTGTTCAATGCCTGGATGCTGGGCTCATTGCCCCCACACCCCACACCCCGCGGTGCAGTGGATATTGAGCGTTGTTGAATGCAGAGGCGGCAAAAGTGCACAGATGCTGATCTGTGGGCGTGCCCCCAAACAGCACAGTTGTGGAAAAGCAAATCGCGGGGAGTCTAGCTACGGAGAGCTCATAACCAGGACATACTCTCAGCCTCTTACACCCGCAGCCCCTCCGTAAACAATCGAATGGAAGCTAACAATGGACATACGCGGTGGGATTAGGAAAGCAAAACCAATGTAGCTGACTGGTTCCTCCTCCCCTGCTGGAAATGTGCTCTTTTGTGTATTTTGGGCTTAAAGCAGAGGATTGTGTTCAATGGGGCAACAAATTAAATGTGCGTGTCAGCGCTGCAAAGGAAGGAGTCTTGCAGGACAGTGAATCTGACTGATGTCATTGTGCGTGGATACATCACTGCAGTGATGTCTGGGGAATGGTTGGAATGATATAGGACCCAGATGGTTCCACCCGAAGGAATCCTGAGCTCTCAGAACTCAGGAACGGAGGGGAGAGGAACTGAGAGAGGCAAGGAACGGACTATTTTTGTGGCAGTCAAGATATTTGCACCTGCAGGTCATAATCAGCCACTGTCCTCCGTTTTGTGGTAGGACTAAGGGGAAGAAGCAGCTGAGGACAGGGGGTGCTGCATGCAGGGGTGGGGCCATGACCCTCACAGCTGAGCAACTGCTGGAATGTGAGGATCAAGGAGGAAGAGCTGCTGAGTGCCATGGTGCCCAGCTCGAATCCCAGCGTGGAGGAGGTGCGGGAGGAATCCGAAATTCAGGGTCACTCTCAACTATATAGAGAGGTCGAGGCCAGCCTGGACCACTTGATGCTATCTCAAAAGGCAAATAGAAAGAAAGGAAGGGAAAGGGAGGGGGAAAAGGAAGGCATGAGAAAAAAATGTTAAGTTTTTGTTAATAACACTGTACGAAGCAAGGACTGTACGAAGGATTCTACGTTGTGTGTTCAGTACTACTGCATTTCTTACCTTTCCCAGTATTTCTGTTAAGTACAAGCAGTCAGCATTTTATAACCATGGAAACAGGCTTTTATAGGGTCTGTTTGGTAAACGTTAGAAGTGAGATCAAGTATATATATATATATATATATATATATATATATATATATATATGATATACATCTAGATATACATATACATATGACAGTCTTGATAGAGCCCAGGCTGGTCTCAAACCCGTTACTTTTCAGACCTCTGTCTCCCCAGCCCAGGACTGCAGGTATGTGCACTTTCTTGCCTTTCTGGTGAAGCACTGGAAGATGTGCTTCCAAGCAGCGGTACTGAGTTTTGAGTGTTAGTAGGCCATTTGACTAAAGGTGCCTAGCAGACCACAGGAAATGAAATCGAGGTTCAGGAAATGGTGCAGGTTAGGAACAAGTCCAGAGTCATTAGTTTAAAACTGCGAGCTAAACTTATGAAACTACCTTTAGTTAGTCTGGATTTGTCTAGTTCAGTTCTGTTGGGCGGATCTCTTTAGGCATGCCAAGTGTCAGGAACTTAAAAAAAAAAAAAGTAGCAGGGTGCAGCGGCACACTCCTGTAACCACAGTGGTCAGAGGAGTGGGGCAGGAGGATTACTTTCAGTTCATTCCAAGGGAATTTGACCCTCTACACTGATGCATCTTTTTTTTTTCCCGAGACAGGGTTTCTACTGTGTAGCCCTGGCTGTCCTGGAACTCACTTTGTAGACCAGGCTGGCCTCGAACTCAGAAATCCACCTGCCTCTGCCTCCAGACTGCTGGGATTAAAGGCGTGCGCCACCACGCCCGGCTACATTGATGCATCTCTATCCTTGCTTTTGAGCTTCTTCGTCACGGTTAACTGCTGAGTCAGCCTTGAGTTGGTTGCGCTATCTTCTGGTTGCGTTATCCCCACTGCTCCACGCCGCAGCGCTATGCACTGCTCCTGAGCTTAGAGGAGGGAAGGGTTTGCTTTCTCTTAACAGTTTCAAAGTAGGTACAAGCCACCTTGGTGGGGCTGGCACTGGAGCAGGAACCGCAGGAACCAGAAATCAGAAAGCCAGAGAGATCGCATTTCAGGAAACAGAAAGAACAGGAAGTGGGGTCAGGTTACAGAAGTGGGGTCAGGTTAGAAAAACCTCAAAGCTTGCCTCCAGTGATCTACTTCCTCTAGCAATACTCTACCTCCTAAAGGCTCCTCCCAAGCAATGACTACAGGGAATCAAATGTCTAAGTACATCAAGTGTCTTAGTTACTTTTCTGTTGCTATGACAAAAACACCATGAGCAAGGTAATTGATTGATTGGCAATTCTATTTATTTATTTATTTATTTATTTATTTATTTTTGAGACAGGGTTTCTCTGTAGACCAGGCTGGCCTCGAACTCAGAAATCCACCTGCCTGTGCCTCCCAAGTGCTAGGATTAAAGGCGTGCGCCACCACCGCCTGCGAATTTATTTATTTATATTTATATTTATTTATTTATTTATTTATTTATTTATTTGAGACAGGGTTTCTCTGAATAACCCTGGCTGTCCTGGAACTCACTCTGTAGACCAGGCTGGCCTTGAACTCAGAAATCCGCCTGCCTCTGCCTCCCGAGTGCTGGGATTAAAGGCGTGCGCCACCACGCCCGGCTTATTTATTTATTTTTACAAAGAGTTTAATTAGAGGGTTAGAGTTATGGTGGACAAGCAAAGGCGCGGCAGCAAGTGGCTGGAGCAGCAGCTGAAGCTCACATCTCAATCCACAAGTAGGTGGCAGAGAATGCATTGGGAATGTCAGGAGGTGTTTGAAACCCCAAACCCAAGCACAGTGACACACTTCTTTCAATAGGGCTACATCTACCCATCCTTCCTAAACAGTTCCACCAACTGGGGACCAAACATTCAAATCTATGAGTCTCTGGGGGCCATTCTCATTCAAACCACTAAGTTTCTGACACATGAAAACTAGGCACATATTCAAACCACAGCTGTTGTGATTTGTGTTTTTAGAGTTCAGAGAATAACAGATCAGACAGAAGCTGTTGGTTATATTGCTTTTGCTGTTCTTTTCTTTTGGGGCTACAGTCTGACTATGTAGTACTGGCTAGTCTGGAACTCACTATCACTGACTGGGTAACCCAGGATAGCCTTGAACCCACACCCATCCTCTTGTCTCCGTTTCTGGAGCTATAGGCATGTTGCCTGCATGTCTGCTTCATGTATACACAGAGGACACCTATGGAATGAGTTGTTTTCAGAGAGATGACTTTGAATTCCAGCATATACAGCATCTTTAACAACAAACAGTACATTGTAGTAGACTTAATGATACAGAGGAAAAGGACTTTGTGTGTCTATGAGAAGTTACGTGGGGAAGGCAAACAACTGTCAGATAAAGGTTATATTCCTCTCCAATCTATCTTTTTTTTTTTCATTTTGTTCATTTGTTTTTGAGACAGTGTCCCATGTAACTCAGACTGGCCCCATGTGTATTCCAAAGAAGACTTTGCAGATGCTGGGATTGCAGACACGAGCCAGCACATGGAACTTCAAAGTGTCTCTGGTCGTTAAGCTTTGTTCTCTTTGGTAATGCATATATGCTGGAGGGATAGAAGGTGGGGCAGATTTTATTTCTAAAATTCTGTGTCTTGCTTGTGGACAGAGGGAGGTGAGACAGCGGTCTGGCATCTTCCTTTAGCAACTGTTTAGTGCAACAATCCTTCATATTTTAGGAAGGAACATTCTGGTCTTCCACAGAGCCCTTCAAAGCAGAGTCAGATCTAGTGTGGATCCTTTTACTCAGTATTTCCCCACCCTCCTCTGAGGCTCTACTGGTCTATGGCAAACACCTGTTTCCCTGAACTGAGGTCTGGATGTTCTGTTTGTAGAATGCTTTTGGTGTTTGTTAGTTAGTTTGTTTGTTTGCTTGCTTGCTTGCTTGCTTTTTGAACACTGTACTTGGCTTTATTGAGAAAGAACTAAGAGATCTCTGTGCTGCCAACAATCCTTTCATAGTCTCCTTTTCCTCAGCTGTGTGATATCCTGTAGCCAGACTGTCATCTTGCACATGCTCACTGGGACCTCATTCATGCAGCCGATCTGCATAACTGTTTAAACATTCTATCGCCATGGCATTTATCAGAACTTCCTATAAACAATAATTGATGTGGAGGTCACAAGTGTTTTTAGTGCCTCTAAATTCCATCCAAAGGTACTTTCCAGCTAAAAATTTCCATGATTCTGAGTGTGTATCAATTTCATGTCAGGCAGGATCAGAAGCTTGGTCAATATTATTTTTTCCACAGGGAGACTGTGTAAGGCCAGAGATCTGACTTAAGCCAACAAATGTGCATCCTTCATAATGGAAGAATAAATAAAAGTATGATTTGTGGGTTAGCTAGTGATTTCTTCCTGCAAAATATTAACCTCTTCTTTTTACCAAGAACTCACCGCATGCACACAGCTGTGGCTCTAAGTATTGGGGAAGTTTGAAACTGATAATAACAGTTTGAAAAACTTGAAAAGATAATTTCTGAACATTTATTTCACATCTTTGCTCCTTCTTCCTTTTCTGAATGTCCATAATGCTACATTTTCTGCGTATAGTTGTTTCTTTTTCCTCTGTTTTGTCTTCACCAGCATGAGATGAGGTCCATATTTTCTACAAAGAAATCTTAGTTAGGGTTTTACTGCTGTGAACAGACACCATGACCAAAGCAAGTCTTATAAAGGACACCATTTAATTGGACTGGCTTATAGGTTCAGAGATTCAGTCCATTATCATCAAGGTGAGAGTATGGCAGCATCTAAGCAAGACATGGTGCAGGCAGAGCTGAGAGTTCTACATCTTCATCTTAAGGTTGCTCGTGGAAGACTGACTTCCAGGCAGATAGAATGAGGATCTTAAAGCCAATACACACAGTGGCACACCTACTCCAACAAGGCCATACCTCCTAATAGTGCCACTCTTTGGGACAAGCATATACAAACCATCACAAGGGTTTTATTATTTGAAAGTCTAAAGTAGTGCCAGTTTGGCACTATAATTCCAGGATTTTGGAGGATGAGGCAAGAAGATTGCCTTGAGTTTAATGCCAGCCTGAACTATGCAGTGGTAGTAAAGTCCAATGTCAACTGGAAATGTACACAGTCTCTTTCTCTCTCTCTCTCTCTCTCTTTCTCTCTCTCTCTGTTTCTCTCTCTCTCTCCCCATCTCTTTTTCTTTTCTTCTCTCCCTCAAAAAGCCAGACTTCATACAGACCTGTTATCCAAATACTTGGGAAACTGAGGTAACAGGATTTCCATTTCAAGACCTGTCTGCCTACAGAGTATTTAAGGCCCACACGGTCAACTTAGCAAGGCTTTATCTCAAAATATAAATATACAAGAAGCTTGTAGAACACAAGGTAGACTATACCAGAAAAGAAAATCCTCTGCCACATAATAATCAAAACATAAAATGTACAGAACAAAGAAAGAATAATAAAAACAGTAAGGGGAAAGAGCAGGTGACATACAAAGGTAGACTTATCAAAATTACCCTCACCTTCTCAACAGAGACTCTAAAAGCTAGAATGGCCTAGACAGATATCTTGTAACCCCTAAAAACACCAAAGATGCCAACCTAGACTACTCTAGCCAGCAAAACCCTCAATTACCATACATGAAGAAGACAAGATATTTCAAGACAAATCTGAATTCAAACAATACCTATCCACAAATCCAACCCTACAGGAAATATTAGAAGGAAAACTCCAACCCAAGGAGAATAACTATATCCAAGAAAACACAGAAAACAAGTAACTCCATACCAGCAAAACAAGAGAAGCACACACACACACACACACACACACACACACACACACGCACGCGCACACACAGACACAGACACAGACACAAGCACCATCAACACCAAGATAAGAGGAATTCATAATCTTTGGTCATTAATATCTCTCAACATCAGTGTAATCA
Source organism: Mus minutoides (assembly GCA_902729485.2). Lineage (NCBI taxonomy): Eukaryota > Metazoa > Chordata > Mammalia > Rodentia > Muridae > Mus > Mus minutoides. Next base: position 4,413 of record LR752806.1, on the reverse strand, counting down.
ATACCCCAATAGAAAGAAACAGGCTAACAGAATGGGTGCAGAACTAGGATCCACCATTCTCCTGCATACAAGAAACATACCTCAGCAATAAAGATAGATATTATCTCAGAGTAAAGGGCTAGAAAAAAGTTTTTCAAACAAATGGACCCAAGAAGCAAGCTGAATAGCAATTCTAATATTTAATAGATTTCCAACTAAAATATATCAAAAGAGATAGGAAAAGACACCTCATACTCATCAAAGGAAAAATCTACTAAGATTATATCTCAATTCTGAACATCTATTCCCCAAACAAAAGGGCACCCACATTTGTAAAGGAAACATTGCTAATGCTTAAATCACACATTGAACTCCATACATTGTACAGGGGACCCAGCAGGAGCAAAAACATCAGTTCAGTACAAACACAGGCACAAACGGAGGGCCACAACACAACAAAAAACAACTACACAAAGAAGTCCATAGGTTCCTGGTCAACGAGAAATACACGTTCTGAAGAATTTTGATATCCAGAACAATGCTGGATTCTAGCTTTCTTTCTAGATTTGGTATTTAAAGCAACAGTAAGGCTGTAGTTGAAGAGAACAAAATTTTACACGCCGATTATGTGGAACACAGACAAATATTAACAATTTGAAATGTACACAGAATTTAATTCTTCTTCTATTCTGTATTTGGAACGACTGCATTCTTTGTTTAGGGGTTCCCAGACTTAGATTGGGGATGGGGGACAGTAGGAATGCCTGGGGAATCTTTGTTTAGGGGTTCCCAGACTTAGATTGGGGATGGGGGGACAGTAGGAATGCCCAGGGGAATCAAGAGAGCCAACAGGGTTGCCAGAGTATTCATTTTGCCAACAATAACAATAATAAAAGGCCACCATTTCAAAGAGGAAAGTATATTTCAACACCAACAAAAAGGGAAGTTCCTAATTTCAAAACAAAAAGAGCTCTTCCCAAGAAAGAAATACATTGGTTAATCATAGAGAGTTCAAAACAGTATCATTATAGTTTAATATAAATACAGAAACACACAGAGTTCAAAGCCAGCCTGGAATTCTAGATCTAGAATTCCATTCCAGCTAAGGCTACACTGTGAGACTCTGTCTCAAAAATAAGTAAAGTAAAATATAAATACATAAAAACGTGTAGAGATTAATTGAGGAAGACACCCAATATTGACTCTGGCCTCAATATGCACATACATACATGTATACATGCATCTCCCTAAAAGTGCTCACTCTTGTACATACACATATGCACAAATCAAAAAATTCTGTCTCATATGAACGAGAGTGAAAATACTCATCCTGACACTGTGTATCGGACAGATGCTCTACTTACTGTACCGAGAGAAAACCTTGACTGTTTTAATACCCTTGACACTGTCAAGACAAGCTAAGAAATGAAGGGACATCAGCTCCCATGTCCCCAAGCCTTTTTCTTTACTTGGCAAGTAGGAAGGTAAGCAGAACACAAGCCCTCGATTCTCCGAGAAGTCCCACTGTCACTTCACACTTTCAAGCGGACAACATCATGATGGCGTCCTAGCCTTTGAGCAGGAAGCTGGGAATTTCTACAGCAGGGGTTCCAAAGTCAAGTGAAAACTTCCTCCCTAGCAGGCCATGGTGGCACAGGACCAATAATCTCAGCATCGGGAAGAAAGAGGAAGGACAATTGAAAGTTCAAGACCAGCCTGGGCTACATGGTGGTGAGTTTCAGGCCAGTGTGGGATACACAGTAAGCCCTCATCTTAAAATGAATTAAAAAAGAAAGAAAAGAAAAGAAGTAAATAAAAAGTGAAAGTTCTGAAGCTTCACAGAGAGAAGAAATGAACAAATGCTCAGGCTACTAGATGAGAAGAAAATGAAAAAGGATTTCATTTATACAACTATGTTTTAAAAATTATGATTGTGTATATTGTGATGAAGGGTGTGTGTGTGTGTGTGTGTGTGTGTGTGTGAGAGAGAGAGAGAGAGAGAGAGAGAGAGAGAGAGAGAGAGAGAGAGATCTGGACAGAGATGGGTGCACTTGCTTGGTTCACGTGTAGAGTTGGCTCTCTATACCTCTACCCTGATTCTAGGAATTGAGTTCAAGTCTCCAGGCGTGTGCAGCAAGCCCCTCTCCCAACTGAGCCATCTTACTGGCCCAAAATTGTATCTTTAAAAAGCTGGACATCATTAGGTAAATCTAGTAATGAAAGCAAGTTAGTATATATCTCAGGCCACTTGCTGTTGCTATGACTGCGCACTGCAGACAAGGCCACTTTAGAAAGAATAAAGGTTTGCTTGGCTCCTAGCTTAGGAGGCTGTGACCCCAGGCAGGGGCTGGTATATGGGAGAACCCTCTTGCTGCTTCCTGCTGTGGTTGTTGGAAGTCATCCACGGGGTCAGATAGAGCAAGCCTGCTAACTCAGAACTCCCTTCTCACCGTGCTGTTCTGCCACTGCAGGGCCCTCAGAATCATGAGCTCATCCTAGCCTAACGATTTCCCAAAGAACCCTCCTCCTAAAACCATTGATGTCTGCTTCTAAGATGTGAGCTTCACGAGACACATTCAATCCACACTACTGTGTTGATACCTACTGTGTAGAAATTAGTTACTCCTGATTGTATATATCCAAGGCTCATTAGTCTACAGGCACCTCCTTGCTAATTTTAGAAGATAAATATAAACACATACACATACACTCACTCACATACACACATATACACAGATACATGCACACACACACACACTCATACACACACATATAAACACATACATGTACACACTTATACACACATGCATGCACTCACATACATACACATAAACACACACACAGGCATACACATACTCACATGCATGCACTCACATACATACACATAAACTCACACACAGGCATACACATACTCACGCATACACAGAGAGAGAGAGACACATACACATACATACACACATGTGGACACACACATATGCATACACATACTCATACACACATACACATGCATACACATACTCATGCACTTAAACACACACTCACATGTACACACACACTAGCTTGCACACATACACACACGCAAACACACATGCATACACACACCTGATTACATACACACATTTACCCATATACACACAGAGACAGACACACATACACATGTGTGTGCACACACACATGCACACACACGCTATCCAAGAGAAGAGCAGCTGCAGAATGAGGTACACTCAGACATTTCCGATTGGGTTTGGGGCCCCGGTTCAGTTCACCCCTTGCCCCACTGTTCCAGCCTCTTTCTCCTTCTGTCTCTTTCCATTTTATTTTTCTCATCATGTTTTGACAGGTGAAGTTGCTCATGCAAAAGCCATGTAATAAAATACAGGAATGTCACCTTTGCCTCCCTTGCCTCCTGCCGCAGAGCGTGTGAAGCCTGTGCCCTCTACCCTTCAGAGGAGCGCTGAAGTGGCAGGAGGCTCCTGGAGCTGGAATGCTATCTGTCTCTCCTCTGGCCTCTCTGCCTGGAATGTGCTCCCCACCCTAATCCCCAGGAGACCAGTGTGCAAGCTCTTGAGGCTTCAGCCAGCACAGACATGAAACAGCAAGGGGGACAGAGGCTAGAGGCTGCAATCAGCCCATCCTATTTATTTAACTGCAAACTTTGTTCTTTAGTTTTTATTTTAAAAAAAAAAAGCTTCATTGTTACATTGAATCCCAAAGAATTTAGCCTTTAACCTGCAGTTTCCAACTCCTGGTGCTAGGAAACTTTCTTTTCTGATAAGGGGACCGCCTGATGGAATTTTCTTCTTTTCTCTCTCATCCTGAAGGTGAGGCAACCCGCTGAGATGTCTTTTGGACCTCGGATTCACATCAACTAAAATAAACACAAGGGCTCTCTGGTAATATATCCACACGACAGAATCTCCTGGTGTAATAATGCACAGAACATATAAAGAACAGGATCAATAGGCTTTAGTTTACGTGTGTGTGTGTGTGTGTGTGTGTGTGTGTGTGTGTGTGTGTGTGCACATATGTATGTTTTACATTTCCCAATCTATCTAATTATTTTCTTTCTCCATCTGTTCCTAAGAGCCTTTTATTTGTTGTAGGAAGTTTCATACATTGATATAGTGATTTTAGATAGTTTTCATGCTCCATTCCCCTCTCATCTTTCCAACAAGCCTCATACTTCAATATCTCCAAGGCTCAGAGAATAGCACTAAAGAGGAGACAGAAAGACTCTAACAGCCAGATAGTTGCTTTATTTTATTTTATTTTTTAAAAGACACAGGTTTGTCTTGTTTATCTTCATCCATAGAGCCAGAACATAGTCCTTCATTTTCCTCTAAGCATCACAATGGAAGAGGCCCAAGCCTTTTGTAATGACTGGGTTCCTATATTCCTGCCAATTTATACTGAAATCTTTTTTTTTTTTTTTTT